>CM044001.1:75507225-75969725 GCA_024085815.1 Flaveria linearis
TTTTGTTCGCATGTTTCAGCAGCCCGATTTTATATAAAGATTAGACCAAAATATAATGCATGTTGATTTGTTGCGTCTTTATATATTGATTTGAATATTTGATCATGTTCAAAACAGAATCTGATAAAAAGGCTACTGTAAACACTACACACTGAGCCCATGAACTTGTAGCCCGTAAATTATACCACTATTTCGGTGTCGGTGGAATGGATAAACCAACCGGGCATTCACTTGACTGACCTGGCCCGCGTGTTCAGCCAGGCATAGTACACCCTAAACTTGTGAAAGAAACGTGGCGTTCGCAGCGAGTCTAGGTAAAAACATTAGTGTATGTGTTTAACTAGGGTTGTCATTAAGGGCAGATTAAGTAGTTGTTTGTTGGGCATTAGAAAGACTGAACTTCTTGTTCACAACCTGAGTTGGAAAGAAAACATGTTAGAGCGTCTACGGCGATTGACCATATTAAGCGATTCAACACTTAAAATCAACCTTGACCGGGAAGAAATGTCTAATGAGTAAGAAATATCATTGTGACAGACTGTAAGTAGGACCTGATTCTGAGCGATCCATCCATAAAGAGGAGTTATCAGCCCGAAAGGAAATGCGACACGAGATGGGTCCAGGTTGCATAACCTCTAAACGTTCCAGGCTTCCAAACATTTGGCCTCGTTAGATACTACCTTTCAGCCTCAATGTTGTTATAAACTTTTACCCCATGCTTAATGCTTCTACTATTAGTTAAACCCAAATACTGAATTCACAAGCATAAAGATTATTGCAACATCTTCGAATTTCTAAGCTTAAAAAGGCAAGTCAAAAACAAATATACTCATAAAATATTTACAATCATTACAATACACTTACAACAAAAATCCTTGAAATTATACAAATTTATATCCCTTAAAATTATAAGTTTCTTTGAACCATTCACATTATAAACCATCTTTGTTTATGGTTTTCAATTAGCTTAAATTAGAATAATCAACAAACTGGACTGCATCATCTGATGCAACTTGTGTGATAAAAATAACTGTAGTCCCAAAAAAGAGTTCCCAGAACCACAAATCCATTGCAAGAACAAATGAAAAGATGATCAGCGGCATAGTTTGATACCAATTTAACAGCCAACTGAAACTACTGCTAGTTTTTTCAAGAAAGGTAGAGACTGGCTTGTTAAATTCCAGACCGATTCTAGGTAATGATAAGGACCGAATCAATGACAGTATATTATTTGAATCGAAAAAATAGAAGCAGCGAATAAAAAAATGATTGATCAATGTTTGAGTGGCAACATGCTCCCCAAGTATTTTGTTATTCCTAATAAAAACTCTAATCCCTAAAGTCTATCTACTAAATAATAACATCAAGAATTATCAATAACATACCATCAAAAATAATAGTATTACAATCTACTAAATAATAACATCAAGAATTATCTATTAACATACTATTTAAGATATAGTATTACATTATATGGTTCTTATAATTACTCTAGCCTCTGGGGCCCAAAAACACCCTCTCCTTAAGGTGTTGTTTTGGTGATTACAGGATCCCAAGTTCTATCGTAACCCCGTTACTAGAGTGATAAACAGCCACAGTAACTAGCCCACGCAACAACAACTTTCTTTCCTAAACATCGCTCACCTCCATCATTAGTTTCGAAGGAGGATACTCAAACCGGTACGATCTTCTAATTCAAAACCAGTTTCAAAGGAGGATACTCAAATTAAATGGGCTGGGTCTGTTCCTAATTGGTTCCTATGCAAACTAGTTCATTAGTTGGACTGGATCCAGGTTACAAACCGGTTTCTTTACACACGTCTCTTGAAGTCAATTATGCTAGGGGTGTTTATCGGATCGGATAACGGATTATTCAGATTTAAAAATTTTACAGACCCATCCGAAATCCGATTCGATCCGAATAAGGGATATCTTCAACGATCTGAATTTATCCGAATTCAATTCGGGTGGGATTCGGATAAATCCCAAATAATCCAAAAATATCCGAATAAATCCGAATCAGCTTTTTGCTATTTTCTTATTTGCGTTTAATTTTTTGTTCCTAACATTATATTAATTTAGAATCCGTAACAATGAAACAAATAAACCCAAAAATACGAATTAATCTTAAACACAAATACAAAGTTCAAACGTCAAAATATAGTCTAGAAAATTAGTTTAAAACACAAATACTAAGTATTCTTGTCCCAACAAGCACACCACCAAACACGCAATCAACTCTTTCAGACAATCGTTATCTTTCTGATCTCTACAAGAATAATAAAGAGACAATTAGAAGATATACTCAAACATATAATAAAAGAACGCTGAAAAATAATATATTTAGAACAAATAATAGACAATGAAAAATTAATAACTTTCTTCAAATTTATCAAGGTCTTCAATGTTTTCTTTCACATTGTAAGAAACACCACTAAAACGCATCCTATCTTGAAAACAAATTAAAGCCTCAACAATTTAAGGAGTTAAAGAACTCCTAATGAGTCGAGCACTCTACCTCCTGTGCTAAACGTGGATTCAGAAGCCACTGTTGAAATATAAATGGGTAAAATATCACGAGCAACTAGTCACAAAATACAAAATGCATTGCTTTTTTTCTTCCGCCAACCCAAAATGAACAACTAGAGACAAAATACGAAATGCATGACTTTTTTTCTTCCACCAACTCAAAATAATGAAATCTTCACTTTTAAACCACACATTATCTCTTTCAATCTCCACATTATATGTGTTATACACCTCATGTGTGTCTGTTTTCTTTTAAGAAAACACTTATTACTCCATTTCATCATTTTTCCTATCAAATACTCAATTGCAACACCATTGCTAGATGCATTATCCACTGTAATAGTCATAACATTCTGCAATTCCCAATCAATCAATCAATTCTCCATGGCTCATCCGACATCATTTCCTCGATGACTTGAAATAGAACAAAAGTTGATCACTTTTGTTTTGCAAGTTCCAATTCTCATCAACATAATGTGCAGTGAGACACATATAGTTGATTTGCTGTAAAGATATCCATGTATTTGGTGTCAAGCAAACTCTATTAACTGATTTTTTTCATTTGATCTTTAAGCTTAGCTTTTTCATCGAGATACATTTGATAACACTGCCTTCTAATTATGCTTCGAGATGGAACTATAAATGATGGCTGGTAAAATTCTTATGAGCCTTCTAAATCCTTCATTTTCTACAAAGATGTAAGGTATAGAGGTTGAGTGTTTGAATGATGAAAGGCAAGTATTCCATTATGCACAGAGATATTAAATACAAAATGTTCCTGTAGAGTAGGAACCTAAGTAGGATCTTATACAACAACTATTTGACTATCTCTATATGGACTATTCTAGAACATATTTAAATAATAAATATAGTACAAATGATTTAATTATTTATTGCTAATACGCCCCCGCAAGATGGAGGCTCTGTCTGAGACTCCGATCTTGGAACGTATCAGAAGAAAAGAGGACCGAGAGAGCGGTTTGGTTAGAGCATCGGCCAGCTGATCCTTTGAACTAACATGCAGCACACGAAGCATTCTAGCATTTAATTGTTCACGAACAAAGTGATAGTCCAGGGCCACATGTTTCATCCGTGAGTGGTAGACAGGATTAGCACACAAATAAGTTGCACCTGTGTTATCACAAAAAAAGACGTGGAGGATTTTCGATCTTGACACCAAGTTCAGTAAGAAGATTTTTTATCCAGGATACTTCTGCAGCAGCATTGGCGACAACTTTGTATTCAGCTTCGGTAGATGATCGAGATACCGATTTTTGTCTTGAAGATCTCCAAGAAACAAGGTTGGAACCGAAATAAACTAAGTACCCCGTTGTAGATCGGCCACCATCATTAACACCTCCCCAGTCAGAATCTGAAAAGGCTCTTAAATCCAGTGATGAGTTTCGCTGCAAGAATAAACCATGATACACTTTGCCTTTCAAGTAACGAAGAACCCTTTTAAGAGATTGCTAGTGAGATTTTTTGGGGTTATGCATGAATTGGGATAGTTTATTAACAGCAAAGGATATGTCCGGACGAGTGAATGCTAGGTATTGTAACGATCCAACAAGTTGACGATAGGTAGTGGGATCAACAGATGGAGAAGGATCGTCAGGGATAAGAGCATCAGAAGTACTTAGAGGGGTAAGAACATCTTTAGCTCCATCCATTTTGAACGTGGTGAGGATGTCTTGGATGTGACGATGTTGTGAGAGGAAAAGGCCATTGGGAGTTGGTATGACCTCAACACTTAGGAAATAATGTAAGGATCCAAGGTTTTTAATTGAGAACTTGGCACCTAAGGCATTAGTGAACTTGTTGAGGAATGAGTTATCATTGCCGGTAAGAACGATGTCATCGACGTAGACAAGGAAATAGCATGTGATGTCATGGTGATTATAGATGAATAGGGAAGCATCTGAGAGAGCCTTTTTAAAGCCAAAAGAAATGAGAAAAGATGTTAACTCATTGTACCAAGCCCTAGGGGCTTGTTTAAGACCATAAAGAGACTTCCTTAGTTTGCAAATGTGATTTGGAAACTGGGTGTTTTCAAATCCAGGTGGCTGTAACATGTAGACCTCCTCATGAAGAGTGCCATGAAGAAAGGCATTATTTACATCTAGTTGTCGTATGGACCAATGTTTTGATAAGGCAATGGACAGGATGGTGCGAATGGTGACAGGTTTGGTAACCGGACAGAATGTGTCGAAGTAGTCTTTTCCATACTGTTGATGGAACCCCTTTGCAACCAGACATGCCTTGTATTTATCTATAGTGTCGTCTGGTTTGCGTTTGACACGGAAAACCCACTTGCAGCCTATAGGTTGTTGAGTGGAACGGGGAATAGGATCCCACGTATGATTGTGAAGCAAGGCATTGAATTCCAAGTCCATGGCTTGACGCCAGTCCGGATCCTTAAGAGCTTGTTTATATGTTGATGGTTCAAGGGATGGAGGTAAAGGATGAGCGGTAGTGGAGTTGACAAAATTATGGTTGAAGTATTTGGGGTTCGGTTTTGATGAGCGACGAGATCTTTGTTGGGTGGAAGCGGGTGGGGTGATAGTTGAAGTGGGTAAAGTGGAAGTAGTGGATGATGTATGGAGATCATTGTGAACAGAAGGTGGAGGAGATGATGTACTGGGTGTTGAGTTTGGATTTGGTTGAGTAGATGGAAATGAAAGATCATTGGATGATGGAGAGTGAGTATTTAAAGGTAGGATAGGTGGGGAAGAGGTGGGTGGGACGTATGGGGAGTAATAGGTGGTGTTGGAGAGGGTGTTGTAGGAAAGGAAGTTGGTAAGAGAAAAGGTGGTGGGGTTGTAGATGTAGGTAGAAATGCTTTATATGAATCTGTAGTGGTTGGTGGAGTTGTAGCGTGAAAAGGAAAAATGTGATTAATGAATTGTACATGTCTAGAATGGTAGAGTTTGTTGGTAGTTGGGTCTAGACATTTATAGGCTGACTTTGAGGTAGAATAACCAAGGAAAACACAAGCTTTTGATCTGGGTTGGAGTTTGGATTTATTGTATGGTCTAAGCCAGGGATAGCAAAGGCAGCCAAAAGGTTTTAGTTTAGAATAGGATGGATCAGAATTAAATAATTTGTTGAATGGAGTTGAGTTGTTTAGAGTTTGAGTTGGTAGTCGATTTATTAAGTAGGTGGCGGTTTGAAAGGCATGTGGCCAGAAGTGGGTTGGTAGATGAGCATAATGAAGAAGTGCAAGTCCTGTTTCAACGACATGACGGTGACGGCGTTCGGCCACACAATTTTGCTCGGGAGTGTGAGGGGGTGTGGTGTAGTGAGAGATACCTTGGGCTGCTAGGTAAGGAGCAAGACCAACATATTCTCCACCGTTGTCGGTGAACAAGGAAACGATATGGGTTTTAAAAATTTTCTCCACTAATAGTTTAAATTATGGAAAAAGTGTGGAAACATCAGATTTTCGTTTAAGTGGGTATAACCAAACATATTTGGAAAAATAATCAACGAAAATGACATAGTATTTATACCCTTCAAACGATGAGTCCACATGACCCCAAACATCAGAATAAATGAGTTTAAGTGGTTTTGTTGCAACAAACGAGTTTTGGCTAAACAGAAGTTTATGGATTTTATTCAACGAACATGATTTACAATGAAATGATTCATGTGACAATTTATTACATGCAAGTCCTAATTTGGAAATTAACGACTTGAAAACTGTGAACGATGGATGTCCAAGAGTATGATGCCACGCGAGTAGAGATCCTGTGTTGGTTGCATTTATTTGATGGGAGAGTGTTGGTCCATAGTAGACATCATTAATGTTCGTTCCCCACATGAGCGGCGCCCCCGTGCAGGGATCCTTAACAAAAAAATGATAAGGAAAAAATTCAACGGAAACAGAGTTAGTACGGCACATTTTAGCAACCGAAATAAGATGATTTTGTAAAGATGGAACAATGAGAACATCATTTAAGAACAGTGGACGAGAGGAGGTAGATATGGTATTTTTACCAATGTGTGAGATAGGGAGAGTTTTACCATTTCCAAAACAATCTCATCAGGGCCTCCGTACTCGGAAAGAACAGGCATTCCATGGTTATTCGGTGCTATATGGCTGGAAGCACCAGTGTCCCACATCCAAGCCGGGTGCATAGAAGGTGACTGAGGAGCCGTGTGATTTACCATCGGAGTCGGCATCGATGATGGAGCTTGAACCGTGACATTGTAATCCTTCAAAAAATGAGAGAGCTTGCGACATTCTTTAGTTTCATGACCTGGGATATTGCAAAAGTAGCAGTACGTTTGCATGCGGTTAGGTCGAGATGATAAGGGCCGGATCTGGGTGTCCATGCAGGACGTGTGGAGTTGCTTCTGGTTGAGCGGTTGTCAACGGATGAACGAGAGTAGTTGCATGATGGCTGGCGTTGGGTTTGGTTGACCGTGGTGATAACTGGGTCAGCAACGGTGTCTTTCAAGGTTCTTTCAAAATCCAAAAGCTTGTCAAATAGGTCAGGAAAGGAAATCGTAGTATCACGTGATTTGAGAGCAACAACAAGAGTAGCATATTCATCACCCAGTTGGTTTAAAATGTGAACAACCAAGTCTTCTTCATCAACCGGATTTTGCGCCAGAGCTAAATCATCAGAGATGGACTTCATATCACGTAAAAATTCAGTGATGGATCTGGAGCCTTTAGGATTTTTGGCGAGACGGGATTTGAGAAAGACAATGCGAGAGCGTGAGTGATTGGCATAGCTAACGTTGAGTGCGATCCATGCTTGACGAGCTGTATCAGCAGATGATACCACCGGTTGGATCTGATCAAAACAGCTACCAAGCAAAGCTGAGATGATCATTTGATCTTGACGATACCATTGAAGGTATTCTGGGTTCGGGTTTTTAGCAGCACCGTTGGTGATGGTTTTAGGCGCTGGATTGTGTTGGCCGACTATGTGATGGTCAAGTTGAAGGCCAATGAGAGTGGAGAGGATTTGTTTGCGCCATGCTGGGAAGTTTGAGGAGGTGAGTTTGATTGGAAAGTAAGTAGCAGCGGTGAGTTGTACAATGGATTGAGCAGCCATAGGATATAAAAATAAAAGTTTGAGAGGATTTGAAATGATCGACTTTTCTCGTAGGAGACTTGTCAGGCTCTGGTGCCATATAGAGGTTGAGTGTTTGAATGATGAAAGGCAAGTATTCCATTATGCACAGAGATATTAAATACAAGATGTTCTTGTAGAGTAAGAGCCTAAGTAGGATCTTAAACAACAACTATTTGACTATCTCTATATGGACTATTCTAGAACATATTTAAATAATAGATATAGTACAAATGATTTAATTATTTATTGCTAATATAAGGTAACTCATCAACATTTCAGCTATTGCTCTCTTATCTTTTCCTAATCAAACCGAAAGGATTGTAAACAAACTTTACTATCACCGGTTTCTTCATCCTTCTCTATACTAAATGCAATATTTGACTGATTGGAAAAACTATTTGTCGTGTTATTCTTGCACTTTGAAATGTGATTTTTCATATTAGATGTTCCATAACCTTTTGATTCGTATGTGTAATTTGCTGACCAATAGTTACATCTCACCCTTTCATTTCCATCTTCATTAAAATATCTAGTGAAATGTTTTCATACAATTGATCTTGGGTTATAGCTTCTTGATTTATTTGAACATTCCGTTTTCAAAGTAGTTGCATAGAATCCTCCTCCATAGGCATTTTACAACAAACTCAATAAATGATAATCTGCATAAAGACCATATATTTTTAACGATCAACAAAAGAAAAGGATTAAAAACATAATTTCAGAAACTCACATCCACATTTCATCTATATATATAATATATATAACTAGATCTAAAATCAAATATAGCTACTAAACTACATATAAAGTTAAAAAAATTCATCTATATGAATAGTCGAACACTACAATCTACATAATACAATCTACATATGCATATTATTAAAGAAATCATAGATTTCATAAAATCACCAAAGATATTATTTAACACCAAAGATTTCACATGATTCTAGTTCTTATTATTCAAGTCATAGAAAATCCTAATATAAATCAAAGCTTTCCCATCATTAAAGAAACCTAAGATTTCACAAAATAAGTTAAAGAAACCTATAAACGATGGATCTGAGTGGCGAACTTATGATAACTTGCAGAGTAATACTGGATTTGGTCTCGACTCATGACTAAGGTCGCCTGCGATGGAGATTCTAGTTATGACTAAGGTCGTCGTGGACTGCTGGTGGCTGGCAATGGTCGACATGGATTCAACTTTCGACTGCCGAACACCGAACCACCTCGGACTTCTAGAGTGTTGGACCTATCGTTGGATGTCGATGCCTTGATGGTTTGAAGTCTGAACAAGAAAGTCGATTGAATATATGCTAGTACTAGTTTGAAAAGAACACATAACATTCTTCCATAGCGATAACTCTATTGTTCTCTACAATGATGGAGCTACCATTCTTCAGAGCTATTAAGAATATACAAACTCTTAAATCACAAACCAAGAAGTATGAGATTAAACTAGACCCCAACTTAAACAAAGGTGAAAACCACACCAAAAAGAAAGTAAATAGGTTAAATATTGATGTTGATCTATAAAGAGGATGAAGCTAGCAAAAAGTTTAAAATTTAGCACTGGCTACCAACTTCCGATTTCTGTCAAGTGCTGAATCAACTGTTGAATCACATATACTGAATGAATACCCATCACCATATGCGGCCAAATGTCTATTAGAATTCAACAGATGGGTTGTTGATCGACTGCTTCTGATCAGCACTGAACTCCATAAGCTGCTGAACAACTGTTACATGGAACAAGACTGTCTTTACCGACGGCTACTGTGTTTCACTTTTTGGAGACAACATGGTACTGAAGCCGCTTAACTCCGATATGTAGATTGTCTATTTTGTTGTACATTCTGAACATAAAATAGTTACTCTTAATGTTTAGATTTCATAGTATAAAGTTCTCATATTTGTATATAGAGGCAAGCTTTGTCAAGCCACTTGGTTTATCTGTCCATTATATCATTTATACTTTAAAGATTAATCAAATAAATACTTTGAAAGACAACTTATGTATTTATCTTTACTCAAAGTATTTATGTTTTGTTAGTGCGTTGTTAACTTAGATTCCGCATTTGGTTAAACTGATCAGATAGAAAAGTCTTATTAATTTATAACCCTAATTCAATAACTCGTCCTTTATTGTTGACCCAAACCGTCACGCCTTACCCTAGTTTGAAAAAAGAAGTACCTAACCAATATTATCCCAAATCCGGTGACTAATTTGAACAAAGAAGTACCTAACCCTAGTTTTAAACACTAGAGGTTAGCCATCGTGATAATGAAATGACTAATATGGAAGGAATCCTACTACATGTAACTCCTAAGAAGGTCACAAAAACAATAATAACATTAATAACACCCCCAACATGACAACTCGTATTGATACGATTTCAGACACCTCCTAATTAGGGGAATACATGGTGCTGAGAAACATTTAGTGGTGGAAAATAAAAGGATAGGCATAAGTCCCCATCTAGCAACAAAGATTCCACACTTATGAACGGAAGAAGTCTGAAACAAATCATCAAGGAAATAATGGCAAAATGTATCTCTTATGAACAAGAAAGTGCAGCATTGAAATATAAAGTAACAAACTTGTAAGTGACTGTAGCTAAACAAGGACCCATCGTTTATAAATTAAAGAAAAGTATTGCATGGTCATATATTCACAATTATCAATTAAACATCATTCGAGCATGGTAATGCATTTATAACAGTTTGAATCAACATGGGATAACACATGTCACCCTCTTATTAAATAAGGAAATCAATATCATCTTAACTATATGAAACTCTAACTATACTTTGTATTGTACCCAACAATAGCCCTTATAAGAGTCTGGTTAAATAACAAAATTAAGCCATTGGTTAAATAACAAAATTAAGGCACATCAAAGCACAACGCTCAATACAACCAGTTTTAATATACATCTCTACTCAGCAGACGATATAGAGAGATAATTATTTTCAGATTCCACTTAGTCATACCTAGATTATATTTATTTGTGGTTTCTATAAATAATTCTTGGGGACAAGAATTTTGTTGAGGATTTAGTATTGTTGCCTGCATTAAAATGAAGTGGGTAATAGCCAATTGTAATAGTAGAAGGGGTCCTTGTGTAAATAAATGGTTAACTTCTAAATCGCTCCTAACAATACTTGATTTTTTCATAGACTTGAAGTTGCATTTTATTGGTGGTAAAACTAGAACATTTTTGTTGCAGGGTAAATATATAATTTTTGTTCTACGAACTATAACTTGAACGTCCTATCTTTTATATAAAAACTTTAAATTTTTATAAAGAGTTCCAACAAATTTTAATGACCAGATTAGAAAATCCTTTTGGTCTTCCCTCCCCCTCTGTTTGTGCTTGCTTTTCAGACTAGTCTAAAGCTTTTCGTGTGGTGCAAGATATATGTTGTTTATGTTCGTTGTGTCTTGACAAACGAGGGGTGTACCAAGATGAAGGGGAATAAGGAGGCATGTGGCTACGGGGATGCTTTTCATGGCTAAAGAAATGTGTTATATATTTTGATCACATATTTACATTCAATCAATTATGTGATTATAAATGGTTATGGATTTTAAGTATATTAATTGCTTATGATTGCATTCTAAAATCTGTGAGTTATATAATTATTCATTAGCTTAATAGTTCAAGCGTAAATATCATAATGAACCGGTCTTAAAATAGTAGATTCATCCTCGGTCAATGCACATATTATGCCACAACACAAGCCCATGTGAGCCCATTCTTTTTTAACGTTGAAACCAATAATTAAAAGAAGATAACAAGGTAGGGCCATGAGGTGACTAACTTAAGAGTTTCTTAGGGGCTAAAAGTGAATTTGACCATAGCATTTGAAACGGTAAATCTAAGAATATTGAGTTTTTCAAGTTATTGTAGTTTTAAATAGCATATATGTGTTTTAAGTGTGAGCAAATGACTAATATTTATTCTTCATCTTTATCTAAGTGTGTTTAAGAACCCTGTAAACAAAGATGGTCATGGGCTAAGGACGATTTATTCCAATATTGTTTTCAACATCTCAGCAACATCCCTTGTCGTTGCCATCATATTCAACATCTCAACGTACATCTCGCTACCAATAATTCTTCAAGTATCTTTCTCATTCGTCATATTGTTTGATGAAACAAAACTTCATCAACTATCTCAAACCAGGGTTTGATCTAACAACATCATCTTGAACGGCAACCTTCATTCTCTTTTTCATACTAGGGTAGTTCGGTAGAGGTTAATTAAACCGAAACATTTGTGGATAATTATGTTAATATGTATAAAAAGACATACATACGTACGTATCTTGATTTAAAGAATTAGCGATTGTAATCTACAGCCAGAGATTATTATCATATTTGTTTGAAATTGTGCTAGTTTGGTGGAAGTGAACGTTTAGGAAGATTGTCACCGTCATGATGGTTTCCTATAATAATCAAACTCATGTTTGCCTTTGACTTAGAGCAACACCCATTTATAAGTAGAAATGTATTCATTTATATTGATGGTTATTAATATGTATAATAATTTAAAACTTAAACTCATCATTAATTGGATCAGATTTCTTAGTGTTAGAGTAGTAATATAGCATATAACTCGTCACGTCATACGTCACTTCAGTATAAGTAGATTTCACATTATAATTATATTATAATTTATATAAACATGAATTAAGATCTGATTCTTTCAATTATAATGTAAGTTTTGAAATCTAATACATCTTACTAGATTTAGTAACTAACATTAGCGGGTCTAGAATTTTTTTCATTTAGGTTGGAAATTATAAAGGTTGGTTGTGTATCATTAAATAATAAATTATTTTCTCATGGTTCGTTTCGTGTCGAGTAAAATCACATGATAAGAATATTAAAAACCAATTTAAATAAATAATCTCATAATTGATCTACAAACAATATTAAAACCAATTTAAAAGAAATAATCTAATAATTGGTCTACAAACACGTTTTAGTTTTCAAACTAACAATAATAATCGATACTAATTTTGCTACTCGGGATCAACTCGCGAAAAGCTTGGCTCAAGCTGAGCTTTAAGAAGCTCAAATTCATATTACGACTCATATTATAAACGAGTTCAAGCTAGTGATTCACATATAAAGCTCGAACCGACCCGCGAGTCTAAACAATCTTTTTTATTTATATAATTTTAATTTAATCCATTAAATATATATTAATACAAATAATTATTATTACATATAAACTGTGATAAAAATATAAAATAATAATCAAGGAAGCCTAAGCCGAGCTTGATTTTAGAAATTTTCTCACTAGCCAAACTTGAGTCTTAGATATAAAAAAATAATGTTACGTATTTTTGTTGTTTTACTATAAAATAATACGTTATGGGTTGTTTTATAGTAAGACAACACTTTTTCTGTTGTTTTATTGTAAGGCAACAAGTTACTTGTTCAGTTAAGGTAACATGACACGTTTTGTGTTGTATATTAAAACATCATATAAAATTGTTGTGTAATTGCATTCTTTTATGATAAGAAGCGGGTCTTGTGATGTTTTATATAAGATAAGAAAACATGTTCTGAGTTGTTTTATGTTCTTTGTTGTTTTACGATGATACATTAAATCCTCTGTTGTTTTACAATAAGAAATCACATTCTGTGTTGTTTAAAGTTGTACATGAAATTACATACATTTATGTAATATTTACAACAAAACAACAAGATGATGTCAAACACCACGCTCTATGTTTCTTAGAGCATTCACAACCCATTTCTTATTTTTATCCATATAATTACACTAAAAATCACTATTGTTTATCTCTCATTTTTTATTAAATAATATTTTTTGTATCTTTATCATTATTTTTTCTCTCTCCTTCACTCACAACCACTTAAAATATATTAAAAACATTATAGGGTTTTGAACAATATTTTCTAAAAATAAGATTGAATAGTAAATTTCTCATATCTTTCACTCACAACTAGGGCTGTTCATGAGCCGAGCCGAGCCAAGCCAGGATTAGCTCGGACTCGGCTCGAATTATAAACCGAGCCAGCTCGGCTCGGCTCGGATTTACAACCGAGCTAAAAAGTAGAGCTCGAACTCGGCTTGGTTTTAAACCGAGCTGGCTCGGCTCGGTTTTGTTTGGCTCGGTTTTAAAAGCAAATTTAATACATATCTCTCAAACTTCAAAAGTCCAAATATAAACGCATAGTTCAAAAAACATACTAAAAATCAGTTCAACATCTTAGATTACAAGTCCCAATCTAATTCAACCAATGATACACAAAAATAATTTAACAATTCAACGTTCATTAGCATATGAATTAACCCGCATAAACATTCTCTTGCACTTCTAAATACCTGCAAAAAATAATCAATGAAATAATCAATATCAATTACTGGATGTGGTATTTTCATGAGAGCATTGGCTAAGGTAGAACAAACGGGAAAAAAAACATCTTGGTATTTTATGTAATTTGTTCACATCATAATTATGTGTGAAGATTGATTGTGACTATTAACATGATGATACCATAGAGTTGAATAATGAGTAGTAAAGAAGATAGTAATGAAAAGAAAGTAACTTCTCCAGGCTGCACAACAATGATATGTGGAGTGAAACCAAATCTATCTGATCCTACAAAAATTAAGCTTTGCCTTGTAATAAAAAGAATTATAGGAAAAACTGTTGCAAAATAAAGACTTTGTCATGATGGTTTAAACCAAACACAAAAGTCAGACCCGAAATAAATTAAACACGCAAGTTCAACATGTTCTACACTGTATGCAAAAATAGATGAAGTCATAAAAACACCATGATCTTGCATCCTAGGTTTCAGCATACAGATCTAAACCGCAATCCATATCACAAAAGTCAACTAAACTGAGGTCCAAACACATATTGGAATCATTCAATGGTAGACACTATAAATAGTCAACTCAAACAAAAACACTAACAGAAAGAAAGCAGAGCCCACCAGACATAATCCTAAAAACATAGAATACAAATGTAAAATAGGAACATAGAATACAAATGTAAAATAGGAACATACCAAACATATCAATCATTTATTTGTAGCATCATTCACCATTATCTTTATTTCTAGATTTTCTTCTTCTTTTGCGGATTGCTACGCGTAAAAAGAATGTAAATATTAGTACATAAAAGTAGAAATAGAAAGAACAACAAAAAAAAAAGAATATAACTCACTTCTAATGTTTGTAGAGTGATTTTTGATGCTCCCTTTATCCAATCATTTCCACAAACAAGTAATTCAACCATATCTTTTGAAAGGGAGCTTCTATAGTCGTCCAATATACGCCCCCAGCACTAAAGGCTGATTCCGAAGCAACAGTGGTGATTGGAATGCAAAATATGTCACGAGCCATTTTGCTTAAAATAGGAAACTTGGAAGAATTTTGATTCCACCATTTCAACAAATCAAATTTCGTGTTCTCCAAACCTATATACATAGGTTCTTCCAAATACACCTCCAACTCAGTTTTTTGAGTACTTTTAACAGGTCTAGTTTTTAAAAAGGCAAAGAAGTCATCTTCTTGTCTAGCACGATAGTCAAGGGAGGTTGTGGTAATAAAGCTGCTCGTGGAAGCCCTAGCCGCCATATATGCATCTGAATACTTTTCAAAAAGAGACTTCAACTTATCAGTCACGTCTCCAACGCGGCTATCAAGCTCATTTGACGGATATAACCTCTCAAAAGTCCAACTAACTAACAACAACTTAAAGCGTGGGTCTAATACAGATGCAATTGACATGAGCACCCCAATTTCTCCTCAGTATTTCTCAAACTTCTCATACATAGGCACACTCATGTTTTTCAAGAAATTATCATCCGATGTATAAGCATGAGCTATCTCTTTTTTAACTTTAAATATTTCAATAAGAAACAAATTTGAAGTTGGATATGATGTACCCGAAAACAAATTAGTGGCATCTAGAAAAACTTCAAGCACTTTGCACACTTTTTCCGCTCGAGTCCACTCGATATCTGTTGGGGACCATTCAAAGTTGGAATGTCTCAACGCATAGCCTTGAAAGGCTCGTTTGTAGTGAATAGCTGATTGAAGCATGCGGTGTGTTGAGTTCCACCTAGTTTTAACATCAATACATAAAGACCTATGAGTAGAGATACCAAGAGTTATTGCAATTTCACCAAACTTCAACAGACGGCCCGGGGACTTTCTCAAGTACTTAACACCGTCTCTAATTTTACACAAACATGATTCAATAGTTCCTAAACCATCTTGCACCACCAAATTCAATATGTGAGCGCAACATCGAACATGAAAAAACAAACCATCAAAATGTAACTTTCCCTTCTCTTCGAAATTACTTCTTAAAATAGAAGCTGCTCTATCATTATTTGATGCATTATCCAAAGTAATTGTTCCTATTTTATCTTGAATGCCCCATTTAATAAGACACTCTAAAATCCCATCTACTATAACCTCGCCACTATGGGGTGGTGCAAGCTCATTAAAACCAATTATTCTTTTTTGCATATTCCAATCCGAATCAACAAACACACATACAACTTTTATCTCTCAATTCTCCCTCTCTCAACGGCTCTCTGCCCCATCGTCACTACCACTGGTAACGGCTCACCGGCCACCGGTCACCCCCAACACCTCCGGTCAGCGGCCGGACCCAGGCAAGCGCCCTCTCAGGACCACGCATCTCTGGTGATTCAACCTCGATCTAGGCGAAGGTCCCGTGAAACCCTAGTTTTCTTCGAAGGCTCTGATTGAGGACTCCTGTTGGTTCTATTGTTACGCATCTCGGTGATATCTCTGGTCGTCGATCTAGGCGAAGCTCCCGTGAAACCCTATTCGAAGGATTACTGCTCGAAAGGGTTTTTTTATTGCTTCGCTCATCATCGGATGCTCTGATTCGAAGGTGATATCTCTGATTCGAAGGTGATATCTCTGAATCTCCATGATTCCTTGTAAGCCTCGAAGGTTACCAGTTCACAATTCGGTTGTTATATCCAATTATTGGATAATTGCTCTGTGAGGAATTTCTTCTCCCTCTCTTAATTTCCTATTTTAGTTGTTATTGTCTTGCTTTTAGGTTCTGTTTGGCCGGGTTAGGAGTACCGGTGTGGTTCTGTTTCTGGCTCTTTGTTGCTTTTGTTCTGTGTTGTGTCTTATCTGTGCATCTCTTTTGGTTGTGTGTGTGGTTGCATTATAAGTGGTTGCATTATAACATCTGAGACTAATTCTTGATCTATCAACTTGATTGTTGTGAAAACCTATAGCTGGTTTCCGGTGTTCTTTGTGTGTGTGTGTGTACTTGATTTGTTTTCCTTCTTGGTGATTATCTGTATTTTGTTGCTACGACTGAGTCAGATATTATTTTCCTTCTTGGTGATTATCTGTATTTTGTTGCTATGACTGAGTCTGTATTTTGTTTGCAATATCTGTTTTTAATTGCCTTTAATTGCCTTAAATTATATCTTTAATTACATATATATATATATTTTTTCTCGTTTAGATTGTTTGGCTGGGTTAGGGGTACCAGCATTCTTGGTTTTGAATAGGGAGGTCACCCTCTATTTTTTTGGGCTTTTTCTTCTCTCGTGTGATCTGTTTGTGTGTCCCCCGTGTATTGTTCACCTCGTCGGACGGATTGCTTTTGATTGTGCTTTACTTGTGCTGCGTTTCTCTTTTTAAGGTGTTGTCCGTGCTTTTTGGGCTGTGTTAGTGGACTCTGTCTGGTATAATAGATAGTAGGAGCAATTATGCTGCCCCGAGATCATGTTCGATGACGAGAGGTGCGAGTACAGAGAAAAAGGATTGTAGATTACGAGTGGCATCGTGGAACGTAGGAACCCTAACTGGTAAGTTACTAGAGCTAATTGACGTGCTGAGGAAACGTAGAGTACAGATAGCGTGTCTTCAGGAGACTAGATGGTGGGGTGGGAGAGCAAAAGAGTGTAATAGTTATAAACTATGGTATTCAGGATCTGATGGAACAAAAATGCAGTAGGTTTTCTAGTTGCTAAGGAACTTCAAGATAATGTAGTGGAGGTGAGAAGATACGATGATAGAATTATGCTGTTAAGAATAGTAATAGGAGAGGAAGTAGTGGCCGTAGTTAGTGCGTATGCACCACATGTTGGACTAGGGAAACGGAAAGAAAGAAGTTCTGGGAGACTTTAGATTACGTTATGGGTGACATACCTAGAGAAGAAAAATATGCATAGGAGGAGATTTTAATGGCCATATCGGAAAGGATAATGAGCACTTCCAGTTGGTGCATGGAGGCTTCGGGTATGGTCTTAGGAATGATGGCGGTAAGGAGCTTCTTGACTTTGCAGTAGCGCATGACTTAGGCATCATAAATTTGTTTTTTAAGAAAAGAGAATCGCATCTAATCACGTTTAGCAGCGGCAGAAGACACACGCGGATAGACTATTTACTGATGAGGAGAAAAGATCGTAGCTCGTGGAAGGACTGTAAGACAATCCTGGGAGGGACAGTTGTGACGCAACATCATATGTTGGTGGCGGATATACGCGTGAAGAGATCAATTGTCTAACAAAACAAAAGAGTTAGACATACGATCAGATGGGGCCAGCTCAAAGGCGAAAACATTACCATTTTTAGAGATAAGGTCATACCAATGAACCAGACTGGACCACAGGAAGACGCAAACCAAAAGTGGGAGGCCATGGCAAATACGCTCATCCAAGCAGCTAAAGAAACGCTTGGAGTTACAACAAGGAGGACAGTCGACCACAAGGAATCTTGATGGTGGAATGAAAATGTACAGGAGAAGATAAGAATTAAACAACAAAGTTTTAGAGAGCTTATACGCTGTAACAATGAGGAAGAACGCGCAGAGCTAAAAGATAAATACAAGGAGGCTAAGTGAGAGGCGAAGAAATCGGTGTCAGAGGCAAAGAACGCGGCGTATGAGATGATGTATAAACGACTAGACATGAAACAAGGAGAGCATGACATGTTTAAGTTAGCCAAGGCAAGAGAAAGTAGAAGACAAGACTTGAGAATGGTGAAGTTTATAAAGGCTGCGGATGGAAAAGTTTTGGTGAACGACAAAGACATCAAGGTGAGATGGAAAACTTACTTCGATAACCTTTACAACAGAAGGAACCTAAGTCAATAAACTGAGATAGATATAACAACCCAAACAATGCAACAAAACAAATTCTATTGTAGAAGTATCACAGTAGACGAAGTTAAAAGAGCTATGAAGAAAATGGAAAGGGCTAAAGCGGTGGGGCCAGACAACATACCGCTTGAGGTATGGAAATGCCTGGGAGATGAGGGGCTCTAATGGCTAACAGATTTATTCAACACTATCTTTACGACAGGGAAGATACCAGATCAGTGGAGAACCAGTGTCATAGTCCCCATATATAAGAAAAAAGGAGATGTTCAAAGTTGTGAAAACTACAGGGGAATAAAGCTATTGAGTCACACGATGAAATTATGGGAAAGAGTTATTGACACGAGAATTAGACGGGAAACTCAGATAGCGTTAAACCAATTTGGATTTATGCCAGGACGCTCTACAACAGAAGCCATACACGCCATGAGGAAGATAATGAAGAAATACAGAGAAAAGAAAAGGGACCTCCATATGGTATTCATCGACCTAGAAAAGGCCTATGACAGTATTCCGCGTCGACTAATTTGGGAAAGTCTACGATCTAGAAGGGTACCAGAGAGGTATATCAAAATAATCAAGGATATGTATGATGGGGCAAAAATGTGTGTGCGAGCACCGATCGGAGACACAGACTCTTTCACAGTGGAAGTGGGACTCCACCAAGGATCGGCACTGAGCCCGTTCCTCTTCACAGTAGTGTTGGATGAGATGACCAAGTCTATACAACAGCCAGTTCCGTGGTGCATGCTCTTTGCGGATGATATTGTCTTAATATCGGAATCTAAAATGGTGCTTAACGACAGGCTAAAACAGTGGAGAGCAGCACTAGAGCGTAAAGGTTTAAGGATAAGTCGCTCTAAGACAGAATACATGCATTGTAACTTTAGTGGTGAGGCGGAAGAGGACACTCAAATCAGTATTTAGGGTATGGCGGTCCCACAAACGTCTAGGTTCAAATACCTGGGCTCGTACCTGCAAGAGGACGGAGAGATACACAGCGATGTAGCGCACCGTGTTCAAGCAGGATGGTGCAAGTGGAGAGCAGCATCAGGGATCCTATGTGATAAGAGGTTTCCAGCAAAACTAAAGGGAAAACTATACCGAGTGACAGTACGTCCGGCTATGTGATATGGACCAGACTGCTGGGCCATAAAGAAATCGCACGAGAAACAGATAGAAGTAGCGGAAATGCGAATGCTGAGGTGGATGTGTGGTCACACAAGACTGGATAGGATAAGAAATGAAGTGTTTCGACAGAACCTAGAAGTGGCTTGTATCGCAGATAAAATACGAGAGGGAAGATTAAGATGGTTTGGGCATGTCAAGAGGAGACCAATGGCGGCACCAGTTAGAGCAGTAGAGAACATCATCTTAGAGGGTAGGAGGAGTAGAGGAAGACCTAGGTTGACTTGGGATGAGGTAATTAGGCGAGATATGATACACTTGCACCTCTCTGAGCACATGATCAAGGATAGGAGTGAGTGGAGGCGTAAAATTAAAATTAAGGACTTTTAGTGGGACCTATAGGCACGAAGGGTATTTGAATTGTTGCGGGGCCTGATGTGTACATAGTCCACATCTGCTCTTTAATGGTGATACTAGCTGCCACTCTGATGTATGCTTTCTCTTTATCTAATTCTTTAGCTAATTATTTTGGTATCATGTATGCTATGTGTCGTATGATTTATTTTACGATGTCTTGCTATCATTATGTAGAATTGTTGCGGGGGCCTGATGTGTACGTAGGCCACATCTGCTCTTTAGCGGTGATTCTAGCTGCCCCTCTGATGTATGCTTTTTCTTGCTCTAATTCTTCAGCTGTTTTATTTTTATATACTGTATGTTAGGTGTTGTATGATTTACTTTTCGGTGTCTTCCTATCATTATTGCTTTTGCTATCGAGTCGGGGGTCTCTGCAGGATCGGATTTCGGGTGGTTTTTCTCTCAACTCACTGTGAATCAACACTCGGCAAGCAGTCTATGAAGAGTTGATCACAATATAACAAGTAACAAGCAGTAAGAAAATTTAACAGCAGGTAAATTTTCAAGGTACTTTTATATATTGCTTCTCAACTCAAAGGATTACAAGACACTTGGACTCAAATCACTTACTTAAAGAGTTACAGGGAGAAGATATATATAATACTACCTACAGCCGGATATACTTTGATACCAGCTGGACACCTCTAACCTTACATCTATACTACAAGACTCTAGGTGAGGTCTTTCAGACATTGTGCCTGAGAGTTGGTAGTCAGGACATGTCCCTGACTTACCTTTTGTCACCAACTAAAGTTGGTAACATGTACTATCATAAAAAGGTGAACAGTAGAATAAAGTATGGTCAACAACATGGCTCTTTAGGAAGATGCCATGCTGTATCAGAGGTCTGCAGCGGACTGTCAGGGACCATACTTTTATCTGCTGGACATAGTAATGTCTTCCGAAGGATAAAGTGCTTCGGAAGAATAACTTCTTCCGAAGGCACTTATACTTCGGAAGACTGCTTCTTCCGAAGCTTGGAGTCTTCTTTGTCTTCGGAAGCAGACTTTGTCTTCAGCTCTTTCATCAGACTTTGTCTTCGGAAGCTTTCAGACTTTGTCTTCAGCTCTTTCATCAGACTTTGTCTTCGGAAGCTTTCAGACTTTGTCTTCAGCTCTTTCATCAGACTTTATCTTCGGAAGCTTTCAGACTTTGTCTTCAGCTCTTTCATCAGACTTTGTCTTCGGAAGATATCTTCAGCTGTTGGCTTCAGTTGTTGTCTTCAGTAGTTGACTTCAGCTTTTGCCTTCGGAAGATGTCTTCAACTGTTGTTCCTTAGACTCTCGGAAGATCTCTGGCTTGGCTTCGGAAGCCCTTTAATGTAGTACCAAAAGTGACTATGAAGTGAATTTGGTTGCACCAGCCTTATCATGATCCAACAGTCTCTTTGGAAGCGGTCTCTCTACCTAACAAGATAGAGGAAAGACTCGCCTACACCTACCCTCCCCAGACCCTGCTCATTGAGTGGGATATACTGGATTTGTTTGTTTGTTTGTTAATCCAAATCAACAAAGTGAGCTGTTAAACACATATACCCAATAGTTTGATTTGATGTCCACCAAAAGTGACTATGAAGTGAATTTGGTTGCACCAGCCTTATCATGATCCAACAAACTCCCCCTAGGCTGATGCTACCAAAACTTCACTTCTCTCTTCATCTCAAAGCTCTCAGCACCAAGGAAAGCAGGTGTTTATCAGTATCTTCATTCTTTCCTGCTATGATGCTGAGAATCTTGTACAAATCTTTGGTGGACAGAACCTCTACTCTGTCACCTTGGATTATGTGTACCCTCTGTTGTGGCCCTCTGAAAAGAGTTAGTTGATGGGAAGTATAGTCATATTCCCATCGAACTATTGGTTCCAATTCAGGACCTTCCACCATCTGTAGAAAGGCTGTGCCTTTGGTGGTTGATCTTTCCTTGTCTTCCACTCTTTTCAGCTTCAACTCTTCTTCAATCTTGGCTCTTCTACTTCGTTCAGCCAAGTGGAGACCGCTGATGTGGTTTCTGATGTGTGCAGCAGTCTCAGAGTTGGAGGGATTGGAGAATGGCTTCTCTGCAAGCTCAGCAAGATCAAATCTGCTGAGATGCAGTAGAGAAGTGGCATTAAGCCTGTTGGTTTCACCATTCTCCCTTTCCACAACAAAGTTGTGAGAAGGTTCATCGAACCTCCACTGGATTATTGCATTTCTAGGTCCAGGAGATTGACCAGAAATCCTGTCCTCTTTCCTGGTATCCAGCAGAGTCACCAGTCTTCTTCTTAGTCTCTTCTCCTCAGCATTGAGGGTATCGGAGTTGAGACCAAGAAGTCTTGCAGCCTGGCCCAAGGTGTCTCTAGGCAATTCAAGAAATTTGCCTAGGGTGAGGGAGTTTTAAAAGTCATCAACATAGGTGATGTTGATAAGCTCTCCCTCACAGGAGATACTGCTCAAGGTAGTGCAGTTAATAAGCCTCGTCTTGAACTCCTTTATTTCCTCAAAGGAGAGATGTTTAGGAGGCTGAGGGGATGGTCTTGGTTGTTGTTGGGTAGGCTTAGGTTTAGTGGTTTTGGGTTGAGTCTTGGGTTTTAGGATGGGTAGTTTGGGTGGTTGAGGTGATGTGGTAGGTTTGGGTACAGTTGTGGGTTGAGGGGTGAAGGTTTCATCAGTGGGTTCGGGTTTAACGGGAAAAGGGGTTGGTTCTGGTGTGGGTTGTGGCTGTGGTTGAGTGGATGGGGTTGAGACCGTTCCCTTTACCCTCCTATACATCTCCCTTCTCTTCCCTAAACGGATGTCAGCCTTTATTTCACTGACTATCCGCTGGAGGGTCCTTTCGGACATAGGCCCCACCTGCCTACCAGAGAAGCCATGAGCCCGGAGGTAGTCCTTCATCCAGGCTTTGTCAGTTGACTTCTTGGCAGCAGTGACCTCCTTCTCTTCCTCCCTCTTCCTCTTCACCTTCAACTTCTCCCTAGCAGCCTTCTTCCTTTCCTTCTCCATTTGATCCTGCTCCTTGTTGTGGAGCAGCAGGATCATATCATCATCATGTGGAGACAGTTCAGGAAGACTGAAGCCTCTTGAGAGTAGGAATTTGATCCTCTCCTCTCTCAGCTTCAGGGCTGCCTCCCTCTGCTCTTCTTCTGCCTTCTCCAAGGCCAACCTGGCTTCCTTTTCTTGTTGTAGCCTGGTTGACCACTCCAAAGTCACCAACTCCTCTAGTGGTAGCAGGAGTATTTCCTCATTGACAGCTCCTAGGCTGATGAGCTGGTCAATGAGTGCTGTTCTTCTCTTTAGGTTGATTTCTTCCTGATTGGCTGCAGCTGCCTTAGAACTAGCAGTTAACAGCTTCTCAGTAGGAAACCGACCTTTCTTTTTGGCCTTCTCAATCTTCTCCTCCTCCTGAAGCTCTTCCGCAGTCAACTTTCTTTTGCCTTTGTCTTTGATTGTGCTTGACTGTGGTGGTTCTTGGATGGAGGGTTGTGATTGAGAGAGAAGTTCAGCTGGTGCTTGGGTTGGAGGTATTTCAGAAATGTCCTCCCTGCTCACCTCAGATGCAATTTCAGCAATGACATCTGTGATGGTCAGTTCCTCGGACATCTGAAATAAGCCTTCCGCAGCTTCTATTTCGGCCTCGAAAGACTTGTCTTGTTCTTCCGAGGCTTCCATGTAAACTTCGGAAGCCTCAGCTAGAGCTTCGGAAGATGAGACTGCTGCAGATTCTGTCCCATCTGTTTTAGTTGCTGGGCCATCAGTCCCCATTACCTCTTCGAAGCTAATCTCAGGTTCCATGAAGACCTTAGGTTGACCAACTTCCTCCACAGTGGTAGAAGGTTCAGTCAGTCTTTGAAGCTCCTCAGCCCCAAAGTATGCAAGTGTGGTGTCGGGGCTGGGCTGTTCTAGGGATGATCTCAATACAAACTTTGTGAAAAGTCTGTAGAGATCTTGAAGCATCCTTGAGTCAATCTCCAGAAAGGATTGAGATGACTCAGGTGGTGTAATGATTTGTTGGGTGGAAATGAGTTGGGTCTGTGGTTCCATAGGTGTTTGTCTCTGAACTTTCTCCCCCTTTTTGGTAGCATCATCTTGAGAGCTAGATGAGCTAGAGGAAGAAGTCATTGAGACCTGGATTGGTACATGCCTAACAGACCTCTCCGTCTGTTTCTCAGCTAGTTTAGCCTTGAGAGAGTTAATCTCAAGTTGCTGAGTGGCAGTCCTTGATTCTAAGATCTTCACCTGTGATTCCAGGTTGGAGACCTTAGAAAGCAAGTACTGAAGTGTTAGTTGCATACTTCCCTCATCTTCATAGGAAGAATCACGGGGAGATGAGATAACATACCTAGTATGCTCACTCTCACCACCAGATGTGGTTTCTTGGCACCCTGGTTTCCTTTGCTCAGAGTCATCTCTTTCAGAGATGTCAATGGGCAAAGTTGCCGTAGACTCAGTCCTAATTATGTTACCACTGTCCTGAGAGCTCAATGAGAGACTCTGAGTAGTGGCAGCTGAGTCTACATGAGTCCCCTCCACATCAGTGGGACTCACCTCAGTAGCAGGCTTCTGATGGGGGCTAGAGACAAGGGATCCCTCTTGGCTCTGTTGATCTCTCAGTGGGTGTTGTAGATCAACTTCATGGCCATGGAGAGATGTAATCTCTTCATCAGTTCGGAGTAAAAGGTCAGTGAAAGAGAGGGTGGTTAGTCCTACTGACCCGGGACCTTGATCAATGTCTACAGGCATTGAGCCTATGGTGGGGTTGTCCCTAGAAGGCTGCACAGGGGAGTGTAGAGACTCACCCTGTGGGCTAAAGGCTTGGGGTTCGGGCTCAGGGGTTTGAGACTGAGGAGACTCAAAACCCACATTGAGGTCAATTGTGAAGGATGGTGTGACCTCGGACTGAGTGGGAGCCCATGATTCCACTCTAGTCCTTTGGGTGTGAACAGAAGGAGCTTGTTCAATCAGAGGAGATTGAACAAGGGTTCGTTTGGGCGTCTCTGATATGTGGCTTTGATGGGTAAAGAAGGTTTTGGTATTGTGGTGGATGTTGCTGGTGTGGGTTCATCACCTGTGGGGAGAACAGGGATGTCACCAGGAGCTATGCGCTCAGTCATCTCTGGAGGTAATGGAGTGTACCGTCCAGTGAAGTTGGTGGACATCTTCTTCAGTGTCTTGAAGATGGTAGGCCTCATGTGTGGAACAGGAAGAGCAGCTGCGCAGACAAGCTTGCTTGGTTCCATCTCACAGTTGATTATGTGTTGAAGAAATCGGGGATACATGAAGAATGTATCCCTGCTGAGATTGGCGATTAGGTTGTTCAACACGAATCGTGAGTAGTTGAATCTGAGGCCTCTCACCAACCCATGAACTAGGCATCCTAGTTCATATGGGATTTGATCCCAACCCCCTGATTTGTTGGAGAGGCAGTGCAAAACAATGTGCAGCAGGAACTTCCAATGGTAAGAGAAGTTGAACTTGTATACTATGGACCTGCTGACATCGCCTCCATATCCCATGAGGATATAGGTGCCTTCCAAGTCTTCCTTGGGGAACTCAGTAGGAGCCCCATCATCGTGAAGCTCGAGATGCTCCCTGATGATCTGTTCATTGATGACCAACTCTTGGCCACAAACTCTGGTTCTCAGGACTCGAACCCCATTCAGCACTGTAGTTTCTCCGTTGCTCCAAAATTCTGACATATGGTTGGAGTATACGGTTGGGTTAACTGTGAGTGCAGTGAGGTAGGTGGATTCGGTGAGAAAGGTGATGATTTGGGTGAAGTCAGCATCCCTTGACGAGTCAAGTAATGCGACTTGGTTGTGCTGAGGGTTTAGCGCCATTGGAGAAAAGGTAAGCTTGAAATTTTGAGTGAAATTTATGGTTTGACAGTGAAGGGAACAGTTAGGGCTGTAAAGTGGTAAAAGAAGATGAAATTGATAAGTCAAGATTATTTAAAAGGGGTGAATAGTGGTATGGTGGTGGTAATAGGGTAACTGTTTTGGGGTTACTGTGGGTGGTATGGTGGTTTACGGCGGAGAAATGATGATGGCGGCAAGGATAATTTTAAATAATCTGACATTATCAACAAAATCTTTACTTTTTACAGAGTGGGGCCCAAAAGATATCCGTTACATATAAAAACTTTACTTCCGAGGGTAAAACATTTCCGAAGGTAATTTCTTTCTAAGGCAATTTATCTTCCGAAGCTTGGTATTGTTTCCGAAGGTAAAATTGTCCTTTGAAGGCACTTTATCTTCCGAAGCCAGGCATTGCTTCCGAAGGTAAAGTTGTCTTTCCGAATGGAGAGTTGTATAAGTTTCGGAAGTAGATCTGATATAGAATCAATCGCTTCTTCCGAGACCAAAAACTCTTCCGAGAAGAAAATTTCCAATGAGGAATTTTGGCTTCGGAAGATATTCAAGAATATCTTCCGAGAGTTAATTCCTCTTCGGAAGGAAGTTATACTTGGAATAATTTAAAGATCTTTTGTAACAGGGCTTAAATTGTATTGACACAAGACATTACTCATTTAAAAAGGTCTTCAAAAGAGGTAGTTATTCAATGTTTATCATCCCAATTGCTGATATGAGATACTTAAACCTTTGTTCATCAAATGCCTTTGTGAACAAATCAGCATATTGTTCATTTGAGTCAACTTTGATTAACTTTATCAGCTGTTTCTCATGAATCTCTAATGAAATGATACCTGATATCAATGTGTTTTGTCTTGGAGTGCTTCACCGGATTCTCAGTAATGGAGATAGCACTGTTGTTGTCAATATGGATAGGAGTAGTCATGAAGTTGAACCCATAGTCTAACATCTGATTTTGAATCCATAGCAGTTGAGCACAGCAGCTAGCAGCAGCAATGTATTCAGCTTCAGCAGTTGATGTAGAGACACAGGATTGTTTCTTGCATTGCCATGAGATAATCCTTCCACCAAGAAATTGACATCCTCCTGATGTTGATTTCTTGTCAATGTTGCAGCCACCATAGTCACTGTCAGAGTATCCATAGAGATTGAAATCACTATTTCTTGGATACCAGAGACCTAGTTTAGGTGCTCCTTTGAGATATCTAAGGATTCTCTTTGCAGCAGCTAGGTGAGACACCTTTGGAGCAGCCTGATATCTTGCACAAATGCATGTGGCAAACATGATATCTGGTCTACTTGCAGTGAGATACATCAGAGAACCAATAATTGCTCTATACTGATGTTGATCAGTATCCTCCCCCTCAAGGTCAGGGCAAAGATTATGGTTTCTGGGTATGGGTGTCTTGGCTGGTTTACAGTCCTTCATTTCAAATCTTTCTAAGATGTCTGAGACATACTTAGATTGACTTATGAAGAACCCTTCCTTCATTTGTTTCACCTGGATTCCAAGAAAAAAGTCCATTTTTCCCATGGAACTCATCTCAAACTTCTGCTTCATAATGCTTTCAAAGTCTTTACACATTTGGTCGTTTGAAGAACCAAATATGATGTCATCAACATAGACTTGTACAAGCAAAATGTCTTCTCCACTCTTTCTGATGAAAAGAGTCTTGTCAATGGTACCTCTAGTGTATCCATTCTTCAGGAGAAACTGAGACAAGGTCTCATACCACAGCCTAGGTGCTTGGTGCAGCCCATATAGAGCTTTGTCCAGCTTGCACACATAGTTGGTGTGCTGTGGGTCTTCAAATCCTGGAGGTTGACACACATAGATTTCCCTATCTATATCCCCATATAGAAAAGCACACTTGACATCAAGTTGGTAGACTGTGAAGTTCTTGGATGCAGCATAAGCAAGGAAGATCCTAACTGCCTCAAGTCTTGCAACAGGTGCAAAGACATCAGTATAATCAATTCCTTCCTCCTGGGTGTACCCTTGAACTACTAGTCTTGCCTTGTTCTTGATAATCAAGCCTCTATCATCTTTCTTGTTCCTGAATACCCATTTAGTGCCTATGGGTACTTGACCAGATGGTAGTGGGCATAGATTCCAGACCTTTTGTCTTTTGAATTGAAGCAGCTCCTCCTGCATCGATTCAACCCAACTACTATCCTTTAAGGCATCTTCTACCTTCTTTGTTCCATCTGAGACAGGAAGCATGAGTACAAGCAGACATTCCCATGATGAGTTTGTCCTCTTGTTCTCACACCTTCAGAGACATTCCCTATGATGTTCTCAGTTGGATGAGTGTTGTGAATCCTAAGACGAGGAATCACTTCCAATTGCAGAGATAAGTCTAGGTTAGACATATTCTGATCAGGAATTGGATCACTCTGTCCAACTGCTGTTTCAGAGTCATTCAATGAGGACTGATTGAATGATTGAGAAACATCATCAATGGTTGGTTGTGAAGTAGTATTGACAGTTGCCTGTTCCTTCAGAATACCACTTCCCTCAACCTGGTGTTGTAGTGGATCACCTGAGGAACTTTGAGGTTGATCAAGTGATTCACTTGTTGAAGCTTCACTATTTCTGGAGATAGTTACACTGTCAGATCTGTGAATAGTTGAAGCTTGTTGCCCTTCAGCTCTTGGAGAATTTGGAATAGGTCTGGGAAGCTCATATAGTTGACCTGCATCAGCATCAGCATCACTTTGAGCACCTGTTCCAGCTGAAACATTCTCACAAGATGGTTTAGAATAGTTTGGAAACAATTCTAAATCAAAGATATACTCAGGTCCATTCCCCCTAACACAAGGAGTGTGCTCATTAACAACTATGTTGGATGACTCCTCAAATTGTTGATTCTTAATATTGTATACTCTATAAGCTTTGGAGCTAGAAGAGTATCCAATAAAGATAGCATCATCCGACTTCTCAGCAAACTTTGCCAAGTTGTCCTTTGTGTTAAGTATGGTACACCTGCAGCCAAAGGACCTTAGAAAGCCAATGAACGGTGGCCTCTTGTTCCATAACTCATAAGGGGTTTTTCCATGGGGCTTAACTACAAGAACCCTGTTCTGCACATAGCATGCAGTGCTGACTGCCTCTGCCCAGAATGTTAGAGGCAGCTTTGAATCAGCTAACATGGTCCGAGCAGCCTCAATAAGTGTCCTGTTCCTCCTCTCAGCAACACCGTTTTGTTGAGGAGTTCTGGGAGCACTATATTGTCTGGCAATCCCTTTTGAGTCACAGAATGAGTCAAGAACGAAGTTCTTAAACTCAGTCCCTTGATCACTTCTAATAATCTTAACCTTGTGATCAATTTGATTTTCTATTTTAAGAATAAAAGATTTTAAAGTTTCAGCAGTTTCATCTTTACTTCTTAAAAAGAATACCCATGTAAATCTTGTAAAATCATCAACGATCACAAGGCAGTATGATTTCCTTCCAATGCTCATTATACTTGTGGGACCAAAAGATCCATGTGCAATAAGTGTAATGGAGTAGTGATAGAGTTAACACATTTGGATTTATGAGATGATCTGTGTTGTTTCCCTTTCAGGCATGCAACACAGTTATCTTTGCAGAAAAATTCCTTTTTAGGCAAACCATGTACCAAGTTATTTTTAGCCAATTTATTCATTGTTTTAAAATTCACATGACACATGCGTTTATGCCATAGTGTTGACTCATCACTATCAGCTTTGGAAAGAAAGCATGATACTTCACCCATAGGAGAAGCATTGTTCATATCCAGCTTGTACATATCCCCTTTCCTGGGAGATCTGAGAAGCACCAATTCCGGAGGAATTGTCATCCCTGGTTTGAGGATAATGCACTCATGTTCTGTGAAAAGCATCTGATGCTTCTGATCACAGAATTGAGAAACACTTAACAGATTGTGTTCAAGCTGTTTGACAAAGTGAACTTTGTCAATGTTTATTCTGCCATTGGATATACTTCCTCTGCCAGAAATATATCCTCCGGCCTCACCTCCAAATTGGACAGGCCCTCCATCAAAGTTCTGGAATTGTTGAAGGAGAGATCTGTTCCCTGTCATGTGCCTAGAGCATCCACTATCTACAATCCAGATATTGTTGTTCTTGTCAAATGGATGTCCCTGCACATAAGATGAGATGGTTAGTTTTGTTTGGAAGCCCAAGCCTTGCAGGTCTCGGGCTCTTCCAAAGATAGTGACATAATTGAACCAAAAGATATGCAATGGGGTTCAATAGAGGTCATTGTTGAAGAAGAGGTTTGGGCTGCAGCATCTTCCTTGATCTTCCAATCCATCCTTTGGTTGATCTTTGAGGATGAGCTTGTTGAAGCTTTTGCAGCATGGTCTTCTTCCGAAGCTTCTCTCTTTTCGGAAGAAGCCTTCACCACCTTTTCTTCCGAAGTAGTCTTCTTCTGAGATGGTTTCAAGGAGCCTTCTTGTTCTTCCGAACCTTAGAAGGTTTGGCTTCCGAAGCCATTTTCCCTTCGGAAGAAGCAGTTTCTTCCAAAAGCAACTTGGCTTCCGAGACCAACTTTCCCTTTTTCATCATTTGGACCTTTTGAAGTGGTCCAACTGAGAAACCTTCTCTGACTACTTCTTTTCTAACATTATTTGCATAATGTGTGCTTGCTGGATTGTAGTAACAATCTTTAGCCATGTGGTTGTGCAGACCACACATTATGCATGCAATGTTAGTCTTCTGGGAACTTGCAGGTTGCTGTTTCGTGGGTTTCTTCTCTTCATCATCAACTTTTCCTTTCGACTTCTGATCCTTCAGTAGGACAGGAGTGCTGGTACTACACTCCTTTCCTGAATCAGGAGTACCTACCACTTGAAACCCGGCAGAAATGAAGACACCCTTTTGCTTAGGGTCAAACTTAAGCTTGGACTCTGCAACCTTCTTAGCAGTCCTTCTAGCAGCTTTAGCTCTGCTTCTTCTTGCCTTGGTGGTCAGGATTTGGTCATCACAGGTGGAGATGGGTGTATCCTCCTGTTTCTCCCCTGTGGAGGCCACTATTTTTACTTCATCCTCTAGTTCCAATGGAGAAGGGTCAGCAGTTGGAACCTCTTGCTCTTCAGTACCACATCTAGGTAGTCTAATCGACTCATAAGAGTGTGGTGGAGCTATTTCACTGGTTCCCAACCCTTCTTTTTTTGATAAAACATTTTGGAATGAGAGGTTGATGCAAGAATAGTTTGGAAGCTTTGCTCAGCAATAGCTTGCTTCCTGGCCTGAGCCTCAGCTGTGACTAACTGGGCTTGAACTTCAGAAAGTTTGGAGATCAGATCTTTGATTTGAGTCTTGTAGTTAGTCTTTTCATGTTTCAAAAGAGACACAGTTTTCTCTAACTCATCAATTTTCCTTTGATAGTCAGATTCAGCTCTTTTAAAGTCAGATTTTAGCACATTTAAAGACTCAACCTCAGATCTGATTTCCGAAATGTAATCCTTATACAATTTAACTTTAGCAATACAGGCAGCAGTACAAAGATGTTCATATACCTGATCATCATCTGTTTCGGCCATGAGTGCTTGAGCGGGAGTCACATCCTGTACCATGAAGCTCCAGTCAACTTCCTGAGCAACAGCAGCTGTTTCAGTTGACTTTTCTTCATGCTTGGGAGCAGTGGGATGTGTGGAGGCCTGTGGGGTTCCCGGGTTGTTCTTGGGAGCCTTGCATTCCCTAGCAAAGTGACCAAGTTGGTTGCAGTTGTAGCACCTTGCTTTGCTCTTATCAAACCCAAACTTGCTGTTGACTGGGTTTTGAGGGAATTGCCTTCCAGTTCTCTTGAAGAACTTCTTCGCTCTGTAAGTTAAAAGAGCCATCTGCTGGACAATGTCCATGTACTCCACATCATCTGGATTGAAGCACTCAAGATCATCAAAGCAGTATTGAAAATCACCAGAGTGTCCACTTCCAGAGACAAAGGCACAACTATCCTGAAAGGAGTTGTGTTGAACCTTTTGAGACTTTGGAGTCTCAGGTAGAGTGATGAAGGGTCCAGTATGTGAGTTGTCAGGGTAGCATAGCAACTGATGTTGTGGTTCCATGCTTTCCCTTTCAACCACATGAAGGGCTGAACTCTGTTGGTTATTGGAGTGGTCAGAGGAGTTCTGCATGTTTATCTCCATCTGAAATGCACTTAGGATACCATACAACTCTGTGAGAGAAAGAGTCTTAAGGTCCGAAGTTCTCTTGATGACAACACAGTAGTGAGTCCATAGTTTAGGAAGAGAGGACATGAACTTCCTAACTATGTCTCTGTTCTCAAGAGCTACTCCAATATCCGCCAGAGTATCTACTAGCTCAACATACCTGAAGTATTGTTGAGTCAAGGTCTCACCAGCCTTGAAAGTAAAGTTCTCAAACTGCTGCTTCAAGAGATCTTTCTTGTTCTCTTGAGTTTCCTTGGATCCCTCATACATCAGCTTCAAAGCTTCCCATAAATCTTTAGCAGTCTTGCACTTCTTGAAGCGTCTGTAGACGGAGTTGGGGAGAGCAGTTTGGAGACAAGTCATAGCCCTTTGATCCAGCTCTATTCTCTTCCTATCTTCCTCTGAGTAATCATCAACATCTTTTGGAATGATGCGATTACCAGTGGCAGATGTAGTGCTTGGTATGAAAGGACCATTGACAATGGAGTCCCACATCCTTGAGTCTTGACACTTGATGAAGCCTTCCATCCTGATACACCATGTGTCAAAGTCTTCAGGGGTGATCATAGGGGACTTGGTCAAGGTACCAGTTTCCATATCAGCCTTGGAGAGAGCAGCCATTTGAGTGAGTGGATTGTGGTGAGGAAAAAAACAGGTTGATTAGGATGGTAAGATCTCACAATCAAGAGCCTGGAGCTCTGATACCAATTGCAGGATCGGATTTCGGGTGGTTTTTCTCTCAACTCACTGTGAATCAACACTCGGCAAGCAGTCTATGAAGAGTTGATCACAATATAACAAGTAACAAGCAGTAAGAAAATTAACAGCACGTAAATTTTCAAGGTACTTTTATATATTGCTTCTCAACTCAAAGGATTACAAGACACTTGGACTCAAATCACTTACTTAAAGAGTTACAGGGAGAAGATATATATAATACTACCTACAGCCGGATATACTTTGATACCAGCTGGACACCTCTAACCTTACATCTATACTACAAGACTCTAGGTGAGGTCTTTCAGACATTGTGCCTGAGAGTTGGTAGTCAGGACATGTCCCTGACTTACCTTTTGTCACCAACTAAAGTTGGTAACATGTACTATCATAAAAAGGTGAACAGTAGAATAAAGTATGGTCAACAACATGGCTCTTTAGGAAGATGCCATGCTGTATCAGAGGTCTGCAGCGGACTGTCAGGGACCATACTTTTATCTGCTGGACATAGTAATGTCTTCCGAAGGATAAAGTGCTTCAGAAGAATAACTTCTTCCGAAGGCACTTATACTTCGGAAGACTGCTTCTTCCGAAGCTTGGAGTCTTCTTTGTCTTCGGAAGCAGACTTTGTCTTCAGCTCTTTCATCAGACTTTGTCTTCGGAAGCTTTCAGACTTTGTCTTCAGCTCTTTCATCAGACTTTGTCTTCGGAAGCTTTCAGACTTTGTCTTCAGCTCTTTCATCAGACTTATCTTCGGAAGCTTTCAGACTTTGTCTTCAGCTCTTTCATCAGACTTTGTCTTCGGAAGATATCTTCAGCTGTTGGCTTCAGTTGTTGTCTTCAGTAGTTGACTTCAGCTTTTGCCTTCGGAAGATGTCTTCAACTGTTGTTCCTTAGACTCTCGGAAGATCTCTGGCTTGGCTTCGGAAGCCCTTTAATGTAGTACCAAAAGTGACTATGAAGTGAATTTGGTTGCACCAGCCTTATCATGATCCAACAGTCTCTTTGGAAGCGGTCTCTCTACCTAACAAGATAGAGGAAAGACTCGCCTACACCTACCCTCCCCAGACCCTGCTCATTGAGTGGGATATACTGGATTTGTTTGTTTGTTTGTTAATCCAAATCAACAAAGTGAGCTGTTAAACACATATACCCAATAGTTTGATTTGATGTCCAGCAATCACTTGTAAGTGATATCATATCAACATTTTTAAAAATTTTTCTCATCTTCTCTCTTTCTACATCAACCACTTTAATGCAATCACGTGTAATTGTTGACCTGCTTACTTTTTGATACAAGGGATTGTAATATTTCATTAGTTGGTTGAACCAGTGGTACTCTACAAAAGAGAAAGGTAACTCATGGGCTAGAATCATTTTTGCAATTATTTCCCTGCACTTCGTTTGCTCATAACCCCCGTTCATGTTAAAAACAGATGCATTATCACTGCTACATGATCCAAAATCAAAACCCCGTTTCATACCTTTTGACTTCTTGAGATATGGACATTTGGGCAAGTGTCGCTTAAGAGTTGACGTGGGGCCTCCAGCAACATATACATATTTCTTCTTACAATGAATACACTGTTGTTTTGTCATCTTTTCTCCTTTACACATTACTTCAACACCTACAAAATGATCCCAAACTTCAGATATATTCTTTCTTTTTGGAGCTTCTAGACCCGCATCATCTAAATTAGGCACATCAACTATATCTTGTAGTTCATCAACTAGCTCAACACTTTCCCCATCACTTAGTTCAACATGATCATTACTTGGATTCGTCTCAACTCCACCAACTGATTCTTTAAAGGAAGACATTCTTCAATATAATAAGAGAAAACAATTAAAACACTAAATTACTCAAATCGCAGAAACATCATAGATACTCAAATCGCAGAAATATCATAAACAAACATATTTCTAAACACCTACAAGAAATATATAAAGAAGCATATTTCTAAATACCCAAATCGCAGATTCATAGGTAGAAGGAGAGGGAAACATAAATATCTCAAGATATACCTGACCCAAATCGCAGATTCGTAGGTAGGCAAGCACCGAACGGGACTCGGGAGAGTGCGCAGCAGCCGTAGTGGTGGTAGGCGGGCAGGCGGCGGAGGCGACCGAGGGGAGGGACGAGGGAGTGACGGAGGGCGTGGGTGAGTGGTAGGCGGGAGGGAGTGACGGACTGACGGTCGACGTCAAGGGAGAGTGGGAGAGTGGGAGAGGGAGACGCCGAGACGGGACTCGGGAGAGTGCGCAGCAGCCGAGTGGAGGTGGAGGACTGGGGTTTGGGGAGTGGCGAGTGGGGACTTAGGGTTTTCAAACTTGGGTGTGATTGTGTGAATGCAGACTTGCGAGCCAACGAGCCAACCTAAAACATTTGATTTTTTAATGTTAGTGTTATTATAATATTATATATAAATATTATATATATATATATATATATATATATATTACATATTTAGTCGAGCCAGTAAACGAGCCAACGAGCGAGCCAAGGAGCGAGCCAACGAGCGAGCCAACGAGCGAGCCGCCCTTGGCTCGGACTAGGCTTGGTTTTAAACCTAGCCGGCTCGGCTCGGCTCGTTTTTAAACCGAGCCGATTCGAGCGAGCTTTTTTCGAGCTTTTTTTGAGCGAGCTCCGAGCGAGCCACGAGCCGCGAGCTATTTGAACAGCCATACTCACAACCACTTATAACCATACCATATAATTTAAAGAATATACCCACATAAATTTAAGAAACGGCTGTGAATGCTCTTAGCATAAAACAATACGTTATGTGTTGTTTTATCATTAAACTATTATTTTAAATTAAAATCAATATATTTATGTGTTATTTTACTCAAAACAATACGAATAATGAAAAACAATACAATATAGAATACAACACAATAATAAAAATTATACAATAAAAACAATAAAATAATAAAAAATTAATTATGATAATGAAACATAAAAGGAAAGGATATTATATATATATTAAAGATATAACGCTTAGCTACAGTACTACAGTACCACCACCACCCTCTCCCTTCCCTCGCTCTCCACCGCCACACCCCCACCAGACACCACCATCACCGAACGCATCTTCATGGACTTCAGCATCTGCCTCGGTCGATGATGAAGACGATGAATCGATGATGAAGACGATGAATCGATGATGAAGACGATGAATCGATGATGAAGACGATGAATCGATGATGAAGACGATGAATCGATGAATCGATGATGAAGACGATCCAAACCGGTGCCCTCCCTCCGCGCTCCTCTTCACCGACGCCCTCCTTCCGCCACTCCTCTTCACCGGCGCTTTCCCTCACGTTTGGTGCCTGAAGAGGTCGGCGCCGTCGTTTCATCGGAAGTTTACGGTGTCCGTTCACGATTTCCGGTTTATCGGCGGAAGCCCTAACGAACCACAACCTCATCGGTGATGTTTAATCTGACCCGGATGATTAGATCTGTAACCCAACCATGGGTGTCGAGTTGTGTAATCTCTGGTGTTCCGATTATCATTAAGATCCAGGTATGCACACCAAGTGTTCGATCATTTGACAACAAGAGATTCGACTTGTATAAACACCCGTGTGACTAATTTCATCATTTTTTTGCTCTGAATTTGTTGGTTTCTGTTTGAATTTGTGATTGGTGTATGCAAAAAGGCTGCATTTTCACACACCCATGTCATTAATTTCGTCAATGTGCTTTTCTTGGTACTGGATTTGATTGATAGCATAAGTGTCTGTTGAATTTGTGCAGAAGTACCAGCACACGTTTTTGGATGCTTTGTTTATAGGGTTATCTTCAGTTGTTTCTGTCCCTTTCTATACTGGCTTTCTTCCCTTGCTTATGTTTCTAGGATGTGGTGTCTGCTCCTAGGCCCAAATCACCACCTGTAAGGATATTCACAGTGACTAAAGATGAGAAAGAAAATGCAATGGAATATGGATTTCCTTCTTCACATACTCTTAATACAGTCTGCTTATCTGGGTAACTTCATGCTATATGATAATATGCAATTTCAATGAGCTTAAAGATAAAAACTGTTTAGCATTCACATACGAAATTAATGTTGAACTTGCAGTGATCATAAAACAAAATATGGGATTCTAAATTACATTTACTGTAGAAGTCATGTTTTATTGATCTGTGTTACCTGGGATTTCAGGTACCTCTTGCATTATGTCTTGTCATGCAATGAAAACTCAGATGTGTCCTTTCAACTCGCAGCATTTGCATGTGTTTGTTTGTCTGTGGGCTTTATTGGGATAGGTATGTTTCAATATCTCATATTATTGGCCACTTTAGGTCATATTCGATCAACAGATAACTAATTGATTCCCTCGTCTTTTTTCCAGGACGAATATATCTTGGCATGCACAGTGTGGTTGATATCCTTGGTGGTCTTGTGCTTGGATTGGCAATACTTGGATTTTGGCTATGTATTCATCAACATGTTGACAATTTCGTAATATCAGACCAAAATGGTATGAATTCCTGTACTTGGTTAAATCGATGCTTTCATATTTTGCATCCAATAAACATCAGTATGCAAATGTCTGAAGCAGGACCTAAAGCACACATCTAAATAGAGGTGGCAAAATAGACAGGTTGGGTAACATGTCCACATGAGTTTAGGTCCAAATGGCTAATTTTATGATATAGATTGGGTCACCTTGGAACACTTTATGTCAGAGAAAAAAAAGGTTTAAAATAATTAGTGATCTAAATTTGATTGCAAAATTATAATATTTCAGGATGTATGATATGATTTAGGAGTTTTTTGCACCAAAAGTTCATCTTGGATCCTTGCGTGATTCCTTTTAACGCTAAATATATTCTGGTTCACCCTTTTGACCCATTAGATATAAAACATAACCTGAATCGATGGCCACTTCTATACAGGATTCTTCATTTCAAATCGGTGAAGTTGCTTAGACATTCCGACTCAAACTATTACAGCTTATAATTCCTATCTCGATCAGTTTGTATCTACTTCAGCTAGCTTGTGTCTCGATGCGTTAACTTATTATTTTTCTTATTTAAGCTATTTTATATGCTTTGATTTATATAATTTGCCTTAACAATAGTATCAAACTACCATTATATAAAATGTAAAATGAGAAATCAAGAATTTAATGAGAGAACGGGTTACCTTACATTTTATTATTCGTGTGAATCGTCGAGCGAGCTATATTGAGTTTCACACGGCCTTCACAGGCGTGGCATTGGGAATTGTAAGATTATAACTCTATTATATACTCCGACTTCCATAAAAACTTCCTTTTTTAATTCCCGTTACAGTGTCTCATGAAATTTTGATATTTGCATTTTGGAAAGTTTTGTTTTCCACACCTATTTGCTCATTGTGGTCAATGCAAAACAAACAACAATTTGATTTAGGTGCACAAAATATTTGTATCTATCGATGTGATTGTTGATCTATAGATTGTAAACATCATCGATCTTGGTTCATATTTTGGGTGCAAACTGATATTTCTAATTTGTTTGTGGTGAAGTACGAAATGATATACTAAATGATCTATATATTGGTAATAGTATATGGGTTCTTCTTCATATTATCAAATTGAGAATAATAATAAAACTGATACCATAAGTACAATTTCTAGGATTTTTCTGGGTGTCCTTGGATTTCGGTTAAGAATGTTGGATACAATTAGCATGAAATTAGATGCTTAATGTTCCATTTCTTGATTTTTGGGGTTGTTTTTCAGATGCCAAAATAAAAATATGATTTAATCTGTAGCAATATGAACTTAGATAGCAAATTTCTTTTTTTTTCCGTGTAAGCGACACGCATATTGGAACTGAGAATGTCACTGATCGTGTTAATTCAACTTTGTAGCAACATGAACTTCAATACCAAAAGTTGAGCAGAGAACGAAGCTGGATACGACCCAATATGTCAAAAGCTCCTCTCCCTGCTCTCAAGGTTAATGTGAGTCACTTAAATTATTTTATCACTTTTACGAATTACGATGAAGTAGCCGTTAAGGTTATCGACGGAGTGAGAGTCGTAGCGACGGGTTTGTTTTACCTTTCTACACGCTTTAGGATTTTACATTGGAATGGTAATCGTTACATTTTGTTTGACATTTGCGTTTTGATATTTGGGATCATGACGAAAGACCCCGCGCAACGCGCGGGGCAAAAAAAACTAGTTAATTTTTAAAAAGTTATAATTTTAATATAAACTAAGGATAGAAAAAACAGAAAAGAAATAAACATTCTTAGATTTTTCATGAATTTTAAAATGTCTTTTTCTAGATACCAGAATAAAAATTAAGCCAAATATATACTGCAAGTAAAATTTATATAGATCAAATACGATTTCTGGGATTTGTTATGTATGGGAAATGAAGCTTTTACCATCATGATATTCAATTATGTTCATCAATTATTTTGATTGATTTGATTGACAGGTAAACGAACTAGCAGAGTAAAATCACAAGTAAAATCACATGATGGTTGATTATTTATTTTAGGATTTGTCATAGATACATTTTATTTATTTTTTTTCTATTTATTTCTTTCTATATATAAATATAGATATAATAAGAGAGATAGAAATAAAAGAGTGTCTTAATAATAAAAAAAGATTTTTATATAACCTAACCCTTTATTTTACTGGATTAGTCCCTTATAAATCAGATCTTGTTTTAGGGTTAAAGGGGATGATGATTTAGATGTGCTGGATTGAAATTTAAAAAGGGAAATAACAAAAAAAAAAAAAAAAAAAAAAAAAAACAAGGGAGATGATTTTTTAATTAAAATACTTTTTTTTAACTTTCACGTCACATACTCATTTATTTTTACATTTTTTAGGAAGCCAAACTTTATATTTAGTCTTTCCTCATATATATTTTACTCTACCTAAACTAATATATAAATCAAGAATTTGATTTAATCACTACATGGATACAATCACAATGAGAATAATCTTTCCGTATCAATGATTTTTTGGCTTAGTGGTTCAAGGGGAGGTATGAGACTTTGTATCTATTGAAATTTTAGAGTTCAAAAGCTTAACATTGATAAATTATTACTAACTTGATTTTATTAACTTTTAACTTTTAACCTGCTGTTAAAAAATTAATAATCCTTTAACACAACAAAATAAATATATTTTATGATTAGGAACTTATCTCATTTGATTTGTATTTTAAGTTCCAACATACACTTTTGGATAAACAAAAACAAAAAGTGTCAGATTATCAACATTTTATAAAGACTATTAGATTATTTAAGATTCCTTAAATTACAATAATAATAATAACAATAAAATAACGATAAAATAATAATAATAATAATAATAATAATAATAATAATAATAATAACAATAATAATAATAACAATAATAATAATAATAATAATAATATAATAATAATAATAATAATAATATAATAATATAATAATATAATAATATAATAATAATAATAATAATAATAATAATAATAATTATTATAATATAATAATATAATAATAATAATAATAATAATAATAATAATAATAATAATAAATTAAAAATTAAATAAGAAAACACAAAAAAGCAAATATAACTCATATAAACTACCAGTTTGAATGACTCTCGTGCTTCATAAATTCCACCCCAAACATACTTATCAGATTTTATTGTCCCTTGATAAAATTAAAATTAAATATAAACAAATTCTAAAACTTAGATATATTTTAGTTTGTAAATAAGATCAAAATCGAGTATAGATTTGCAAAGAAACGGATAAAATTTATGATTGTTTGTATATTTGCTTGGTATTTAAGTTCGAATTTCACGCTTATTGTTATTTCAAAATAAGAGAGGAGAATATGAGCTAGGGTGTTATTTTTACCTGAATCCGAATACCTAACTCGATTAAACTCTACCTTTGCCTGATTAGGTATAACTTGAAAAAACCAAACCCGATTGCACATTATACCCGAACCCGAATTTCTTATTTAAGTCGGTTCTTTGAGTTGTATTATACTTATGATTATATGTAAGTTGTTTGTACAAGATCAAAAGTCACAAAGTTGTATGTAGCATGTTAGTTGAAAACTGAGCGTGGTTATATGGTTAGATTATAGTGTCTACATTGTTTATGGTAGTATCAATATGTTATAGAAGTGTAGAAATGTTTTGTTTGAGATATATTAAGTTGCTATTGATGTTGTGTCGGCAAGGTTGAAAAGTATTATGCTTGAGAAATGTTGTTGGTGCATACCATATGCCCACCTTGTGAGGAGCAAATATCTATCACCATTAGGTCATGAATTAATGAAGTACTAGTTGATTTAACTTGCTACGTGTCTAATTTTACTTAAATCCATGACCTAGTTTCATTTTTTTAATTAAGTGTTTTTAAATTAAGAATACTAGATATTAACTAACTAACATTAACCATCGGTGGGGCATTTATATAATTTTCACTGGTAGCGCCTCAAAAAAAATTAATATTCCTTAAATTTTTAAGTTTTCAAGTTTACCTCTTGTATTATATAATATATGTTTTTAAATTTATTTTGTTACTAATTTCAATTATTCTCCAATAACTTTGTTGGCTAACTTAAAAAAAACTAATTTGTGGTTGTGTTTGATTATTTTTCTTGACATCACGCTATAACTTTGTTAAAAACTGACTTTTAGGAATCATAGGCTATATTGACAAAGTGAGTTAGCGGAGTGGTGGTTTGTGCGTGTCTTCCATGAGTTCGAATCCAGGGTTGACCACCGAGTTTTCTTCTTTAACACTTTTCCTTTTATATTTTTATATATCTTTTTTAAATTATTTTTTATTTTTATTTTAAAAAAATTAATATCTTTGGTTACTCAATTTATTAATGAGTTTGTCATTTAGATGTTAAGTCATGTTCACATTGCAACGTGACATAATACTTTTTTTATCTATATTAAAATCTACAAAATTGAGCCACTGCAACTTAAAAGTTTTTTTTATGCATCTTATCATGTTAATGTCATTGCTGCATTGCGCGTAACAAGATTCATAAACATGTGAACCTTGCGGGCTTCATTTTTAGTAATCATTAAAATAATATATTTTTTACTAGTTAATATATATGTACTATTAAATAATATAGCATATAATGTTTACTATGTATATGTACTACCTCATAATACATCTCTTTATGAAAAGTTAACATTTCATTTAATTTTATGACACTCAGTAGAGGCGTTTTAAATATTTAATAATTTTATATTTATGCCTAAATTTGTATTTAATGATATATTATTTAATATGTTTCAATGATTAAGTATAAACATTAATACAGTATCAAATAAATGCATGTTAAGATATAAATTATATAAAATAATGTATTTCTTAAACTCTCATTTAAGCTATTAATATAAGAAATTACGTATAAAATATTATAATTAATTACATACAAATATGAACCGTCATATTTTTTTGTTCAGACATAAATGTTGCATATGAATTAAAATCAATACAAAATGAGATGTGACTATGGCATGAAATCTTCATGTATTTTGTTGCATATTTTACAAAGATCCATTGATAAATCATTATGTGTCATGTAAGATTGGAAGCATATAAATTTTAGGAATGTTCAAGTAAACATAGACAAAAATAAAATAAAAAGTTTTATTTTAATATAACGTGTTCTATATGTTACAATGTAACATTTATCTTTATAAGAACAACAATTTTGTTAAAAGAGATCAATTAGAAAACTTAACTGAAACTTAACAAAAAAACCAAAGATACATATATAAAATTGCATAAGAATATATAAAAATAACATTTTAAAGACATTAAACGTAAAGATTATAACCCGTCATAAAGTGGCAGGAGCTTCCCCACTAGTGTGTGTAAAAGCAGTTAAAATTTTATGCATAATGCAGGATCGGTTGGGGTCATTTAACACTTAGTTTTCTCTCAAACTCACCTTAAACAACACTTGTGTAAAGATAGAGTCAATAAGAGTTGATCATAATATAACAAGTAATAAGGAATATAAGAAGTAATTTTCAAGATACTTTTATATATTGCTTCTCAACTCAAGTATTACAAGACTTTTACAAGCTCTGCTTGAATGAGTTACAATAAGAACTTATATATAATACTACCTACAGCCGGATATACTTTGATACCAGCTGGGATCCTATAACTAAAGCCTATACTACAAGACTATAGTTTAAGATATCTCAGATAAAGTCTTAACTGAGATATGGTAGTCAGGACATGTCCCTGACTTACCTTTTATCATCAACTAAAGTTTGTGACATGTACTATCATAAAAGGTAAACAATGGAATAAAGTATGGTCAACTACATGGCTCATTAGGAAGAGGCTATGCTGTATCTGCAGCGGAGTGTCAGAGACCATACTTGTATCCACTGGTTCATAGTAATGTCTTCGGAATGTTAAATGACTTTGAAAGAACAAGTACTTCCGAAGCCACTTATACTTCGGAAGAGACTGCTTCTTCTGAGACTTGGAAACTTCTTCTTTTCTTAACTTCGAAAGTAGAGTTCTATCTTCGGAAGTTGATCTTTCACTTTGTCTTCGGAAGAACTCTACAACCTTCGGAAGTTCCATCCTAAGCTTCGGAAGCCTTTGTATGTAGTACTAAAAAATTATCTAAGTGAATTGGTTTTGGTTGCACCAGCCTTCTTCTTGATCCAACAAACTCCCCCTAGGCTGATGCTACCAAAACTTCACTTATCTCTTCTTCTCAAAACTTTCAGCACCAAGGAGAGTAGATATTTGTCTGTTTCTCTGTTCTTCCCTGATGTAGTGCTGAGAAGTTTGTACAAATCCTTGGTAGACAGGAGGTCCAGTCTGTTACCTTGGATGATATGTACCCTCTGTTGTTCCTCTGAAAAGAGTTAGTTGATGGGAACTGTAATCATATTTCCATCTAACTATAGGTTCCAATTCTGAACCCTCAACCATCTGTAGAAAGGCAGCGCCCTTGGTGGAAGATCTTTCCTTGTCTTCCTGTCTTCTTAACTTCAACTCTTCTTCAATCTTGGCTTTTGCAGTTAGCTCGGCTAGATGAAGACTGCTGATATGATTTCTGATGAGTGCAGCAGTTTCAGAGTTTGAGGGGTTGGAGAATGGTTTCTCTGCTAACTATGCAATATCAAACCTGCTGTAGTGTAGCAGAGAGGTTGCATTAAGTCTGTTGACTTTACCATTCTCCCTTTCCACAAGAAAGTTATGAGAAGTTTCATCGAACTTCCACTGGATTATTTTCTTTCTAGGCACAAGAGACTGACTGGGAATCTTGTCCTCTTTCCTTGTATCCAGCAGAGTCACTAGTTTCCTTCTAAGTTTCTTCTCTTCATCAACTAATGAATCTGAGTTAAGGTCTGGAAGTCTAACAGCATGGTCCAATGTTCTTCTAGGCAAATCAAGGAATTGATTTCTTGTGAGGGAACATGAAGATCCGTCAACATAGGTGATGTTGACAGAGCCTTCTTCACATGAGACTTCGCTCAAGGTTGTGCAGTTTATGAGCTTGGTCTTGATTGCCTTGAACTCCTCAAGAGATGTTAAGAAGGCTGAGGAGATGGTTTGGATGGTAGTTGGGTAGGTTGTGGTTCAGAGGTTCTTGGAAGTGTTTTAGGTTGAAGGATGGGAAGTTTAGGTGGTTGGGGTGATGAAGTGGATGTGGGTAAAGATGTAGGTTCAGGGGTGAAAGGTTCAGTTTTAATGGTGAAAGGTAGGGGTGAGGGTTCAGGTTGTGGTTGAGAGGTTGCAGTGAAGGTCATTCCCTTTCCCTTTCTGTACATCTCTTTTCTCTTTCCCATAAGAATGTTAGCCTTGATTTCACTGACAATCCGTTGGAGTGTCTTCTCTGACATGGGACCCACCTGCCTTCCTGAGAAGCCATGGGCCCGAAGATAGTCTTTCATCCTGGCATTTTCACTTAGCTTCCTGGTTGCAGTGACCCTAGCTTCATCCTCCTTCTTCTTCTTCTCCTTTGTCTTTTCTCTTGCAGCCTTTCTTCTTTCTTTCTCCATTTGATCCTCTTCTTTGTTGTACAGCAAGAGAATCATCTCATCATTGTGTGGAGAGATGTTTTGAAGATTAAAGCCTCTGGAAAGTAGAAATTTTATCCTGTCTTCCCTTAGCTGCAAGTCAGCTTCCTTCTGTTCTTCTTTCTCTTTCTCTAAGGCCAACCTGGCTTCTTCTTCCTGCTTTAGCCGGGTTGCCTTCTTCAGATTCACCAACTCCTCTAGTGGTAGCAGGAGTGTTTCTTCAATGGCAGCTCCCAATTTGATAAGCTCGTCAATGATCTCTCCTCTCTTCTTATTGTTGATATCCTCCTGATTGGCTGCATCTGCTTTTGTACTAGCAGCTAGCAACTTTTCAGTAGGAAGTCTTCCTTTCTTCTTTAGTTTCTCAATCTTTACCTCTTCCTGAAGCTCTTTCGCGGTCATCTTTATTTTCCCTTTATCTTTTGAAGAGCTTGACTGTGGTGGTTCTTGGAGAGTGGATTTGGATTGTGAGAGTGGTAGAGAGGGTGTCTGGGATGGAGGTAGATCCAGAAAGTCCTTGCTGTCCACTTCAGATGCCATTTCAAGGATTGCATCTGTGATGATCAGTTCTTCGGACAAGTTGAACAGTCCTTCCGCAGCTTCCATTTCAGCTTCGGAAGATTCAGCTTGTTCTTCCGAGGCTTTAACTTCAGCTTCGGAAGTTTCAGCTTGTTCTTCCGAGGCTTTAACTTCAGCTTCGGAAGTTGGAGGAGATGCAAATTCTGTCCCAACTGCTTCAGTTACTGGGCCATCAGTCCCCATTTCCCCTTCAAATTGAATCTTAGGTTCCATGTGAACCTTAAGTTGACCAACTTCTTCCACAGTGGTAGAAGGTGCAGTAAGCCTTTGAAGCTCTTTAGCTCCAAAGTAAATCATTGCAGCATCAGGGCTTGGCTGATCAGAGGAGGATCTCAACACAAACTTGGTGAAAAGTCTGTATAGATCACTGAGCATCTTTGAGTCAATCTGAAGGGTAACTTGAGATGACTCAGACATAGTGATGATAGAAGATGTTGAAGTTGAAGATTGGCTATGTGGTTCTTCAGATATTTGTCTCTGAACATTCTCCCCATTTTTGGTAGCATCATCTTGAGAGCTAGATGAGCTGGAGGAAGAAGTCAATGAGACTTGAATAGGTACATGCCTAACAGATCTCTCGGTCTGTTTCTTAGCTAGTTTAGCCTTGAGATTGTTAATCTCAAGTTGTTGAGTGGCGGACCTATTCTCTAAGATCCTAACCTTAGATTCTAGGTTTGAGATCTTAGAGATCAAGTACTAAATTATGAGTTGCAGACTTCCCTCATCTTCAGGTGAAGAATCATAGGGAGATGAGACAACATACCTATTATGTTCAGCCTCACCACCAGATGTGGTTTCTTGGCGCCCTGGTTTCCCGTGCTTAATGATGTCCCTTTCAGAGTTATCAAAAGGCTCGGTTGCCACAGATTCAGTCGTAGATATGTTACCACTATCCATAAGGTCCATTGAGGCACCTTTTGTAGTGGCAGCTGAATCTGCATGAGTCCCCTCCATATCAGTGGGACTCACCTCAGTTATAGGTTGTTGATGAAGGCTAGGGATAAGGGATTTCTCTGGGCTCTGTTGATCTTGGAGAGGGTGTTGGAGATCAACTTCATTATCATGGAGAGATTTTATCTCTTCATCAGTTTTAAATAGAAGATTAGTAAAAGATAGGGAGGTTAAACCTACTGACCCAGGACCTTGGTTAATGTCTACAGGCATTGAGCCTTTAGTGGGGCTGTCCCTAATTGGCTGCTCAGAAGAGTGTAAATACTCATCCTGAGGGCTGAAGGTTTGGGTATCGGGCTCATGGGTTTGAGACTGAGGAGACTCAAAACCCATAGTGAGGTCGAAAGAGAAGGATGGAGAGACCTCAGACTGAGTGGGAGCCCATGGTTCCACTCTAGTCTTTTTGGATTGAATAGGAGGGGCTTGTTCACTCAGAGTAGATTGAATAAGGGTTCGTTTGGGGCATCGTTGGTATGTGATGGTGATAGGTGGAGAAGGCAGTGTTAGCATTGTGGTGAAGATTGCTGGTATGGGTTCATCACCTGTGGGGTGAACAGGGATGTCACCAGGAGCGATATGCTCAATCATACCTGGAAGTAAAGAAGAGTACCTTCCAGTGAAGTTGGTGGATACCTTCTTCAAGATTTTGAAGATGGTAGGCCTCATGCTTGGGACAGTCAGAGCAGCTGCACAGACAAGCTGACTCTGATCCAGTTCACAGTTGATGATGTGCGGAAGGAATCTGGGATACATAAAGAATGTTTCCCTTTGAAGATTCCCAATGAGACTAATCAGCACAAATTTTGAGTAGTTGAAGCGCAGGCCTCTCACCAATCCATGAACTAGGCATCCTAGTTCATATGGGATTTGATCCTATCCCCTAGATTTGTTTGACAGACAGTGAAGGACAATGTGTAGGAGGAACTTCCAGTTGTAGGAGAAATTGAATTTGTAGACTGTCGACCTGCTCACGTTTCCACCATATCCCATGAGGATGTAAGTGCTGTCCAAATCAGGTTTGGGGAATTCTGTAGGAGCTCTATCATCATAAATCTTGAGATGCTCCCTGATGAGTTGTTCAGTAATGACCAGCTCTTGTCCACAGATACGTGAACGTATCACACGAACTCCGTTTAGGGTTTCAACTTGACCATTTTCCCAAAATTCAGTCATTTGATTGGAGTAGATAGTGGGATTCATAGTTAAGGTTGTGTAATAGGATGATTGGGTTAGAAAGGAGATGAGTTCAGAAAAGTCAGCATCTCTTGAAGAATCAAGATATGCGATTTGGTTGTGCTGAGGATTGAGTGCCATTTGAGAAAGTTGTGGGAAGATGAGTTTGAGCTTGGATAAATTTTTAGTGAGGGAAATTTTAGGGTAGTAAATTGGTAAAAGAAGATGAAGTTGAGTAGTTAGGATTATTCAAATGGGAGTGGAGTGGCGGTAATGGGGGTAAGGATAAGGTGAGGTTATGAAATGACAGTGGCGGTAAGGGCTAAATTTTAGTTAAATAATCCGACATAATTAACAAAATCTTTACTTTTTACAGTGTGGGGGCCAAAAAGATATCCGTTACACAGTAAAGTCTCTCTTTCCGAGTGTAATTCCGAAGGTAATTTGCCTTCCGAAGGCAATTCTTTCTTCCGAAACATAATTTTGCTTTCGAAGGTAAGGATTGCTTTGCGAATGGGGAGTTTTATAAACTTCGGAAGTAGATCTGATATGAAATCAATCGCTTCTTCCGAGACTAAAAACTCTTCCGAGAAGAAAATTTTCCATGGAGGAATTGGCTTCGGAAGATATTGAAGAATATCTTCCGAGAGTTAATTCCTCTTCGGAAGAAATTTACACTTAGAACATTTCAAAGAGATCTTTTGTAACAGGGCTTAGATTGTATTGACACAAGACATTACACATTAGAAAGTTTTCAAAAGAGGTAGTTTAATCAATGTTTATCATCCCAATAGCTGATATGAGATATTTAAACCTTTGTTCATCAAAAGATTTAGTGAACAAATCAGCGTATTGTTCATTTGAGTCAACTTTGATTAGCTTGATCAGATTATTCTCATAAATATCTCTAATGAAATGATACCTTATATCAATGTGCTTTGTCTTGGAGTGCTTTACTGGATTTTCAGTGATGGAGATAGCACTATTGTTGTCAATATGGATAGGAGTACTCATAACATTGAATCCATAGTCTAACATCTGGTTCTGAATCCACAGCAGCTGAGCATAGCAGCTAGCAGCAGCAATGTATTCAGCTTCAGCAAGTTGATGTAGACATACAGGATTGTTTCTTGCATTGCCATGAGATGATCCTTCCACCAAGAAATTGACATCCTCCTGATGTTGATTTCTTGTCAATGTTACAGCTACCATAGTCACTGTCAGAGTATCCATAGAGATTGAAATCACTATTTCTTAGATACCAGAGACCTAATTTAGGTGCTCCTTTGAGGTATCTGAGAATTCTCTTTGCAACGGCTAGGTGAGACACCTTTGGAGCAGCCTGATATCTTGCACAAAGGCAAGTAGCAAACATGATATTAGGTCTACTAGCAGTAAGATACATCAAAGAACCAATGATTTCTCTATACTGATGTTGATCAGTATCCTCCCCCTCAAGGTCAGGACAAAGATTATGGTTTCTGGGTATGGGTGTCTTGGCTGGTTGACAGTCCTTCATACCAAATCTCTCTAAGATGTCATTGACATACTTGGATTGATTGATGAAGAACCCTTTCTTTGATTGCTTCACTTGAATTCCAAGGAAAAAGTCCATTTTTCCCATGGAACTCATCTCAAACTTCTTCATCATAATGCTCTCAAAGTCTTTGCATATTTCGTCATTTGAAGAACCAAATATGATGTCATCAACATAGACTTGAACAAGCAGGATATCCTTTCCGGACTTCTTTATAAAAAGAGTCTTATCAATGGTACCTCTGGTGTAACCATTTTTTAGAAGAAATTTAGACAAAGTCTCATACCATAGCCTAGGTGCTTGATGCAGCCCATATAGAGCTTTATCCAGTTTGCACACATAGTTGGGGTGCTGTGGGTCTTCAAATCCTGGAGGTTGACATACAAAGACTTCCCTATCCATATCCCCATATAGAAAGGCACACTTGACATCAAGTTGATAGACAGTGAAGTCCTTAGATGCAGCATAAGCAAGGAAGATCCTAACTGCCTCAAGTCTTGCAACAGGTGCAAAGACATCAGTATAATCAATTCCTTCTTCTTATGTGTATCCTTGAACTACAAGTTTTGCTTTATTCTTGATGATCAAGCCTCTATCATCTCTCTTGTTTCTGAACACCCATTTAGTGCCTATTGGTACTTGACCAGACGGTAGCTGACATAGGTTCCATACCTTCTATCTCTTGAATTGAAGCAACTCCTCTTGCATTGATTCAAGCCAGCTACTATCTTTCAATGCATCTTTTACCTTCTTAGGTTCCATCTGGGATAGAAAGCATGAGTATAAGCAGACATTCCCATGATGTGTCTGTCATCCTGTTCTCACACCTTCAGAGACATCTCCAATGATGTTCTCAGCTGGATGAGTGTTATGAATCCTAAGACGAGGAATCACTTCCAGTTGCAGAGATAAATCTAGATTTGACATATTCTTCTCAAGAACTGGGGCACTATGACCAACAGTTGTTCCAAAGTCATTCAATGAGGTCTGATTGAATGAATGAGAAACATCATCAATTGTTGGCTGTGAAGTAGTATCAACAGTTTCTTCTTCCTTCAAAGTACTACTGCATTCAGCCTGGTGTTGTGGTGGATCACCTGATGAGTTTTGAGGCTCAGCAAGTGATTCACTTGTTGAAGCTTCACTATTCCTTAATATGGTTAAGCTATCAGATCTGTGAATGGTGGAAGCCTGGTGTATTTCAGCACTTGGAGAATTTGGACGAGGTCTGGGTAGCTCAAACAGTTGATCAGCATCAGTATCAGCATCATTTTGAGCACCTGTTTCAATTGAAACATTCTCATAAGATGGTTTAGAATAGTTTGGAAACAGTTCTAAATAAAATATATGATCAGGGCCATTCCCTCTAACACAAGGAGTGTGCTCATTAACAACTATATTGGATGACTCCTCAAATTGTTGATTCTTAATGTTATATACCCTATAAGCTTTAGAGCTAGAAGAGTATCCAACAAAGATAGCATCATCTGATTTTCAGCAAACTTTGCCAAATTGTGTTTTGTGTTAAGTATGGTACACCTACAGCCAAAGGACCTTAGAAAGCCAATGAACGGTGGCCTCTTGTTCTATAGCTCATAAGGATTTTTTCCATGGGGCTTAACTACAAGAACTTTGTTCTGCACATAGCATGCAGTGCTGACTGCCTCTGCCCAGAATGTTAGAGGTAGTTTTGAATCAGCTAACATAGTTCGAGCAGCCTCAATAAGTGTCTTGTTCCTCCTCTCAGCAACACCGTTTTGTTGAGGAGTTCTGGGAGCACTATATTGTCTGGCAATCCCTTTTGAGTTACAGAATGAGTCAAGAATGAAGTTCTTAAACTCAGTCCTTGATCGCTTCTAATAATTTTAACCTTGTGATCAATTTGATTTTCTATTTTAAGAATAAAAGATTTTAAAGTTTCAGCAGTTTCATCTTTAGTTCTTAAAAAGAATACCCATGTGAATCTTGTAAAATCATCAACTATCATAAGGCAGTATGATTTCCTTCCAATGCTCATTATACTTGTAGGACCAAAAAGATCCAAGTGCAATAAGTGTAATGGAATAGTGATAGAGTTAACATATTTGGATTTGTGAGATGTCCTGTGTTGTTTCCCTTTCAGGCAAACAACACAGTTATCTTTGCAGAAAAACTCTTTTTTAGGAAATCATGTACCAAGTTATTTTTAGCCAATTTATTCATTGTCTTAAAATTTACATGACATATACGTTTATGCCATAATGTTGACTCATCACTATCAGCTTTTGAAAGAAAGCAGGATACTTCACCCATAGGAGAAGCATTGTTCATATCCAGCTTGTACATATCCCCTTTCCTGGGAGATCTAAGAAGCACTAATTCTGGAGGAATTGTCATCCCTGGTTTCAGGATAATGCACTCATATTTTGTGAAAAGCATTTGGTTCTTTTGATCATAGAATTGAGAAACACTTAACAGATTGTGTTCAAGCTATTTGACAAAGTTAACTTTGTCAACTTTTAATTTACCATTGGATATTCTCCCTCTACCAGAAATATATCCTCTGGCCTCACCTCCAAATTGGACAAGTCCTCCATCATAGTTCTGGAACTATTGAAGGAGAGATATGTTCCCTGTTATGTGCCTGGAGCATCCACTGTCTACAATCCAGACATTGTTGTTCTTGTCATATGGATGTCCCTGCACATAAGATGAGATTGTTAGTTTTGTTTGGAAGCCCAAGCCTTGCTGGTCTTGGGTTCTTCCAAAGTTAATGACATAATTGAACCAAAAGATATACATTGTGGTTCAATAAGGGTCTTTAAAGAAGAGGTTTGGGCTGCAGCATCTTCCTTGATCTTTCAGTCCACCTTTTGGTTGATTTTGGAGGATGAGCTTGTTGAAGCTTTTGCAGCATGGTCATCTTCCGAAGCTTCTTTCTTTTCGGAAGAAGCCTTCACCACCTTTTCTTCCAAAGCAGTCTTCTTCTGGGATGGTTTCATCGGAATTTTCTTGTTCTTCCGAAGCCATTTTCCCTTCGGAAGAAAAATTTTCTTCTTAAAGCATCCTTGCTTCCGAAACTAGCTTTCCCTTATTCATCACTTGAGCTGTTTGAAAATGTCCAAATGTGAAACCTTCCCTGACTCCTTCTTTTCTAGCATTATTTGCATAATGTGTGCTTGCAGGATTGTAGTAACAATCTTTTGCCATGTGGTTTTGCAGACCACACATTATGCACACAATGTTAGTCTTTTGGGAATGTGAGAGTTGTTGTTTCATGGGCTTTTTCTTTGCTTCAGCAACTTTTCCCTTCAACTTCTGATCCTTTGGCAGGACAGGAGTGCCGATATTACACTCCTTTCCTGAATCGGAAGTACCTAACACTTGGAATCCAGCTGAGATGAAGACGCCTTTCTGCCTTGGGTCAATCTTCAGCTTGGACTCAGCCACTTTCTTAGCAGTTCTTCTAGCAGCTTTAGCTCTGCTTCTTCTGGCCTTAGTAGTTAGGATTTGGTCTTCACAGGAGGAGATGAGTGCATCTTCCTATTCCTTCCCTGTGGTGGCCACTATTGTTGCTTCATCCTTCAATTCTAATGAGGAAGTGTCAGCAGTTGGAACCTCTTGCTCCTCAGTACCACATCTAGGTTGTCTAATAGACTCATAGGAGTGTGGTGGAGAAATTTCATTGGTTCCCAACCCTCCTTTGTTCTGATAAAAGAGTTTAGAATGGGAGGATGATGCAAATAGCTTGGAAGTTTTGCTCAGAAATAGCATGCTTCATGGCCTGAGCCTCAGCAGTGACAAGCTGGGCTTGAGCCTCAGACAATTTGGATATCAGATCCTTGATTTGAGTCTTGTAATTGGTGTGTTCATGTTTTAAAAGAGATATAGTTTTCTCTAACTCCTCAATTTTCTTTTGGTAGTCGGATTCAGCTCTCTTAAAATCAGATTTTAAGATATTTAAAGACTCAATGTCAGATCTGATTTCTATATTGTAGTCCTGATAAAGTTTAACTTTAGCTATACAGGCTGGAGTACAAGATGTTCATATACCTGGGCATGGTCTGTTCCAGCCATGAGAGCTTGAGCAGAAGTCACATCATGTATCATGAAGCTCCAGTCGACATCTTGAGCTATTGCAGCTGTTTCAGTTGACTTTTCATCTGGCTTTGAGGTTGAGGGATGTGTGGAGGCCTGTGGGGCTCCCGGACTGTTCTTAGGAGCCTTGCATTCCCTTGAAAAGTGACCGAGTTGGTTACAGTTGTAACACTTTGCCTTGGTCTTCTCAAACCTAAACTTGCAAGTAGTTGGGTTTTGAGGGAATTGCCTTCCAGTTCTCTTAAAGAACTTCTTAGCTCTATAAGTTAAAAGAGCCATCTGTTGGACAATGTCCATATACTCTACATCATCTGGACTGAAACACTCAAGATCATCAAAGAAGTATTGAAAATCACCAGAATGTCCACTTCCTGAGACAAAGGCACAACTTTCCTGAAAGACATTGTGTTGAGCCTGTTGAGACCTTGGAGTCTTAGGGAAAGTGATGTATGGTCCAGAAGAGCAGGATGGCTGCTGGTAGGTCAGGTAATGCTGAGGTTGTGGGGTTAATGAGCCTTCAACGACCATTAAAGCGTTTCCAGTAGGAAGACTCATGGGTCTGCTTGTTTGGTGGCCCTTCTTACTCTCCATCTCTATGCGATATCCATCGAGGAAGCCATAGAGTTCAGTCATGGTAAGGGTGTTCAAGTTTTCTGTTCTCTTGATAGAGACATAGTAAAATTTCCACTCATTTAGAAGAGCACTCATGAACTTTCTAGTAAGATCTCTACGTTCGGGAGTGATCTTTACAGACTGAAGAGAAGAGATAAGATCCATGTACCTGAAGTAGTGCTGGCTGAGGGTCTCTCCAGCAATGTGAGTGAAGTTCTCGAACTGCTACTTCAGTGAGTCCTTCTTTGAGTCGTTAGAGTTTGAATACATCAGAGTAAGTGCATCAAACAATTCTTTGGCAGTCTTGCAATGCTCAAACCCTACCATAATGGAGTTCGGTATTGCAGTCATAAGAATGGTCATAGCATTGCTGTCGATGTCCATCTTCTTTTTGTCTTCATCAGAGTAATCCTCGACAGCCTTCACTATCATGGCACCGTTTTCACCAGATGCTGCCACCTTTGGCTTATACGGGCCATTGACAATGGAGTTCCACATTTTGTTGTCTTGGTATCTGATGAAGCCTTCCATTCTTCTGCTCCAAGACCTGAAATTTTCAGGAGTAATGATGGGAGCCTTTGTCATAGTTCCCATCTCTACTTCGGATTTGTTAAGGGCCATTTTGAGTGAGTGATTTGTAGGGTGGAGTGAAAAACAGGTTGATTTGGATGGTTAGATCACGCAATCAAGAGCCTAAAGTGCTCTGATACCAATTGCAGGATCGGTTGGGGTCACTTAACACTTAGTTTTTCTCTCAAACTCACCTTGAACAACACTCGTGCAAAGTTAGAGTCAATAAGAGTTTATCACAATATAACAAGTAATAAGGAACACAAGAAGTAATTTTCAAGGTACTTTTATATATTGCTTCTCAACTCAAGTATTACAAGATTCTTACAAGCTCTGCTTGAATGAGTTACAATGAGAACTTATATATAATACTACCTACAGCCGAATATACTTTAATACCAGCTGGGATCCTATAACTAAAGCCTATACTACAAGACTATAGTTTAAGGTATCTCATATAAAGTCTTATCTGAGATATGGTAGTCAGGACATGTCCCTAACTTACCTTTTGTCACCAACTAAAGTTGGTAACATGTACTATCATAAAAGGTAAACAGTGGAATAAGGTATGGTCAACTACATGGCTCTTTAGGAAGAGGCCATGTTGTATCTGCAGCGGAGTGTCAGAGACCATACTTGTGTCCACTGGTTCATAGCAATGTCTTCCAAAGGTTAAATGGCTTCGAAAGAACAAGTACTTCCGAAGCCACTTATACTTCGGAAGAGACTGCTTCTTCTGAGACTTGGAAACTTCTTCTTTTCTTAACTTCGGAAGTAGAGTTCTGTCTTCGGAAGTTGATCTTTCGTTGTCTTCGGAAGAACTCTACAACCTTCGGAAGTTCCATCCTAAGCTTCGGAAGACTTTGTATGTTGTACCAAAAAATTATCTAAGTGAATTGGTTTTGGTTGCACCAGCCTTCTTCTTGATCCAACACATAACTATCTCAAAGTTTACTTATTTATTGATTTTTTCATATGTCATATGTAATATGTAATAAATGTTAGGTGAAATGACTGTTTTTTAAGTGTACACTTATCGCCGCTAATAACCCCATATGTCGCCGCTATAGATATTAGCGGCGATTTGTCGCCGCTAATAGTTCGCCGCTAAATGTTAGTCGCTATTGGCCAAAAAATCGCCGCTAATGGGTCGCCGCTAATACTCTCAAAATCACCGCTAAAAGTTGTCGTCAGCTAGTGGTATTTTTAACAATTAGCGGCGACAGCTGTCGCCGCTAATAGTGTTTTTGTTTTTAAAAATTTTTTTTTTCAAAAATACAGTTTTCATCCAAAATAAACCTAGATTTTCCAATAACATAATCTTGATTACGCAATAACATAAAGTTATACATAAACTACAATCTAGAATCCGAAATATCATACAATCATATATAGATAATTTAGTCATAATTAAAAGCTAAAATTCTAGATTACGCAATATTATACAATCATGAAATAAGCTATTCATCCCCCTCGTCTGAATAGTCTTCTTCCGCTTGATTTGGAGCCTTTTGCGAAGCAATTAATTGTGTCATTTGTGACATAAATTGCGCATTTTGAAACAGACTTGAAATTTCCTCCTGCAAAAACAAAATATACATTTATATTTTGGCAAAGGATATGAAGTGTAAACCAAACACACTATGTTGAACCAAACACACTTAGATAATTAAACACATTTTGACCCGTTTAAACTCAAACAACTATGATTAACTTAACACATCCAAGTTTAAGTCATTTTGACCGGTTTAAACTTAAATCATGTCCTTTTCACCCGTTTTGACCCGTTTAAGCTAAACTTAGATAATTAAATTCTATTTTAGCGATTAAAAGTCATAATTAACCTAAAACAACTATGATTAATTTAACACATCCAAGTTTAAGTTATTTTGACCCGTTTAACGGCAAATCATGTCCTTCTCACCCGTTTTGACCCGTTTAAGCTAAACTTTGATAATTAAATTCTATTTTAGCGATTAAAAGTCATAATTAACCTAAAACAACTATAATGAACTTAACACATCCAAGTTTAAGTTATTTTGACCCGTTTAAACTCAAATCATGTCCTTTTCACCCGTTTTGACCCGTTTAAGCTAAACTTAGATATTTAAATTCTATTTTAGCGATTAAAAGTTATAATTAACCTAAAACAACTATGATGAACTTAACACATCCAAGTTTAAGTCATTTTGACCGGTTTAAACTGAAATCATGCCCTTTTCATCCGTTTTGACCCGTTTAAGCTAAACTTAGATAATTAAATTCTATTTTAGCGATTAAAAGTCATAATTAACCTAAAACAACTATGATTAACTTAGCACATCCAAGTTTAAGTTATTTTGACCCGTTTAACCGCAAATCATGTCCTTCTCACCCGTTTTGACCCGTTTAAGCTAAACTTAGATAATTAAATTCTATTTTAGCGATTAAAAGTCATAATTAACCTAAAAAACTATGATTAACTTAACACATCCAAGTTTAAGTTATTTTGACCCGTTTAAACTCAAATCATGTCCTTTTCACACGTTTTGACCCGTTCAAGCTAAACTTAGATAATTAAATTCTATTTTAGCGATTAAAAGTCATAATTAACCTAAAAAAACTATGATGAACTTAACACATCCAAGTTTAAGTCATTTTGACACGTTTAAACTCAAATCATGTCTTTTTAACACGTTTTGACCCGTTTAAGCTAAACTTAGATAATTAAATTCTATTTTAGCGATTAAAAGTCATACTTAACCTAAAACAACTATGATGAACTTAATGTAGGGTTTGTTAGAACATAAAATCATAGTTTAACCTCTTAAACTTTCTGAAAACGCAGCGAAAGTTTAGCATTATAACTTTGTTTATAAGCTGAAAAATATGTTCATTAGATGACCATATTAATGTATAAAACAAACCCAACGAACAAAGGATCATTTATGTGAATATGCAAAAATGCACATAAAATCACAGCTATATAGAGCAGTGATTACTACCTTACTGCAGCAGCAAAATCGACCAAGGAAAGGTAGAGATGATGTCCAAAATTCAGCCAAGACTTCAAGGATAGAAGTCCTCAAGCTACTATACCCCAAGCCCTTTGCAAGAACACCTTCTTGTTAGGAAGAAGACACCGAAAGCAAGCTCAAAACCCAGCTCAAAACCCCTTCTTCACTGCTGAAAAACCCGTGAACTTTAGAGAGAAGATGAGCTGAATTATTTTAGTCTTGTGTTGCATGCTTTGAATGATGAGAAAAGGGAGAGCTTTTGACTAGTTAGTGGGGAGACCAATATGCATGTGTGTGTGTATATCAAGAGAATAATTAGGCACTATCTCATGCATGTGGAACGGCACATGCACAAGACAAAAGGGTTTTGTTTATTCTTTTTTATTAAACACACACACATATGTCTAGTCTTGTAACAATTAACCATTTAATTGTATAAGTAGTATTCTCTCATTATTATTTGGTGTTATACAACTAATTTAAATAACACTTCAAATAATATTATTGAACAAAATATACTAATAAATTGTTCCATCTCATATGCAACTTATTTAGAAAACCCATTTTCTAAATTGGTTTAAATATTTAATTGCATGATCATATCATCAATTAAACATTAATTGGTGTTTGCTAAGCTTGTTATTGGGTATAACCCGACTTGGATCATAACGTACTAACCACATTAATATTCTATGTGTCTTGGGCATATAGAATCCTATAATCTCCCACTTGCCCAAGATTCATAGAAGATTGATGCAAGCAGTAAATACCGCCTAACAACGGTTTACTACCCTTAATACGCATGACTTATGGCCATTCAATAACATCATTCCATTCAAGTACCCTACTTGAAATGATTTAGGTGAATCAATCATCTATCCTTTTGTTACAGATGTCATGTTAAATCCAAGAACACAGAATGATCATTTCTTGTTGATTTAACTTATCAGGCCTTAGACATCTAACTCTCAACGAATAAGAGGAACAAATTCCATCTAGACTACATACGTTTCTCACAAACACCTCGTGTCATACCTGAACATACCCTTATGTACTGTCCACTATTTCAGGACAGTGAAGAATTAGCTCAAGGTATAATACTTGGTGAATATCAAAACCCAATATGCATCTCAGGTCGGAGGATACCAAATGATATTCGCCTTTACTCAAATTTACTTATGATCAATCGATAAGATTCCATGTAGTGAAATTTGAGATGCGGGTTAGTCCAATATTTGTATCCCATAAATATCTATAAACCTTGGTAGCAACCCATTGCTCTATATTCATCCTTATGAATATCAACCAATCCAAGTTCATAGTAGTCTTACCCTCACACTTGTTCCCACAAGTATGAACGACTATGGACATTTAGAGTAAACAATTTACTCATGGATTAAACATGTTAAATTGGAACATTAATTGAAACATTATAAACAAATAATTTTACTCAAATAATAAAGAGTTCCACATATCCAAATACAAAATTTGATCAAGTCCAATCACTAGAATATCAATGTCCTAAGGCACAAGTATGACTTTCATGCTTTGACCTATCTAGGAGCTTCATGAATGGATCCACAATGTTTTGATCGGTATAAACTTTGCGAATACATATCTTCCCCTTTTCAACTTCATCCCTTATGTAGTTGAATCTCCGTTCAATGTGCCGAGTATTTTGATGAGCATGAGGTTCCTTGATTTGAGCAATCGCACCTTCGTTGTCACAAAAGATCTCTAGGGGGTCTTGAATGGTAGCAACAACCCCTAGATCAGCAATGAACATCCTAAGCCACACAGCTTTTTGAGCTGCTAATGAAGCAGCAATGTATTCTGATTCTGTTGTAGATAGTGCCACTACATCTTGCTTTGAGATCTTCTAAGAGACTGCTCCTCCATTCATAATGAAGACATATCCCGACTGTGATCGAGAATCATCTCGATCAGTTTGGAAACTTGCATCCGTGTAACCCTTTACAACGAGCTCCTCCTCACCAGATCCATATATTAAAAACATATCCTTAGTGTTTCTAAGGTATTTCAGAATACTCTTAATAGCCATCCATTGACTATTACCAGGATTCTGTTGATATCTACTTGTCATGCTTAGAGCACATGACATGTCTGGCCTAGTACATATCATTACATACATGATGGATCCTATAGCAGATGCATATGGGACTCCATTCATTCTTTCTTGTTCAACCTTTGAACTAGGGCATTGAGATGTTGGACCAAAAGAACCAATGAGCCAAGATCAGGAAAACCTCTAAGTCCCACATGACATCACAACAACTGCTGAAGACTCCCATCAGCTGTTCTGACAAAGTCTGAAGAATCAACAGCTGAAGTTCAAAGAACTGAAGTACAACAGCTGAAGATCCCAAAGTACTGAAGACAAGTACTGAAGTCTAAAGTACTGATAAACACAAGTACTGAAGACTTCAAGTACTGAAGACAAGTACTGAAGAATCAAAAGCTGAAGAACTGAAGAACTGAAGACCTTCTACTGAAGCACAAAGTCTGAAGACAAAGACTGAAGACAACAACTGATGATATCTACTGAAGTCATCAGTTGTTATATCATCTGAAGCCAAGTATGAAGACCAAGTACTGAAGAATCAGAGTTTGTCACAACAGCTGAAGATATCTTCTTCAGTTGTTGTGATGGTTTTTCCTTTTCAGTAGTTTATTTTGTTTCAGTAGTTGTACAACAACTGAAGAGCATGTTCTTCAGTTGTTATAGTATCAGTAGTTATAAACAACTGAAGAGCTTGTTCTTCAGTCGTTGTAGGATTTCAGTAGTTTACTTTTGTCAGTACTTAGGAAACTTTTGTAAGAAGATGTCAGTTGTTGACATCTTCAGTAGTTTTATGTTTTGTCAGTTGTATTTTTAATATTCAGTTGATGTCAGAAAAAGGACATCAGCCCATCCTTTTGCCGCCTATAAAAGGATGGGTAACCATACAGTTTTAATTGCCGAAACGTGTTTAGTAATGAACATTTAATGTTTCGCTGAACTCTTCTCTCTCTATGTTTATGCTTTTAATTGCAATATCTTTTATGTTCTTGATATAATTGCTAATTAATGTGCTAAATCCACTGCAAACATAATCTAATTGATCAACACGAGAGGCTGAGATCCTGTCAAATGGTATCAGAGCAGGTTAATCATTGATCGATCTTACCATTGATCATTTGAAACTGCTCTTTTGATCTCTCAGTTTGATCGAATTAGCAATTTGCAAGAATTAGCCATAGAGAGTGTGTTTCTGCTGTTTCTGGCCAAAATCTTGAGGTCTTTCGGTGGTTTTGAGTCACATTTGTCTGGTTTAAACTTGTTTTTGACTAAAACCTGAGATGACAACACCAACTAATGATCCTCACAATACTGGTTCCGCAACCAAGCCTCCGATGCTGGTTAGGAACGAGTATAACATATGGCAAAGACGTATGCTACACCATTTGGCGGTCAACAGTGCTGGTTGTTGGAAGTCAGTGGTGCATGGGCCATACAAGCCAATGGTGAGTGTCCCGGAATCTAATGAACAGGTTGCAAAGAAACCTGAACAATATTCGGACGAAGATCTAAAGCTGTTCGAAATCGATGCTAGAGCCCATGGAATTCTAGCCATGGCCATTCCAAATGAGATATACTCAGGGCTCTTGCATCATGAGTCTACTCATGACCTATGGGTTGCTCTAAAGGAACAATTTGGAGGAACTGATTCGGTCTTAGCAAACAATAGGGAAATCCTCGCCCAACAATATGAGACTTTCTCATATAGAAAGGGTGAGACTCTGACCCAGCAGTTTGAGCGGTTCTCTTGTTTGATCTCTGAGCTGAAGATGGTCAAACAAGAGTACACCAACAGCCAGATGAACAACAGGTTCCTCAGGTCACTTCTGGAGAGGTGGGACACATATACCATTGTCCTACGCTCCAGTGCAGACCTGGACACTCTATCTCTCACCCAACTTCATGGGAAGCTACTCACTTTTGAGAGAGAGGTAGAGCAAAAGAGGAAGTTGTCCTCTTCTGGCAAGCTCGCTGATGACTTTGTCCAAGGTAATGCTGCCTTGATAAGTCATGAGTCAGAATATGCTTCATCAGAAAGTTCTTATGATGAGCATATCGATTTCTCTACTAACTCAGAACAAGCTTTTGTTGGTGTTAGTAGTTCAGGAGGTGGTGGTGACAACTTGTGTTTTCTGATGGAGGACTTGAGGGGCATTCCAGATGATGATCTGGAAGAGATGGATATTTTGAACCAAATGGCAATGATAAATATCCGTTCTCAAAAGTTCTACAAGAGAACTGGAAGGAAATTCCCTGGACTCTCTGGCAAAACCAAAGTTGGTTTTGACAAGAGCAAGTTGAGGTGTCACAAGTGCCAAAGGCTTGGACACTTTGCAAGAGAGTGTAGATCATCTGGATCTAACTCATCTGCACCCTTTGTGACTTTTCCCAGCAATAGCTCACAGCACAGAGGGCAACCTTCTTCCAGTTCTACCCATCCATCTCAGGCACAGGCACCACCTGCTTATTTTGTGCCACAGGGTCATATGCCATATCCTTATCCCTGTTACTACATGCCTCAGCCTAGTCAAACTCAAGTACCCCCGGCTCAACCACCTCATGCTCTTCCAGAGCCTCATTCTTCCCAATCTCATCACCACACACAACCTCAACAACAAAGCTTTTTCACCCCAACTGTTGTTGACTGGAGTAGTCTACCAGAAGAGCTATCTGGTCAGGATCAACTACTTCAAGGTGCTGGTCAACATGGTGGTGACCAACGTTTTGGAAATCTTGCTCTGATGGCCCTTGATTCTGCTGAAGGGTCATCATCCAATGCCTCATCTCAGGTATCCACTGAGGCAAAAGCCAAGCTTTGTTCAGAATCATGCATAGCAGCATTTGCTTCTATTAGAGAAGCAAATGTAGCTTTAATAGATAAAAATCTTGAGCTTGAGCAAACAATTTCCAAAAGAAAAGCTGATTTTGAGGTTGCACTAAAAGATAAAAATGATGAGATTTACAAGCTTAACTGCCAAATCAAAGATAGTAAAGCTAGGGAAGATGTACTTCTAGAGAAGTACAAAGACCTCAAGGAAACTCTTGCAACCACCCAAGTTGAGTGTGATCGATGGGTGCAATCATGCAAGGGTTTTGAAATGCTTCTTAGTAAGCAATCAGTTTCCAATGTGAAGTTTGGCATTGGTTATAATCACACTGCTCCTCCCACAGACTTCACTTCAAGAGCAGAAGTTGAATCTGATGGGGAGAGCAATAACCAATCCTTCTCATCATATGACCTACTATCCTCTGTATCAGCATTATCAGAGATAGATGTCAGCATTTACTCATGCCAAAACCAATCAGCTGATGCTACAACAGCTGATGGTTCAAATGCTGACTGTCACATGACCAAACGGCTGATCAACTCAGGTGTTGTCACTAGAAGTACTGAAGGTACTAGAGAGCAAGTGACAACATCTGAAGTTCAAACCTCAAATACTGTTAGAACTGAAGAGAAGAAAACTAACAGTAGGAAAGGTTTGAAGACAGCTAGAGAGGATACTAGGAAAGCAGGCACTAGGAAGAAAACTGCTAGTACTGATGACAAACAGCTAAAGAACAAGTCTTCAGCAGTTAAATCCTCTTCAGCTGATGAACAGCATAAGATGAAGAAAAAGCCATGTGAGATATGTGGCTTGTTCAATCATCTTACTGATGATTGTTGGTACAAAAGGGGTTCCAAACTCAAACAGAAGGAGAAAATTACTGAGAGCATCAATAAAATGAAGAATGAGTTTGAAACCAAGTTTGTACTGGCAACATCCAAGCCTGAAATCCCTAGGCCCAAAGTTAAATCTAAGAAGGTAGGGATTACTCAGGCAACAGCTGAGGTTGCTCAGAAAAAGATGGTACAACATAGGAACTCATCATCAGCAAACTCCAATGTGTCTGAAGAGCTGAAGGCTTTATCACAAAATCAGACACAGTTGGTGATGATGGTTCAGCAACTAGTGGGAAGAGTCAACCACTTAGATGCTCCTATGTTGAAACCACAGAAAAGGAAGTCCAAGCCAAAGGGTTCATCTTCTGTACCATCTTCTTCACCTCAAGCTGTCACTTATAACACACCTGTTAGTGCTACACCTGTAGCTGAGAACAGACCCAAAGCCAAGCAGGTTTGGGTCTCCAAGACTAACTAACACATGGTTGTGTTTGCAGGGTTCTTCAACATGCCATAGAAGCATCTGGTATGTAGACAGTGGAGGATCCATGCATATGACTGGAAGCAGCTCCCTTCTTAATGACTACTCTCAAGGAAAGAAGGGATTTGTTTCTTTTGGCAATGATGCAAAGGGTTACATCATCAGAAAAGGCTTTGTTTCCAATGGGGAAATAAGGTTTGATGATGTTAACCATGTGGAGAATCTCAAGTACAACCTCTTGAGTGTCAGTCAAATGTATGACAAAGGCCATGTTGCCCTTTTCACAAGCCAGAACTGTCGAATTCTGTCATCCAAAGTTCTGAGTTTGATTGACAAGGCATTGGATAAACACACTCTCCTGAAGGCCAACAGGACAGGAAGAGTGTATGCCTTAGATCTTTCCAAAAAGATGGATCTAAAAGGCCATCCTTGCCTATTCTCCAAGGCATCTCCTCAAGAGTCTACACTATGGCATAGAAGGCTGGGTCATGTAAATTTCAAGAACATGAATCAGCTTATAAGCCATGGTTTAGTAAGAGGATTGCCTCTGAAGGAGTTCAAGTGTGAAGATGACTGCACTGCTTGCTTGAAAGGAAAACAACACAAAGTTTCATTCCCTTCAATAGAAGAACCAAAGTCCACTGCCTGCTTACAGCTTCTGCACATGGATCTCTTTGGTCCTGTCAGAGTAATGAGCATGGCAAAGAAGAAATACTGCCTGGTAATTGTGGATGATTACTCCAGGTTTGTATGGACTTTCTTCTTGCACTCCAAGGATGAAGCAGCAAAGACAATAATGAACTTTGTGTTACAAGTAGAAAAGCAGTATTCCCTACAGGTCAAGTGTGTGAGGAGTGACAATGGAACAGAATTTAGAAACCACACACTTGATGACTTCTACCTGTCCAAGGGAATTAGAAGGCAGTTTAGCATTCCTAGAACTCCTGAGCAGAATGGAGTGGTGGAGAGAAAGAACAGGACCCTCATTGAAGCAGCAAGGTCAATGTTGGCTGACTCTGGGTTGCCACTGACCTTTTGGGCTGAAGCTGTCAATACAGCTTGCTATGTACAGAATAGAGCCTTAGTAAATAAGAGGTTGATGAAGACTCCCTATGAAGTTCTTCATCATTTGGCCCCTCTTATTTCATTCTTTAGAGCCTTTGGGTGTCCTTGTTTCATTCTCAACACTAGCAACCCACTCCATAAGTTTGCTAGTAAGGTGGATGCAGGGTATTTTGTTGGTTATTCATCAACTTGCAAGGCATACAGAGTCTTCAACTGTAGAACTAAGGGGGTTGAAGAAACTCTGCATGTTAAGTTCAATGAATCTCCAAAGGACAAGATTCCACAAAACCCTGTGGAGTTGTTTGATCTGGACATACTGCAATATGTTCCTTATCAACCTCCATCTGTTGAGCCTGTCAACAGATCTCCACCTGGTGGTACTGATGATGATGTAGTCAGTACTCACCTCTTCAGGTTTAGTGACAGTCTGCCTAAGTTCACTGAACCTGATGCTCCTGTAGCCTCAGCAGCTCCATCCACTACAAATGCTGATGAGATTTCTGCTTGCTCCACTTCGTTTGAGCTGCCATCCTCTACATGGTTTCAGGAATCTTCATCACCATCTGTTGCTGCTGATGGGTCTACAAACACTTGCACAGATATCATAGTCTATCAAGAGCTCAAGAATCACCCCACATCGCAGATCATTGGTGATATCCATGCTGGAGTTTCAACCAGGAATCAATTGTTCAACTTCTGCTTCTATGCTCTCTTCATCAGTCAGCAAGAGCCAAAGAACTATCATATTGCTTTAAGAGACAATGGATGGGTGGAAGCTATGCAGCTTGAGCTTCTTCAATTCAAGAAACAGCAAGTGTGGGAGCTTGTTCCATTACCCAAAGATAAGTGTGCTATAGGCACCAAGTGGGTATTCAGGAACAAAACAGATGAGAAGGGCCAAATTGTCAAGAACAAGGCCAGACTGGTTGTCCAATTGCACAGGAGGAAGGCATCGATTATGATGAGACCTTTGCACCTGTGGCCAGACTAGAAGCAATTAGACTGTTCTTAGCTTATGCTGCCTTTCACAGTCTCAAGGTTTATCAAATGGATGTCAAAAGTGCCTTCCTATATGGAAAAATAAAAGAAGAGGTTTATGTGTGTCAACCACCAGGCTTTGAAGACAATAAACATCCTGATTGGGTGTACAAGCTTGATAAGGCTCTTTATGGGCTGAAGCAAGCACCTAGAGCCTGGTATGAGACACTCTCAACCTTTCTTCTGGAGAATAAGTTCACTAGAGGCACCATTGATAAAACCTTATTCATCAAGACTGTGGGACAACATAAGCTCCTTGTTCAAATCTATGTAGATGATATCATCTTTGCATCCTCTGATCCAAAGTTGTGTGATGAATTTACAAAGCTTATGAAGCTTAGGTTTGAAATGAGTGCTATGGGAGAATTACAGTTCTTTCTAGGTTTGCAAATCAAACAACAGGATGATGGAATCTTCATCCATCAGTCCAAATATACCAAAGAGTTGTTGAAAAAGTTTGATTTACAAACCTGTAAGCCCTGTTCTACTCCCATGAGCAGCATCACACAACTAGATGTAGATCAGAAAGGTAAAGCAGTTGATGAAACCCTTTACAGATGTATGATTGGGTCCTTGATGTACCTTACAGCTTCTAGACCAGACATCATGTTTTCAACATGTGCCTGTGCTAGATTTCAGGCTGCACCTAAAGATTCTCATTTGATTGCAGTCAAAAGGATCTTTAGATATCTGCAAGGTACCCAATCACTAGGACTTTGGTATTCAGCTAGGCATTCTTGCAAATTAGTTGCCTTCTCTGATAGTGACTATGCAGGATGCAAAGTCACCAGAAAATCCACTTCTGGTGGTTGCCAATTCCTAGGCAATTGTTTAGTTTCTTGGCAGAGTAAGAAACAAACATCAATTGCTACATCTACTGCTGAAGCTGAGTATATTGCTGCTGCAAGTTGTACCTCTCAGATACTCTGGCTTCAGAACCAACTTCTGGATTATGGCATTACTGAGACTAAGACTCCATTACTAATGGATAGTGCTTCAGCTCTCTGCATTGTTAAGAATCCAGTCCAGCACTCAAGGACCAAACATATTGAGATCAGACATCATTTTATCAGGGATTGCTATGAGAAAGGTCTGATTGATCCTAAGTTTGTACCTAGTGCTGATGAGCTTGCAGACATTTTTACTAAGCCTTTAGATAGTGCCACATTCCAAAATTTGGTACTAAGGCTTGGTATGCTGCAGCTTGATTGATTTGACCTATGCTGGTACTCTTAGTTCACAACTACTGAAGAGCAAAGGTCAAATACAAGTACTGATGAGTAATTTAGTCTTCAGCTCTTTCACAACTACTGAAGACTAAAATGACTCAAAGTACTGATGTACATTATTTATTGACAAACAACTGATGTAGTGAGGTGGATTACAACTACTGATGTATGATTTTCAAATAAATAAGTACTGAAGAACAAATTTTGCTCATAAGTACTGATGTGTAATCTTACACAAATACTGAAGACAAAATTTGTTCACCAGCTCTAAAGAATATTTCATCAGCACCTGTGAACATCTGATCACAAGAGCTGAAGGCATAAATATTCACAAGAGCTGAAGGGTCGATGAAACATTTGAAAGTCAGCCAAAGAGCTGATGAGTAAATGTGGAGGCTAGTATGAAACAACTGATTTGACGGAAACAGCTGATGAGTAATTTCTCATCAGCTGATAACAACAGCTGCTGTTTCATACACAAACAACTGAAGGACAAAACCATGTCTTCAGTAGTTCACAACTACTGACATCAGTAGTTCACAACTACTGAAGGCTAACACCAAGTCCTCAGTTGTTTACAACAACTGAAGCAATACCATGTCTTCAGTAGTTCACAACTACTGATCTCAGTAGTTTACAACTACTGCAGGCTAACACCAAGTCTTCAGTTGTTCCAACATCTGAAGAAGAATACTAGGTCATCAGTAGTTCATAACTACTGACGACTGACAGTAACTCTTCAGACGTTCACAACATCTGAAGGACAAAACCAAGGTCTCAGTAGTTTCAACTACTGAAGACTAATACCAAGTCCTCAGATGTTACAACCACTGAAGGTCAAAACCACGTCATCAGTCGTTACAACAACTGATAACTCACACCAAAACCTTCAGTAGTTTTCTTTCAACCTTTGACCTACCCTTTAAATACCCCACTTTCAGAGCATTTACTCCTCACTTGACCTAATCCTTCCAAACCTCTGAAATTCCCATACACCATTAATGGCGACCATGCAACTGAAACCTCGACACAACTGTGTCGCCCATCTTACAAAATCGCCATTATGGCCCAAGTTTCACAATGCCGTTGATCTGATGACCGACTCACAATACCAGACGGCATTCCTCCTCAACCCCACCATATACACCGACTCCTTGGCGGAGTTCTGGACGAATATCACCGTCCAAACCGGAGAGAATAACGGCGAGGTCTCTCTCCGGTCCTCCGTCAACAACCACCCAGTGGTTATTACTCCAGCTACTCTTCGAGAACCCTAAAGCTGGAGGATGCCACCTACCCAACCTCCTACCCCAAAGGCGCCCTCGATCTATGCTTCACTGCCAATGACTATCAGGGTGACCTTTCAGCCACCACCTTGTTGAAGAAACACTTCCCAGATCCCCAACGACTGATCTTTCACATGGTGAATGTGTGTCTGGCTCCCAAAACTTCTTCATGGGACCAGATGTCAACAAGGTGGCAACAGGTATTGTACTCTATCCTTGAGAAACAACCACTAAATTTTACTGATATTTTATTTTTGGAACTCAAGGACATGGCCACAAAACCATTTTCTAACCGTTGGAACTTGTATCCGCGGTTCATAATGGCCATGATCGTAAACCAGCTTCAGGCTGAGGGACTAGTTGGCACTGGGGTCCCTGCCATGGCTGTTCTAGCCGAGGTATACTCCAGGCACAACACTGACCACACACTCAAACAGGCTGGCCGGCTGCGAAAACCCACGCAGCAGGAACCCACAGCCTCCACCTCCAAATCCACAGTCCCCACCAAGCCAAAAGCCAAAAAGAAGCCCAAAAAGGCTACTCAGGGAGATGAGTCCCCTGAGGATGCCCCTGCCACACAAAGGCAGGATGTGCCTGCTGGTTCGATTCTCCCAGCAGGTACCACGACTCCACCCACCACAACCGCACAGGTTTCCTCTCAACAGGAGCCTGATGCAACCATAACTGGGGCACCTACACATCTGGGGTCTTTCTCACTTGAGGAGACTGCCATTGAAATGCACACTCCTCCCCATGTGCACTCTGCTTCTAGCCCATCTCCCACAGAAGCCGCCCCACAAAGTCCAACCCTAATTATTGCCAAAGTGCTGACCCACCTGAGCACTCCACCCTCTCCCCAGAAACCTATTACAACTGGGGAGACTCCAACCAAAGAGGGGGTGGATACAAGTGCCGGTGGGAGCCCACAGCACAGAGAATCACAAGTCCAATCTCCTAGTGTGGCTAGGGAGATAGGACAATCTGGTGAGGCTGCCACTTCCCCTGCATCAGCACATGAGCAGGGTAAAGCTGGTACAAGCAATAAGACCTCACCAGAGGCAACTGCCGATGATGGATCCAATCCGGAGGCTGGAAGTCCCCAGTACCAAGAACAAGGGGCACATGCTATTACTGAGCCACACTCAGAGCATGTACATCCTGACATTGTCAGGAGGTCAGGTGATTCAGCTCCCACTGATGATGACCTGAGCTTCTTCTATGATGTAGTTGCTCACAATACTATCTTAGAGGATGAGATAAGCAGACTCAAAGAGTTGCTTGCTCAAATGACTCAGGATAGAAGTCCATCTGCCACCACTACCCCACAGATGGCACCTTCACCCGAAGGTCTCATAAACACTGAGCCACTCCCACAAACTCGGCCACCAGCCCCTGCTTCTGGCACTAGCTCTCAGGGTCAGAACCCCCCTGACCAGCTGGATGCTATCCTCCAGAAATCCCTACCTCTCATCACACCCATCCTTAAAGATATAGTCATTCAAACCCTTGATGAGAGGCTTCCCACTTATATACAACCCATGGTGGAGGTTGCCATTACTAAGGCGCTTGCTGATAGTCAAACCCCAACCAATGCACCCAAAAAGGGGGAGACATCAGTGCAAGCCAAGAGGAAGAGGGGAGAGGAGGAGGTAGAGGCAGAGAAAGAGGTGGTGGTTGAGAGGGAGATGGCTGAGGAGAGTAGTAGGGTGAGGGAGAAAGGGAAGAGGAAAGAGAGGGAGGTAGAGCAAATAGAAGTGGCTGAAATCCAAAAGGATTTCAGTGTCACTGATAAGAAAAAGGGAGAGGAGGGAAAGAAGGTGGCTGATCCTGATCTAGCAGCCCTTGTCAAGGAGGCTGATGCTGAGCATAGTCGTTCAATGGACTCTGTCATTGAACAGCTGTTCAGGCAATGCTTTGACAAGGATACTGGCCTGCTAGATCAAGAGATCAGGAATATGGAGAGAAGAGAGATAAACTACCGATGGTCTACTTATAGCCAAGAGGATCAAAAGAAACTCGAGGCTATGAGTAGATTCATTTCGAAGTATTTGGGCAGACCAGTCCTTGACATCAAAGCATGGACCAGGGACAGGATCTTGGCTATAACCACCAAGATCTGTTCGGCTGGTGATTTCACTAAGGGACTGGTCGCAGAGGCCCTTTCTGAAGCCGGTGCTGGGAACAGGACACTTCTAGCAAAACAGACTAAGCCTTCTCTAATATCTAGATTGCTAGCAGTGCCTGCCAACATTCCCACACCAACAACCCAACCTCAACCCACAAAACCAACTCCTTTACCACCAAAACCCGCAGCCAATGATCCACCCTTGGTGAAGAAGAGAAGGGTGTTGAGGCTGCAAGAAGAAGAAGATGAGGAGGATGAGGAGGATAGTCTGCCAATTTCAGCAGTTATACCTCTACCCAAAGCCAAACCACAAACCATCACTCCCACCTCACAGCAGGACACTATGAGGGTAAAATTAGAAGAGGAGGAGCAGCAAAGGCGACATGATGAGGAAATGCTGAAAAGCATTGACAAATGCTATGTTGCTTCTACCTCTATAATGAACATGCAAAAAGAAGCTCTGAGATTATTCACCCTCAAACAAACCTTTCAATATGAAAAGGAGAGGGTGAGAACTTGGCCTGACCCAAGGGTGTCTCACAGGATAGTCAAGAAGGACATGCCTGTGAGATACAAGAGCCAACTAAAGAGAATCGTAGATGAAGAGATCTCTGTGGCTCTTGTAATAACACCTTGGGAAATAGTAGAGGAATTCGAGAAAGCTTATAGAGCCGGCCAATCACCCTTTTCAATGCTAGATAATAGGTCTATAAGAAGCTTGAGAATTTCCATAGGGATGAGCTCAACCTGCTGTTGGAGGGAAAACACCCTGATGAATTTGCATACAGGCAAATCACAACAGTTGAGATCAAAAATGGTAGACAGGCCAAGTACATCTCAGAGCTGTACGGTCGGGAGGGATTGTTCGATGGTGTGCCTGAAGACCTGTCCAAAGAAGAACAAATGATCTTTCTTCAGGCCTACACCCAAGAATCCTACCGGCTTGTACGTGGGAGGTAGATCTCATGGATGGGGCAACAGCTCTGTGTCCAATTCCCCAAGACAGAGCTCCCATCCATACTTAGCCAAACAAAAACTTGAGACTACCTCTCTGGCCAGTGCTTATCTGGGTCAACTTCTAATCTGATCTAGAAGGAAATAGACCAATCATTATGCCACCAATAAGTGGGACAACCAATAATTAGAGGTTTTGGCTGCATTGGTTCAGGGGGAGTTTGTTGGACCAAAAGAACCAATGAGCCAAGATCAGGAAAACCTCTAAGTCCCACATGACATCACAACAACTGCTAAAGACTCCCATCAGCTGTTCTGACAAAGTCTGAAGAATCAACAGCTGAAGTTCAAAGAACTGAAGTACAATAGCTGAAGATCCCAAAGTACTGAAGACAAGTACTGAAGTCTAAAGTACTGATAAACACAAGTACTGAAGACTTCAAGTACTGAAGACAAGTACTGAAGAATCAAAAGCTGAAGAACTGAAGAACTGAAGACCTTCTACTGAAGCACAAAGTCTGAAGACAAAGACTGAAGACAACAACTGATGATATCTACTGAAGTCATCAGTTTTTATATCATCTGAAGCCAAGTCTGAAGACCAAGTACTGAAGAATCAGAGTTTGTCACAACAGCTGAAGATATCTTCTTCAGTTGTTGTGATGGTTTTTCCTTTTCAGTAGTTTATTTTGTTTCAATAGTTGTACAACAACTGAAGAGCATGTTCTTTAGTTGTTATAGTATCAGTAGTTATAAACGACTGAAGAGCTTGTTCTTCAGTCGTTGTAGGATTTCAGTAGTTTACTTTTATCAGTACTTAGGAAACTTTTGTAAGAAGATGTCAGTTGTTGACATCTTCAGTAGTTTTATGTTTTGTCAGTTGTATTTTTAATATTCAGTTGATGTCAGAAAAAGGACATCAACCCATCCTTTTGCCGCCTATAAAAGGATGGGTAACCATACAGTTTTAATTGCCGAAACGTGCGACCAATAGAACATTTATTGTTTCGCAGAACTCTTCTCTCTCTATGTTTATGCTTTTAATTGAAATATCTTTTATGATTCTTGCATTAATCGCTAATTAATGTGCTAAATCCGCTGCAAACATAATCTAATTGATCAACCGAGAGGCTGAGATCCTGTCATGAAATGAGCTCAATATAGTCCCCTTTTGAATAGGTACCAAACCTTTCTTAGAATTCTCCATCTTGAACCTTTTCAAGATCTTTTCAATGTATGTACTTTGTTTTAAACCTATTAACCGCCTTGATCTATCCCTATAGATCTTTATTCCCAAAATATAGGTGGCCTCACCAAGATCCTTAATGGAAAAACAGCTTCCAAGCCAGGTTTTTACACCTTCCAAGGTTGGAATGTCGTTTCCAATTAGTAGAATGTCATCGACATATAATACAAGGAAAGTAATAATGCTCCCACTAGCTTTCTTATATACACAAGCTTCATCAGCATTTTTGATGAAGCCAAATTTCTTTACTTCATCATCAAAACGGTGATTCCAACTTCTTGACGCTTGCTTCAATCCATAGATTCATTTCTTTAACTTGCGTACCTTGTTAGGATGTTTTGGATCGACAAAACCTTCAGGTTGTTTCATATGGACATCTTCCTCAAGATATCCATTAAGAAAAGCGGTTTTGACATCCATTTGCCAAATCTCATAGTCATAATATGCTGCTATGGCAAACAATATCCTGATAGACTTTAGCATTGCCACAGGCGAAAAGGTTTCATCATAATCAACCCCTTGAGTTTGAGTGAAACCTTTCGCTACAAGTCTAGCTTTATAAGTATCCAAGTTTCCATGCATATCGGTTTTCTTCTTGAAAACCCACTTACTTCCAACTATCTTGGACTTAAGAGGTGGTGTAACCAATTCCCAAACTTGGTTGTCATACATGGATTGCATCTCAACGTTCATGGCTTCTTGCCACTTGTCAAAATCAGGTTTTGACATTGTCTCATGGTATGCGGTTGGTTCATCCAAATCTACCACATAACATCCATCCATGAAAAATCCATATCTCTCAGGAGGAACACTAATTCTACCAGATTTGCGAACGTTTTGTGTATCTTGATCATCCACATGATCATTCTCAACATCCTCATGTTGATTGCTAGTATCAACCAATTGTGTATCGTCTTGTGAATCTTGAACCTCTTCAAGTTCCACTGCTCTTCCACTAGTTTCTTCCGAAAGAAACTTAGTTTCCAGAAACTCTGCCTTTCGAGCAATAAACACTTTCTGTTCTGTCGGATCATAGAAATAGTATCCAATACAATTTCTAGGATATCCAATGAAGACACACTTTATGGATCGGGCTTCCAGTTTGTTTTGAGTGTATTACTTAGGATAAGCATCACACCCCCAAACTTTTAAATATGATAATGATGGAACCCTTCCATGCCATACTTCGAAAGGTGTCCTTTCCACTTTCTTGGTTGGGGCCATATTTAAAATACGGGTCGCGGAGAGCAACGCAAAACCCCAAAATGATAGAGGTAGTGTACTTCTAGCCATCATAGATCGAACCATATCCAATAGAGTCCGATTCCTCCTCTCAGACACACCATTATGTTGTGGTGTTCCAGGTGGAGTAAGTCGTGAGACAATCCCACAACTTCTAAGATACTCTTGAAATTCACTACTTAGGTATTCACCTCCTCTATCTGTACGAAGAATCTTAACCGTTTTATTAAGTTGATTTCTACTTCATTCTTGAAGATTTTGAACATTTCAAAAGATTCACGTTTGTGTCTTAACAAGTACACATACCCATAACGACTATAGTCATCGGTAAAGGTAATGAAGTATTTTTCACCATTCCTAGTTGTTGGTTTAAAAGGTCCACATACATCCGAATGTATAATTCCTAATAAATCCTTTGCCCTTTCATTAGTCCCACTAAAAGGGGCCTTTGTCATTTTACCTTGTAAACAAGACTCGCATACATCAAATGAATCATTTTTATTAGTTTTCAAAAGACCATTCTTATGGAGTTTTTGCATACGATTCTTGTTTATGTGACCGAGGCGACAATGCCAAAGATAGGAATCACTCAAATCTAATTTGAGCCTTTTGGTGGTTGCTTGGTACATTGAGCTATCATATGTTGTGTTTTCATGAATCAATTCATAAATACCATTACAAGGTATGGCTTTAAAATAAAACATATGATTGAAAGAAACATGAATATCATTGTCAACAAACTTGAAATCATAATCACATTGTCTTAAACGGAAAACAGAAATAATGTTCCTAGTCAAACTAGGAGCATACAAAACATTCTTTAAAATAACTTTCAAACCACTTGGAAGCTTTAAAATATAGTCTCCTTGGGCTTCCACGTGAACCTTTGCACCATTCCCCATGAAGAGACTAATTTCCCCTTTTGCATAATGCTCATTTCTTTTGAACCCCTGCAACAAATTGCAAATATGAGTTCCACATCCGGTATCTAATACCCATGTGTTAGAATAAATAACATTTAGCTCAACATATATCATAAAGATTGTACCTGAGGTTTGCCCAGCATCCCTCTTTGATCTCAATGCTTTGAGATAGACCGGACAATTGCATTTCCAATGGCCTACCTCACCACACTCAAAACATGGGTCATCATGAGCAACCTTTTGCTTCTTTTCTTTCGGTTTGGGCGGTTCCATTTTTGCTTTACCCTTACCCTTCCCTTTGACGTGCCCTTTCCCTCTTGCAACACTTGCCCTAGGGTCGGGGAGGTGCCTCTTACTACTACCTCCTTCATTGATCGTAAGGACTGGTAGAACCTTTCTACCCATGCCCTCCTTGGCCGTTTTGAGCATTGAGTGAAGCTCACCAATGCTCTTGTCCCATCCATTCATGTTATAGTTCATAACAAAGCTATCAAACTTCTTGGATAGAGAGTTGAGGATCAAATCCGTTGCCAACTCATTGGACACACGACAGTTAAGCCTTTCGAGGCGATCAATGTGGCTCTTCATCTTATGAACGTAAGATGACACCAATTGGGTCTCGTCCATCCGACATGCATGGAGTGCTCGAACCGTTTCGAAGCGCTCCACCCTTGATTGTTGTTGGAACATTTCTTCCAACTGGGTGATCATGTCATAGGCATTGTGGTTCTCAAAGTCATTTTGCAAATCGGGAATCATAATTGCTAGCATGAGACATGCGACTTGCATAGAGTCCTCGGTGTACTTGACCCACTCGGCAAAGGCCTCAACGTCATTTTCATCGGGTTGATCGGGAATAGGATCGTCTAACACATAGGACTTCTTTTCTTGCTTGAGAACGCTTCTCAAGTTTCGGTACCAATCCATGAAGTTCCCATGGTTTAGACGTTCCTTTTCAAGGATTGTTCTTAGTGATAGGTTATGGACGGTCGGGTTTATGTTATTGTTGTTTGCGGCCATTCTACAAAATTTACAAAGTTCTTATTAGTATTTCTGAAAAATTACATTTTAATCATTAATACCCTTTACGTCTCATAGACAATTAATAATTAAAATCTAGAATCCAACGTTACATTTAAATATTGGTTAGGTGACCTTTATCCCTTTATTTAAATTAACAAGGTAGTCAACGTTTGACAATTGTAACCTATTACAATTTCTAGTGTATGGGATCGGTTAAACATCTTATGTTTGTTTGGCATGTTTATCCCATCAACACCCTTTGTACTTCATGCTTCGGTGATCCTAATGCATGATTTCCAAATTAAGTCGTCCTACTTAGACACACGTGTGGATTTGCTAATATTAGTGGTTAGGTGACCTTTATCCCATAAATATGGCAAACCCACCTCAAACTCATAAGTTCCCTCTAATGTGGTTAAGTGACCTTTATCCTACATCAAGTTCTCAAATGATTCGAGTGTTGTATAAGAGGATGGTGTTTGACTTATTTTAAAAGGGATTTGAATATTTAGAGGTTTCATAATTCTAGTTTAGAAAACTCTATGTACTTGTATTTGCATGCTTTCAAATACAAGATACCCTATGGTTCTTTTAATAAAACCTATTTTATTATAAAATCATTAATCCTTTTAATAACCTTTTATTAACTTTTAATGATTAAGAACCATCAATTTTCAGCTTGTTAAGTTTGCTAATGAGTTTGTAATATATGTCCAAATATCAACCAAACAATCAAACAACAAACATTCAAACAAGCATAAATATATAAACATGAGTGCATAACCATAGCCACTAAGTTGACAACACTTGTTTGCCATCACAAGTGTTGTCATAAGGTCTTTCTAAAGGGTTTGTAATGACACATTATATGTGTCCATGGACTCCTACTTGAATCCATATCCAAATACTTCAAGGTCCATGTCTTTGATGTCTATCTTTGGGTCTTGATCTTGTGCATCTTCCTTTTACAAAAATTATATCCTAATACATTTTTCTAATAAAAGAAATGCACCTAATCTATTTATTACATAACCAAATAAATAAATAATTACAACCCAAATAATAAACATAAATATTACAACCCAATTGAATGAATTAAAACAACCATTCCAATCATCCAAATAACATAAGGCCTAAGCTAGGTTATGCACTATTATATAACCAATAAACAAACAAACAAACAAACAAACCCAGTATATCCCACTCACTATTATATGACCAATCAAAAACATAATTCAACAAACAAAATAAACCCCATCAAACCCAAAATTTTCAGCCAACGTAAACTGAAAATTAGGGTTTGTTTGTCCAAACAAACAACAACCAAACATATCAACCAATTGACATTCCTATCTTTCAAAGTTTAATCATAAGCATGAAGATATAACTTTGAAAGACTTGGGGTTTATTAAATCAACCAAAATCAGCCTATTATGAGTTGATTATCATCCTTTAAAACCGATTTTAAAGGACAAGAACAAGCAAGCTATCCACATAACCGGCTCTTGATGCCATTGTAGGGTTTGTTAGAACATAAAATCATAGTTTCACCTCTTAAACTTTCTGAAAATGCAGCGGATGTTTAGCATTATAACTTTGTTTATAAGCTGAAAAATATGTTCATTAGATGACCATATTAATGTATAAAACAAACCCAAAGAACAAAGGATCATTTATGTGAATATGCAAGCTATGAACATATGTAAATGCACATAAAATCACAGCTATATAGAGCTGTGATTACTACCTTACTGCAGCAGCAAAATCAACCAAGGAAAGGTAGAGATGATGTCCAAAATTCAGCCAAGACTTGAAGGATAGAAGTCCTCAAGCTAGTATACCCCAAGCCCTTTGCAAGAACACCTTCTTGTTAGGAAGAAGACACCAAAAACAAGCTCAAAACCCAGCTCAAAACCCCTTCTTCACTACTGAAAAACCTGTGAACTTTAGAGAGAAGAAGAGCTGAATTATTTTGGTCTTGTGTTGCATGCTTTGAATGATGAGAAAAGGGAGAGCTTTTGACTAGTTAGTGGGGAGACAAATATGCATGTGTGTGTGTATATCAAGAGAATAATTAGGCACTATTTCATGCATGAGGAACGGCACATGCACAAGACAAAAGGGTTTTGTTTATTCTTTTTTATTAAACACACACACATATGTCTAGTCTTGTAGCAATTAACCATTTAATTGTATAAGTAGTATTCTCTCATTATTATTTGGTGTTAAACAACTAATTTTAATAACACTTCAAATAATATTATTGAACAAAATATCCTAATAAATTGTTCCATCTCATATGCAACTTATTTAGAAAACCCATTTTCTAAATTGGTGTAAATATTTAATTGCATGATCATATCATCAATTAAACATTAATTGGTGTTTGCTAAGCTTGTTATTGGGTATAACCCGACTTGGATCATAACGTACTAACTACATCAATATTCTATATGTCTTGGGCATATAGAATCCTACACTTAACACATCCAAGTTTAAGTTATTTTGATCCGTTTAACCGCAAATCATGTCCTTTTCACCCGTTTTGACCCGTTTAAGCTAAACTTAGATAATTAAATTCGATTTTAGTGATTAAAAGTCATAATTAACCTAAAACAACTATGATGAACTTAACACATCCAAGTTTAAGTTATTTTGACCCGTTTAAACTCAAATCATGTCCTTTTCACCTGTTTTGAACCGTTTAAGCTAAACTTAGATAAAATGATGCACTTACCTATGTAAATGACTGAGGAGTTTGTTCGTGATCATGAACAAAAGAACTCGTCCCTGAAGATGAGAATTGTTTACGCCCAATCCCCCTAATATGTCCACGTCGTTGTCCCAACACCGACTCAAAAATATCGACTTCATTCAACGTTGATGATCCAATTTCTTGATTTTAGGTTTGACTTAGCTCATCAAACCTTTCCTTTAATTGGTTCTGTATAATTAACAAAAATATATTAACATATTTATACATACATAAAGAACTCGTCGCAGAAGATGAAATACTTACATATTGTTGTTGTGCTACCTTGCTATCAAATGTCCCATCTTTACCAATATGAGCATCATGAAACGTCTCAAGTCTGCTTTTGTTCTATTTTAAAAAGTATATTGTATATTAAAAAATACTAATATATAATACACAAATATATAAATTTAAATCATTACATTCATATAACAATAATTATTATATGAAGCAGTCCCCCCACAGTTTGTATATATTTGTTGTTGACGATTTGCTTTGTTTGAACTTGACACATTTCTATATGCGTCACTCATAAAAGAGTCAACGGTTTTGCTCCAATTTTCACGATTCATTCCTGTTGGAGGATTCACCCTTGCTTGTTTTATATTTTCGTAGCCTCAAACTCGATCAAAATGTTTTTTGCCATATTTTTTCGATCTCTAAATCGTTTGAGAAACACCGAACGGATTCCACCCTCTATCTGTGCGCGCTCACGATCTCGCAATATCTCATCAAAGTCAAAGCGTCGCTACATTTAAGTTAAATAAAATAAAAGCTAGTTATGTAAAAATGAATAACAAACATATAACTTATAAAATTTTTACCGCCATATGCTCTTCCAAAGCATTCTTCTGAGCATCGAAAAGATTTTCATACGAACGAACATTAAAAGGAAAATTAGCTTCCATGTATATCCCTACCTCGCGAAAAAACATGTCATTAAGTTAACCAAAGGCGTGCCTATAATTAAATTAAAAAATAATTAATTGCATCATATGTTAATAATAATTGAATAAACATATTAATAAATTAATTACAATAACCATTACCATCTAACGCGTGACTTCCAGGACAGCCAAATGGAGGTAGTGGTGGATCCCCCGTGCCATCACCTCCATGGCTCATAACATCAGCCATAAGGTATGCAAAAACAATCCATAATGAAATCATGTCCTGAAATATAAGATTTAGAACATAATGTTAAAATAAGAAGAGAGTCTTGTAGTCAATATGAAATACAAACAAAAGTTTAGATAAATAAATACATATACAAATCCTAACAAATCATAACAAAATTTTCAATCAGAGTCACCCTCATATACTTCAGTATCTTCGTTAGACTCTTCGGTGTCATAATCAGAATCGTACTCATCATAATCAGAATCGTACTCATCATAATCAGCCTCGTCTTCAAACACCTCCTCACTGGTGACAGTTGGCGGATTAACTTCACTTGGAGTCTCGCCTTCGGTGACATAAGTAGGCATGTTTTGAAAATATTGTGTGAAGTCAACGAAAAGTACGCTATTAGATGAAAAGTGGTTGTGAACAACGTCAAGATCTTCTGTCAAGTCATTGTCAACATTTTGAATGTTCTCCATGACACCATCATTGGTTGTAGGGCAATCCCAAATTTTTGATGATTAACATTCTCGACGACCCATCGGTGATTATTGTTTTGATTTCTTTGAGAAGGTTCTCGGATGTAGAACACTTGTTTAGCTTGGGATGCAAATATGAGTTGATCGTCTTTGTCCCATTCACGTTCTGTGTTGATACTAATGATATTATTGTCGTATGAAACACCCCTTCGAGTATCAAACCATTTGCAACGAAATAGGACAGTTGAATACCCATTTGCATAATGTAATTCAATAATTTCCTCAACTTGCCCATAATATTTCTCACCATTCTCTCCCTCCACTAAAACGCCGGAGTTTTGCGTTGTGCATTGCGCGTCACGATCAACTACCATAAACCTAACACCCTTGACTATGCAAGCAGTGTAAGTATAGGCATTTACATCCGCACCCATTGAAAGAGCATACAACTCTGAGTGAAATTTTGGAGAATTTTGTATTTTCATCAAATAAACCTAAGAAAATATAGACTAACACGTGTTATATATGGATTACCTAACAAATATATAGTAACACGTGTTAGATATTGATTACCTTCTCGAGGAACCATGTTGGAAATTTGATTTTAATATCCTCATGTGGACATTCAGATTTAAATTCACTATAATATTGATAAAAATATACAATAAGTGAAAAATGAAATATATTTAATTAATGATGCAAAGTTAAAGATAGAAAATTTTACTTCATATAATCTCTGACTTATTGACAGCTATCGAGCATAAACCATTCTAACTTAAGCTTTTAACTTGGAGAAAGGTATTTCATCTTTGTTGCACTAGCCGGTCGACATTTAGACTCAAATGCATACACGTTTCTTTTTTGGATACTGACATCCTTGTTTCTGTCAGGGCGATTAAACTGAGTCTCAACATCTTAAAGGTATCTCGAACAAAATGATAGAGCTTCTTCAGCAACATAACCTTCAGCTATACAACCTTCCAGCCTTGCTTTGTTTCTGACATAATTTTTTAGTTTTTTCATATATCTTTCAAACGGATACATCCATCTCATACAAATCGCTTCATCAGGTAAATGCAAAACTAAATGAACCATAATATCAAAAAAACACCGGAGGATAGATCAACTCTAACTTGCACAATATTATAAGAATAGCATCCTTAGCTTTCTTCATATCCTCGATCAATAGTGTTCATGAGCAGAGTTGCTTAAAAAACGTACAAAGATCAACTATTGGTGTATAAGTATCTTTGGTCAAAAAGCATCTAACCCCAATCGGTATTAAACGCTTCATGAGAATATGACAGTCATGAGATTTCAACCCAGTAATATTAGTACTGTTATCTATCACTCTCTTCCTAATATTAGAGCCGAACCCATCAGGCAATTTAACATCCTTTATAAACTCACAAAATAACTTTCGATCACTGATCTTCAATGAGCATTTTAGGTGTGGACTATACCACTTGCCATTCTTTTTTTCCAACCACTGCTTACTCCGAATATTTAGATTTTTCAAGTCAACGCGTGCATTTGGCGTATCTTTGCTCTTTTCATTCATTAGAAGAGTACCCAACAAACTGTCACACATATTTTTCTCGATTTGCATCACATCTAGGTTGTGTTTTAGCTGCAGAGAAGACCAATACTCAAGTTCAAAAAATATGCTTTGTTTGGACCAGTTCAACTCAAACTCCTCCCGCTTTGATTTTACACCTCCAAAATCAGGATGTTTACTAGGCAAACGATGGCGTAGCTGACTAAGTGTAAGGCCCCGTTCCCGGAACGCTCACAGTTGGTCATTCACAGCATAAAACATTACATATTATAAATTTAAGAAATGGAATTAATTTAACAAAAACCATCCATTCATTATAAACACTGTTGCTAAGCAATACACCTTGGTTTAATCAGATTACAAAACAACAGTGATATCTATAGAGAATGGATGTCAGTCTTGCCCCGCCGAGTAGCCATCCCCGCGTGCCATCCTCAGCAACGTTTTACCTGCCAACTGGAAAATACATAAAAGTCAGCATTGCTGAGTGAGTTCTAGTTTTACAATTAAAATACTTCACTTTTTATTCAAAACCGTTCCTTACTTTCATATGTGATCACACATTGTACGTACACTTAGGTAATATTATTATTATCTTCATCATCATTCATTTCGTACTTTTACCATTATTCTTCTGGATTGCAATCTCAACCATTAGCAATCTCAAGGATTGCAAATCTTTCGGTCTGTTGCGACACAGAGTCACTCACCCATTAGCAATCTCAAGGATTGCAAGTCTTTCGGTCTGTTGCGACACAGAGTCACTCACCCATTAGCAATCTCAAGGATTGCAAGTCTTTCGGTCTGTTGCAACACAGAGTTGCTCACCCCATTGTCAATCTCAAAGATTGACCCTGTGTGCATCCTTCGGGGTAGCTAACCCGCATCACAGTTGAGCTAACGACAACAAGGCCGTGCACCTCTTTATATTTGCTTGCAAGACTTCCGTTCATTCATTTACGTTCCACTTTTCTTTATCATTAATCTTTCACTTTATTAATGATAATAATTTTTGTCTCGATCATGATCATACCACGTAAAGTCATACAATATTAATATTAATAAATATGATAACAATAATAATAATAACCCTAATCATAATAATATTAATAATAAGGGTAATAATGACAATCAAGCATAATTATATGCATTAAATAAACTGTAACATCTCGTTTTTTACGATAATTAAAAATTAAAGGCATTTAATCTTATAAGGACCATTGTGGTCATTTATGAAACTCATGGGTGATTTGCGTGTTAATGCCTTTAATTATTTAGTCAAGCTTAAAATGTTAAATAAATAATAATAATAATAATAATAATAATAATAATAATAATAATAATGATAATCTTGTAAATAGATAAAACAATATAAGTCTTATTATTTTAAAACTTGTAATTAATAAAATTTGAGCATAAAATAATAAAACTATGAAACCTCGGAGACCAAACTGTAATTTAACTTGAACTAAAAATTGAAGTTTGGAATTAAATACACAAAAACATAAACCACAGGGACCATTTGTGTAATTTCGAAAACACCCAACCCCACCCCCCATTTTCTTCCCGATCTCCTCCCTGTTTTTCGGTCACTTTTTCACTCCACAATCGCGCACTCAACCAACAATAATGCAATTAACTTAATATAAACAACCATCTACTTAATCCTAAACGAATACTGCCTTCAATTTCTCCTAAAACACACACAAACACCCTATTAATTGCTCTCCTCGGTCACGACCTGCAACCTATTCGAAGGCCCTGTTTCGAGCTTTCTAACTTAGAATTTATAGAGGGCTTTTCATCGGTGAAGCCATTAGAGGCTTCCTGTACAAGGAATTCGATTATTACCATTATTTGCACCTCGAACCATTTTCTCCCCTATCGCGGTTTGTTATTCATTGGGTTCATCTTCAATTCAAACATATACGGGTAATTAAATACACCCAAACACTCGATTTAACATGGGGATTAAAAGCCCTAAGCTTATTTCTGTTATCATAATCAATTTGACGTTCAATTGGATCGAAATCGGTTTTAGGGTTTATATGAATTGGGGATGGTTTGCTATTGGTGTTTAAAAGATTTCAAAACCAAAGTAAACCGCGGCCACGGCCTTGGTTTACTAGTTACACGCGCACATTTCACACGGGAGGTCCCGGGTTCGAACTCGGCTACCCCCACTTTTTTTAAATGCCTTTTTGGCCCTTAAAAAAATCATATAAAAATTCTAAAAATTACAAAAAAATCAGTTTTATAAGTTTAGTTTTCTAAAAGTATTTAACCATTTTCTGTAAATTTATTTGTTTAAAAACCTTAGCATTTGTTATAAAAAACATTATTTACAAACATTATAAATAGTTATTGTTATAAAAAAATGGACTATAAGTAATAATTTAAATCATTAAATTATTATTGTACACGATAATATCCTTGACTATGGAATAATCATGATAATTACAATTATATATATATATATATATATATATATTTATAATTCCATAATTTATTTACAAAGGTCAATTTTGAGTTATTTCTATAATGTAGACTTTAAATAATAGTTAAAATCGTTAAATTATTATTTGACACCATATTATCTCTAATTATATATTAATCATGATAAAATATATTTTATAAATTCACAAATTATTTACAAGTATTATTTTAGGTTGTTACTTATAAACGTACTTTAACTAATAGTTTAGATTAATAAATTGTTATTGGTCAACATATTATTGCTTAATTACTCTTATATATTAAAAACACTTAAATAGTATAACTCTTTCCACTTGATCAAAATATAAACAATTTTATTATACAAATCTATTTACTTGTTAAAAACCCCCCAGTTCTTACTGAAACCCTAGTTCACGTTAAAACGTTAACTATTATTGATCTTTATCTCGTAAATTATACATTTAGGTGATTGTAAAAGAATCCGTTGGAGCATCGTTAATTCTTAAAATCCTCTTATATACTTATACGTCATTGTGAGTATTTCCATACCCCTTTTCCTTATTTTCACACTTTGGAGTGAAACATGTTAACTTATATCATTGCACTTGTAAACTTAATCGAGACTTGTAAACTTTATGGCAATTTACTTGTGTGTTGTGGTTAGTTGAACTTTGTGGTTACCATGTTATGGCGTTATATGTACAATCATTAACTATTGCTAGCCTGGCGACGTCATAGATCTATGGGTCTGACAAGCCTGCTTGGTTGATCCAAGTACACTTAGCTAATCGTATATACTTTTAACGTTTGACACTTGTAAAACTTTGTTAAGGTTTGATTGTTGCGTTGTTCATAACATCCCTAATCATTTTATTCACTAATTTACAGCATGAATTGCCATCTTTTATATACTTATGTATTGAAAACTATGGAATGCTCACCAACATTTTTATGTTGACCTTTTATTTTTAACATGTTTCAGGAATAACCCAGGTATGCGTTCTACTCCTTGAAGCTTATCACACTTAGGATTGGACTTAGAGAAATAAACGAATGATTTTGTTACTTTTATTCTGAATGTATCTTTGTTTGAACTTTTACTTGTAATGTTACAATTGAAACTTGATTAATATATTTGGAATTAATAATAGCGTTATGTGGCTGTGAACAATCGTAATCCCTCACACCTAGACGTTTCCGCCGTCTAGGTTGGGGTGTGACAGATTGGTATTAGAGCCCGTAACTATAGGGATTTAGGTTATTAGAAATGGTGACCTAGACTATAGGTTATGCATGAACCTTATAGAATAATGTTTATATTCTTGTAAATATATACATTGTTTGCATGCTACATAAAGCGATGCCTTCTTACGTGCAACTTGATGCCTTAGCATAGGATTGCCTTATGTATGCTTAAACTTTGTACCTGTCTCCCTAAACTTAACTTTGACTTTTTGACTCTCCCCGATAAATGAACTTCCTAAACTTATTCTCAACGACATGTGAAAGCTACACTTATCGTCGTAGGGTTCAATTCCTTAGACTCTATGTCTAATCTATGAAAATCTCATCAAGGTTTTAATTCTATGAACCAAAGAAATTTGTGTGACACATAGACACCCGTATTCTGGATTTCCTGGCAAAAGGCCTTCGGGCTAAGGCAAGCATATCGTATAAATCTCATTGCAAGACCAGTTATGCTTACCTGGGGATTTCTGGAATGAGTGATAAACTATGGTCAGTACACAAGTCTCTAAGGCAAATGGGTCAAATTACCTTGACGTGTTTCAAATGGTAATGTGTTACCAAATGGAACCATCCATTTTGTATCTTAAAAATCCTTGAATCCTTGAACTGGTTTATCACCAAAGTTTAAATATCTTCTCATTCTTAACCTACATAATGTTCCTTTTAATATTGAACTCATCCTACATTTCAACTCTTACGTTTAAACACCGTTACACGTTGAGCGTTTCATATGACTATTACTATACCTCGACCAACGTGAACATGACTCTTAATATATCCAAAGATATAGGGAATCTAAATCGTATGGTCTTCGAAACTTTAAACTGTTACTTATGGTTCTCAAATCCTCTTAAGGATGTGTCCCATAACTAAGAACATGCAATGCTGTAGGTGGAATTCCTACATCTCGGGATACTTTTTCTAGGCAAAGTGTAAATGGTGATCTGATTCGATCATTGAATCCATTTACTTGACTCGAAAACCCTTGAGATGAGTGATCACTTATAAGTACGTGTGTCTTCAGTAAGGTTATGGCTGACCTCATATCTTGAGAAGTCCATGTATCCCCTTCGATTGTGAATCGAATGATCACATCTCATTGTGATGTCGAATCATTCTTGTCCTTGATTTTGTCTCCCTGATTTAAATTATTCAAAATTTGAACACCATCATAACAAATTCTGCTATCTCAAACTTTGATCTTAAGCTTGTAAGCTTGATTTTTCCTTTTGGTTACATTGATGTAACTTGAAATTTTCTGAATTTCTAAGTGATATTCTTTTCCTTTCGTTGTTAAGTCGAACCTTGAACCGTTTGCACCATGGGAGATGCAAGAGTTTGTAAGTCAACCTATGACTAAGAACATTCGTATCTCCTAAATGATTCTAACTCATCAAAACAGGGGTGATTCCCTTACTTTGATGATGATTCTTCATTCGTTTCGATAAATGTTCTAATTGTGTGTACTATGAAATTTCATCCTCTGAATCGGGGTGATTTCCTGATCTTGAAAACCGACTTCAATTATTTTCCTTGAAACTTGCACTTCACGAATGACATGATCTCACCAAAATAGGATTGAAACGCGTACTTTGGTGACAAATGTCAATCCTCGATTGTTTTCTAGTTATTATGGAACTCAATCATCAAGATAGGTGTGAATTCCATACCTTGATGATAATATCATTTTTATGGATTGTATTCTCTCAAATGAAACGATCTCATCAAAGTAGGAGTGAATTCTGGATTATGATGAAGAAGTTCATTTCGTTATATTTTGTTTTTGTAAGAACTTCACCGTTAAGATAGGAGTGATTTTCCTTACCTTAATGGTGAGTTACTTCGTCTGATTTCTGTGGATCCTTAACAATGAGTTGGGATCGAACTTTTTGATTGGTAAGTTAGTGGTCATATTTTGGGAATACACCATCAAGTTAGGAGTGAAAACCACACCTTGATGACTATTCTCATTTCTTGATCTTCAACTTACCATGGTTATAATCAAGTGACGAGAAGCATGTAGTAACTTGAAGGGTGAATCAATGTTGGTGATTTGACATATCAAGCCAAAGCATGATCTCTGAACTTGAAAGGAGACCCGATCGTTTTAGGTTGATTTTGATTCCAAGTTTGGAGCATGTAAATTCTTAAATCGATTTCTTTCCCTTTATCTTCATGTTTTGACTCGATCTAGCTACATCGAACCATTTATTCCTTACTTATCAACTTTCATTTTGAGATATTATCAACACCTGATTACGTGATGGTAGTCTTCCTAAACAATCTTTTGTCAAATAAAGATATTATCAACTTGTGATTATGTCTTTCTAGTCGTACTAATGTTCTCGACTATACTTATGGGTTTGATGAATTACGTATGCAATCTACCTTTGGAAATTTGTTACCTTGCAAAACATGTTTACAAATACCTATCTTATTGTTTGCGTCATTTCTTGAATCGTTTTTGAATCTTTAACCTTGAAAATCATTGAAATTCTAACTTGGTTTTGAACAACAAGACTTGTTATTATCCTTATTGCGATGTGGATATAAAGGTTCATAAACCTTCGTAACTTGTAGTCATGGGTTTGGCATAAAGGAAAAGACGTAACTTGGTATGTGTCCAAGTGTCTTACCTTCACATATGACAAAACTTAACCTCCGTGTTCCCGTGAATCTCCTGTTTAACTTTTCATTCACTAAGTGTCTCTTATCTTAGCTGTCATGATGACAATTGATGCATTATAGACCGATTGACTAAAATCTCATATTGACTCATGTGAGATAATGGGTCGAGAAAATTACTTGTATCTGTTTCAAATATTCGTATACCGTGGTATGACGTTAAAACATCGATCGTCATTTTGAACGACTGATTCATTTTCTGATTTTAATAATATTCTTAACCATCATCGTGAACTCATTCCAAGATCTTTGCATAGCGTATTATTCTTAGACCAATGGTTGGTCAAAGGAGAAATACATATTCACAAGATATATGTTAAGGTCGTTTCATATAGTGACGTTTGGGATTCTTAAATTCCGACGGTTAACCTTTCTTATCATTGTTGGTCTTTATTGATTTCTAGACATCACCTTACCACGAAATTATATTGTGGAAGTTGTGGTTTATAAGTCTAACATACCATGGTAACTCGTCATCATTTCCAATGTTTCCTCTCAAACGTCTCGTATTTCACTTGAAGAGTTCAAATTGGCATATATTATGTCAAGAGACTTGAAGAATTCCCTAAAATGAAACATCTTATCTGTAATCAAACGGCTATCACTGGCCGTTGTACACATACCTTTCATTATAACTCCTTTTGTTCATTTAAGTTTCAATTCTAATTTTGGGACGAAATTCTTCAAAGTTGGGGAGACTGTAACATCTCGTATTTTACGATAATTAAAATTAAAGGAATTTAATCTTATAAGGACCATTGTGGTCATTTATAAAACACATGGGTGATTTGCGTGTTAATGCTTCTAATTATTTAGTCAAGCTTAAAATGTTAAATAAATAAATAAATAAATAATAATAATAATAATAATAATAATAATAATAATAATAATAATCTTGTAAATAGTGGAGAGCGGGGAATAATCCGGATAGGAATCGAAATCGTTCCTTCCCTATCATGGAATATAAGTCATATTATTTTAAAACTTGTAATTAATAAAGTTTGAGCATAAAATAATAAAACTATGAAACCTCAGGGACCAAACTGTAATTTAACTTGAACTAAAAATTGAAGATTGGAATTAAATACACAAAAACATAAACCACAGGGACCATTTGTGTAATTTCGAAAACACCCAACCCCACCCCCCCCCCCAATTTTCTTCCCGATCTCCTCCCTGTTTTTCGGTCACTTTTTCACTCCACAATCGCGCACTCAGCCAACAATAATGCAATTAACTTAATATAAACAACCATCTACTTAATCCTAAACGAATACTGCCTTCAATTTCTCTAAAACACACACAAAGACCCCATTAATTGCTCTCCTCGGTCGCGACCTGCAACCTATTCGAAGGCCATGTTCCGAGCTTTCTAACTTGGAATTTATAGAGGGCTTTTCATCGGTGAAGCCATTAGAGGCTTCCTGTACAAGGAATTCGATTATTACCATCATTTGCACCTCGAACCATTTTCTCCCCTATCGCGGTTTGTTCTTCATTGGGTTCATCTTCAATTCAAACATATACAGGTAGTTAAATACTCCCAAACACTCGATTTAACATGGGGATTAAAAGCCCTAAGCTTATTTCTGTTATCATAATCAATTTGATGTTCAATTGGATCGAAATCGGTTTTAGGGTTTATATGAATTGGGGATGGTTTGCTATTGGTGTTTAAAAGATTTCAAAACCAAAGTAAACCGCGGCCACGGCCTTGGTTTACTGGTTACACGCGCACATTTCACACGGGAGGTCCCGGGTTCGAACCTGGCTACCCCCCACTTTTTTTAAAAGGCATTTTTGGCCCTTAAAAATCATATAAAAATTCTAAAAATTACAAAAAAATCAGTTTTATAAGTTTAGTTTTCTGAAAGTATTTAACCATTTTCTGTAAATTTATTTGTTTAAAAACCTTAGCATTTGTTATAAAAAACATTATTTACAAACATTATAAATAGTTACTGTTATAAGAAATGGACTATAAGTAATAATTTAAATAATTAAATTATTATTGTACATGATAATATCCTTGACTATGGAATAATCATGATAATTACAATTTTATATATATATATATATATATATATATATATATATATATATATATTTATAATTCCATAATTTATTTACAAAGGTCAATTTTGAGTTATTTCTATAGACTTTAAATAATAGTTAAAATCGTTAAATTATTATTCGATACCATATTATCTCTAATTATATATTAATCATGATAAAATATATTTTATAAATTCATAAATTATTTACAAGTATTATTTTAGGTTGTTACTTATAAACGTATTTTAACTAATAGTTTAGATTAATAAATTGTTATTGGTCAACATATTATTGCTTAATTACTCTTATATATTAAAAACACTTAAATAGTATAACCCTTTCCACTTGATCAAAATATAAATAATTTTATTATACAAATCTATTTACTTGTTAAAAACCCCCCAGTTCTTACTGAAACCCTAGTTCACGTTAAAACGTTAACTATTATTAATCTTTATCTCGTAAATTATACATTTAGGTGATTGTAAAAAAATCCGTTGGAGCATCGTTAATTCTTAAAATCCTCTTATATACTTATACGTCATTGTGAGTATTTCCATACCCCTTTTCCTTACTTTCACACTTTGGGGTGAAACATGTTAACTTATATCATTGTACTTGTAAACTTATTCGAGACTTGTAAACTTTATGGCAATTTACTTGTGTGTTGTGGTTAGTTGAACTTTGTGGTTACCATGTTATGGCGTTATATGTACAATCATTAACTATTGCTAGCCTGACGACGTCAAAGATCTATGGGTCTGACAAGCCTGCTTGGTTGATCCAAGTACACTTAGCTAATCGTATATACTTTTAACGTTTGACACTTGTAAAACTTTGTCAAGGTTTGATTGTTGCGTTGTTTATAACATCCCTAATCACTTTATTCACTAATTTACAGCATGAATTGCCATCTTTTATATACTTATGTATTGAAAACTATGGAATGCTCACCAACATTTTTAAGTTTACCTTTTATTTTTAACATGTTTCAGGAATAACCCAAGTATGCGTTCTACTCCTTGAAACTTATCACACTTAGGATTGGACTTAGAGAAATAAACGAATGATTTTGTTACTTTTATTCTGAATGTATCTTTGTTTGAACTTTTACTTGTAATGTTACAATTGAAACTTGATTAATATATTTGGAATTAATAATAGCGTTATGTGGCTGTGAACAATCGTAATCCCTCACACCTCGACGTTTCCGCCGTCTAGGTTGGGGTGTGACATAAACCCTAGTCAACATTGGTCCAAAACCCTAAATGCACAGACTCCCACGAAAATTCTACATTTAATTCCAACTGTTGGGCGCATGAGTACTATTTGGGCGCATGAGGACTATTCAGGCGCATGAACTACACTTAGTATTTGTAAGGAAATTTCAGGTGCATGGTTACCGTTTGGGCGCATGGGGTTTCAGGCGCATGGGACTTAGGCGCATTAGGTACTATTAAGGCGCATGGGGTCTTGGGCGTATGGGGTTACTTAGGCAGTTTCATCAGTTGGGCGCATGGGCCCTTCCTAGGCGCATGAACACTCATAACACACTAACAACAATCATAATCGGTCCCAAACACCAGTGTAACATGTTTAAGCTTAGTTCTAACAACCTAATAATAAAAACATACACATAATGCAAGCATAACATTATAATCCTCCAAAACATACCCCACCCACATACACATACACATGAACATACGGGTAATATACCCACCATCATAAAAACATACATACATGTATTTTCCAGCCCCAAAATCAGTTAAAACATGTAAAAAGGGGAATCTAAAAACTCACCTTAGTTGTTTTAGAGTCTCAAACTCTTTGAACTTGAACTTTCAAATATTTCTTAACACCTATGTTGGGACCGTGTACGTACGGAGTACTAACTGATTCTAAGTTATATCAGATCAAATAGTGCGGAATCCTATTTGATTGGCGATCCAATCAGGGAGAACGTAATCCGGATCAATACTAACGATTAGAAAACGTTAAGAATTGATTAGCAATGATCAGGAACGTTCTGTGAAGTTGGAATAGACGAACAGGGTGCTCTGGGTCGACTAGGGTTATGAATATTCGAAGTGTTCTATTTTTCCACGAATTAAGTGGTATTTATAGGTTACAGCTTTCATTCGTACGACTGAGCCAAGCGACTGGCTCAGTCGTGCGACTGAGTCATACGATTGGTTCATTCGGATGACTGAGTCAGTCTCATGACTCAATCGTACGATTGACTCAATCTTTTGGTTCAGTCTTCCGATTGGCCCATTCGCATGGTCCAGTCGTGCGACTGAATCAGATTACTTAGTTAAACACACTCTTGAACCTTAACTGATTCAGAACATGTCAAACAACTGTAAACCTATATAACATGGTCGTATATGCGTGTAACAATAAATAATGTAAGTAGATATAACATTAAATAACCAACAACCATATATAGAAGAGATTCTCATTAGCTTGATTGAACATTACATATATGTTACAAGATAGAAGTCTATTACATTTGATCTCATTAGACTAGAACTGGGGACATGTGTACCAACAAACTCCCCCTTGGACCTAGTTCTGTCTAAACTTTGACTTCTTTCTTGAACTCTTCATATCTTTTCACCCTTTCTTCTCTCGAGACTCCAGAATGAATATTAAGTGCAAAGCAAAGACGTATAACATGTTGGAACTGCAGTGCTTGCACAATATCCTGTGTATCAAAGAACAGTGGCCACTTGAATAAGATATAGACATCAGACTCAGACAAGTTTGTTAGCCACATCGGATCAAACACCCTTATTGTCTCGACCTTTCCTTCTTTCTGCAAAACAATGACGCTTCACCAGTTCGCCAGTCATAATACCACCATTTGAAATGGGGTGCAAAATCCTGAGGCATCTCCCTCAATGGAATACGCGACATAGTGCGCGGAGGGTGCCATCTCAAGACCACCTTTGGTCTTCCTGAGGTGGGGTCAACCTCAGTCCTGTGAAATAACCTTCTGGGCTGCTGAGGTTTAAAGTTGACCCACCTCGTATGATACTCTTTCTTTTTATTATCATTTTTAAGATTTTCATCTCCTTTGACAAATTTAACTTGTTTAACATGATTTATGTTTTGTCTTGGAAATTGGTGATTATCTTGTTTCACTGGTTTAGCTTGAGTGATTTTGGAAATCTTAGGTTGTATGGAAGTTGACTTTTTACCCAACCCAAGAGATGCTTGAACATTCTCTTCCACTTGTTTGCCAGTGATTTGTGTGCTTGTAGTGCTTGATCCAGAATCTGTCTGGTCAGAAACCGAAGAGGCAGTGGTAACTGCTGTATCTGGATCACTGACTAGAGGAGTTGTCACCACATAATCCTTTATGGGGTTATCATTAATTGGACGTTGTTTGATGTTTAAAAAGGACTCATGTGGTGGTGGCACAACTTTATAACCCAACCCCTCCCCGTTGTTGCGTTCTTTAACCAAGTTTTTCAGAATATGTGAGGAACTAGCTAGACTATGAAGTCTTTGTTTCAAAGACTCGTTTTCAACTTGCAAAACTGCTCGTTCCTTCTTAGTTTCTTCTATTGTCTTTAGATAAAACTTGATGTCATTTTCTTGGTTAAAGGCAAGAACTTCAGTTTCTTTTAACTGTTTCTTTAAAGCATCAATCTTTTCTTTATAACTGTTTTCATTCTGTTTTAAGATTTTGTTTGCTTCAGTGCAAAGTTTTAAATCATTTACTAAGTTATCATTATGATCTAATAACCTAGCAAATTTCAAATCTATGCTTTCCCTAAATTTTTCACAATCAACACAAGCATGTTTAGTAAATAAATCATCCTTTGATTCTACCTGTGCCGATGTAGATGTTCCAGCCATGAAAGCATTTTGGGTTTCAAATTGTGCTTCAGACGCAGCATTCAGTTCATTCTCCACAAGCTGATCAATATCAGCTATGTCATTATCCAATTCAGCATTGTCAGGCTCAGCTGAGTTCTCCCCCTTACTTGCTGAGTCTTCGTTCAGATCCTCGACAGAAGCTATGTTGGCTTCCCCATCAGATAAGAACCGGAAGGACCAGTCCTGTCCTTCATCACCCTGTGCCACCAAAGCCTTGGAATCACTTCCTGCTAGAACTGGCTTCTTATCTTTATCTTTCCTGTTGAACGAGGAGAATGGATTTCCATTCCCAGTCTTTTTAGGCTTCACACATTCCCTCTTGAAATGTCCTTTCTCACCACAGTTGAAACACGTGACTTTGGACTTGTCAAACCCAAAAGTAGTATCTTTTGTAGCCATGAGATTCTGCCCTGTCTTCTTTACAAACTTCTTCGCTCGTCGCAGAGCACTCGCGAGAGCCCACATAATATCCATTCTCTCCAACTCATTTTCATCCACCTGCTCATAGTCTTCATCAGCCAGGTGGCAGTTTCCTATCTTCCCTGCAACCAAACCATCATAGGAATGAACCACTGCAGCAAGTAGGTCCATGTGTTCCTTGGCCACTTCCACAGTGACTTTACCCAGGTTCTCAGTTATTAACTTTGTCGAGTGAGCTTCAGTAATACTGTGTTGAACCCCTGGTGAAACAGATGACTCACCCCCAGACGATGAGCTTTGACCAGATGTATTAGAAACAAATGCAGTCTGCAGAGGAGCATTGGACGACTTTGCAATTGGAGTTGGAGTAACGTTGTAAAGAGTAGGATCCTGAGCATATGCACCCTTCTTCGCCTTATACTTATATCTAACCTCTTCCCCTCGCAGTTTCATAATAAAGTCATTTATATCCAAAGTCTCGAGAACTGAATTGTGTCTCAAGGAGGAAATAAATGAATCCCAATTTTCTGGAAGACCTTCAGCTAAACTGGCGACCTTTTCTTCTTTAGACGTTGTAACCTCATAAGTGTGTAGTTCACTCATTAAATGATAGAAGCGGTCAATGATGTCATCTAAGCTCTCGTTCCCAATAGCAGAGAAATTGTCAAATTCTTTTTTGAGAGCTTTGGCCTTTAAGGATTTCAGAGTTGAACTCCCTTCATACCTTTTCTCGAGAGCTTTCCAGAACTTTTTACTCTGTTTCTGATCCGAATACTGATGGAATATTTCTTTAGGAATTGACTGGGTTAGCATAGCATAAGCCTTCTTCTCAGCGTTATAGGCAATCTTTTGAGCATCCGTCATTCCACTTAACGTTAATGGCAAACCATCAGCACCAACTGGCATTGAGTAACCAGTCTCAATAGAATTCCATAGATTAGTATCCACGCCATTGAGATGAATCTCAAACCTTTGCTTCCGCTGCGGGAACTCATCAATGGATAGAAGCTTTGGCAGCTTGTTGTGATTACCAATCTCATTCTCCAGAAGCAGTAGGTTTTGGATCCTAGAGTCCTTCCCTGCTGAGAATGCGAAGTTTTCCGAGTCCATGATAAATGTTGACTTAAACTTGAAAAACAGACTGTTAATGCGACTGGGATGCGATTGAACTCAACCGTGCGATTGAACAGGCGACTGAGCTACAATCGTGCGATTGAACACAATCGGGCGAATGGACAAGGCGACTGACTGAAACTGATGCAACTGGAGTTGTCGATTGACTCAATCGGGCGACTGGCTATACGACTGACTCAATCGGGCGACTGAACTGGGCGACTGGGTTCAGTCATACGATTGAGATAATCGTGCGACTGGGTCGGCTGAAAACAAGATTTTTCGCAAACTTTGACCTAGAATGCAAGTTTTTGCACCCTAGACGGCTGAAACTCGAAAAACACTGATTTTTCAGAACATGCACACGTAAAGACTCGATTTTTAGTAGAAAGATTGTATCTTTTCGCGTAAAAACATAGACTTTTTCACAAAAACGATTGAATCAACGAAGAATCAAGGGCCTTTGCTCTGATACCACTTGTTGGGACCGTGTACGTACGGAGTACTAACTGATTCTAAGTTATACCAGATCAAATAGTGCGGAATCCTATTTGATTGGCGATCCAATCAGGGAGAACGTAATCCGGATCAATACTAACGATTAGAAAACGTTAAGAATTGATTAGCAATGATCAGGAACGTTCTGTGAAGTTGGAATAGACGAACAGGGTGCTCTGGGTCGACTAGGGTTATGAATATTCGAAGTGTTCTATTTTTCCACGAATTAAGTGGTATTTATAGGTTACAGCTTTCATTCGTACGACTGAGCCAAGCGACTGGCTCAGTCGTGCGACTGAGTCATACGATTGGTTCATTCGGACGACTGAGTCAGTCTCATGACTCAATCGTACGATTGACTCAATCTCTTGGTTCAGTCGTCCGATTGGCCCATTCGCATGGTCCAGTCGTGCGACTGAATCAGATTACTTAGTTAAACACACTCTTGAACCTTAACTGATTCAGAACATGTCAAACAACTGTAAACCTATATAACATGGTCGTATATGCGTGTAACAATAAATAATGTAAGTAGATATAACATTAAATAACCAACAACTATATATAGAAGAGATTCTTATTAGCTTGATTGAACATTACATATATGTTACAAGATAGAAGTCTATTACATTTGATCTCACTAGACTAGAACTGGGGACATGTGTACCAACAACCTAGACATGTCAAAACATACAACCCGAACACATGTACATATGAGAACACATAACCGAGGCTAAATCTAGCCAAGAACAACTTAAAAACACTAATTCTTACCTTGCAAATCCGAATTTTGCTTGAAGTCCTTTCTAAATTCCGAAGCTGCTCTTCTTTCTCTCTCTAGAATCGGTAGAAAGGTGAAAAGCAGCAGGACATGGGCGGCCATGCCACTTTTGTACAAAATTTATAAAAGACTTTGTACTTTGGAAACTTTTAACCCTTCCACTTTAAGTTGACTTTCATTTCTTTCTTTTTTTTCTTTCTCTTTTATTCTTTTATTCCCTTCAAAAATACGGGTGTTACACTAAGTTGAGCTTCTATGTCAGTATCATTTAAATGTTTCGGAGGGGCTCTCATCTCGGGTTCTCCGTTAAATTCTAAACTTGTTCTCCACTCATGGTTAGCATCTAAGAATCACCGATGACCAACATATACAACTTTATTTGTAACACGCATAGAAGGAGTGTCTTCGTTACAAGTTGGGCATGCTTTGTAACCCTGCCCGCTCCAACCAGATAAACTATTGCGAGCTGGAAAGTCGTTTATAGTCCATAACAACGCCGCTTTCATTGTAAAGAACGTGTTTGTCACCGCGTCTTTAGTACGTACACCTGACAACCATAACTGCTTAAGCTCATCCACCAACGGCCTAAGAAACACATTCATGTCTTTTCCTGGTGATTTAGGGCCATGAATCAACAATGACAACATAAATGAGGACTCTTTCATGCATAACCATGGAGGCAAATTGTATGTGGTGAGTACAACCAGCCACATGCTATGAGCCGAACTCATGTTACTAAATGGATTAAAACCGTCGGCTGCAAGCCCTAGGCGAGCGTTTCACGGTTCCCTCGAGATGGTCGGGTACCTTATGTCAAAATCTTTCCATGAGGCACCATCAACGGGATGACGCATCGTACCCTCTTCTGATCGTCCGGTACTATGCCAAATCATATCTTTTGTCGTGTGCGTTGAAGGATACAATCGTCGTTAAAGGAAATCATCGTAACACCTTGTGAGGTAACTTCTTGCCCTTTGTATTTGTATCAACCCACCTACTCTCATTACAAATGGTACATTTTTCTAATAAAATGTTTTCTCCCCAGAAAAGAGCACAATCATATTTGCACACATGTATCGACTCATAACCTAAACCAATCTTTTAATGTCTTTTTTTCTATATAATGAGAAGGGGGGATTTTATTACCCTCAGGATGTGAAGATTGTAACAAATCAAGAAGTTCATCAAATGAGCTATTAGTCCATTTATTCTTCACCTTGATATGCATAAGCTTTGCAAAAAAATCAAGAGAAGAAAACTTAGCACAACCCGGATATAATTCTGATTGAACTTCCTCTAACAAGTTCTCAAAATCATCATGGATACCACTACTCTGCTCATGGAGACCGCTACTCTCCTCCATAACGTCTTCGATAACGTCAGCCATTTCATTTGTTGGTGCAACGTTATCTACAACTACAACTTCAAGAATTAAACTTTCACCATGATAGATCCAATCTTTGTACGATCGGCACATGCCCCATATTTCTAAATGATATTTCATTTTAACCCATCCTAATGATACGGTATTCTGACATTTCATATACGGACATCGAATTTGACCATAACTGTCGGTAAGTTTTTCGCACATATCTACGGTTCAGATTAAGAAGCCAACTTTTATCGACAGGCATGATTATGGAACTGCAATATATATTAGGATTTAAGTGGATGAAAAATTATCCACGAAACATTAACAAAAAGTAGGACAACGGATTGAGAATTCAATTGGGTAGGCTGCTATACCTACTTTTTAAATACCTTATCTCATATATGAACGTGCCTCACATAATTGTTTGTTTAAAAAAAATCGGTAGCATTTCCTCTTAGCTCCCAAGTATATATACATTTAGAAATATATACTCGTGGAGCAAAGAGAAAATGAAAACCAAATTTTTTTTAAACAAACAATCATGTAATACATATTCATATCTTAAATGAGATAAAATATTCAAAAAGCAGTCCCAAAAAGGGGACAACCCGAAATTAATTACTAAGGTGGTGTTTGTTTTTTAGAAAAAGAGCTTCTAAAGCTCTTTTGTCTGCGCCAAAAAGAGGCGGGCAGATGTTTGAGGTCTGCAGAGTGTTTGTTTTTTGGAAGACGTTTAATTAAAAAAACGTCTGCAGCAGGTCTATATGGAGAAGATGTGGACCTATGTCTTCTGAGATCTTCTAACCTCTTATTACATCTCCCCACCCTCCCTGCCTCCCCCATCGGCCACCTCACCTCCCCCCACCGGCCGGACCACCGCCGCCCCACCACCAGCCCTTCCACCAGCCCCGTCATCCACCTTCGTCGCCGGAACCATCCCCTGTCGATCCACCCCATCCCCATTGACCTTCAACCGACTGCAACCACCATCGACCTTCAACCCCATCCCCAAATCCACCCATCGAACCCGTGAACCCGTGAACCCCAAATTCAACAGTCGACCACCATCATCGAACTCCACCATCGGCCGACCCCCAATTCAATCTTTGATTTCCGAAATCAACCTTCAACTGACACCATCACCACCTTCAAACACCATCCCTGTCGACACAAAGCTAGAGAGAGAAAGTTGTAGAGAGAGGGTGTCGGGGGCGAAGGTGGGTGTCGGGGGCGAAGGTGGGTGTCGGCGGTAAAGGCGGTTATAAGGCGGTGGTCTACGTCAGTGAAGGTGCTCCGGTGTAGGTGGGGTGGCGTGGGGCGGCTCCGGCGAAGGTGGGTGAAGGCGGGTGTCGGCGTCGGTGAAGGCGGGTGTCGGCGAAGGTGCTCCGGCGTAGGTGTAGAGGTGGGGCAGGTGGGGTGGCGTGGGGCGGCTCCGACGAGGCGTCGGCCGCTAGAGAGAGAAAGTTGTAGAGAGAGGGAGAAAGTTGCAGAGAGAGAGAGGGAGAAAATGGATTGGGGATCCATTGTTCCATCGTTTTAATAATTTGTAGATTTTAAAAAACAAACAGTCTTCTTATTACAGACTGTAAACATTTGGTCCACCTCTTCTCCTGCAGATGTGGTCCGCAGACTGCAGACGTTTTACCTCTTCAGAAACAAACAGCACCTAAATCAATTTCGGGCGGGTATTTCTATGCTCATGATGATTAGAATGAAGTCACGAAACCTAAACGCTCATAATGTAAAACAATAAGCAATTACTATAAAAATTAAATGAAATATGACAATGTTTAAACAAATTAAAACATTATTGTAACTGTTTTAAAAAATGTCACATTTCGTTTGATTTTTTAGTGATCTCTTATTGTTGTTCATTACTATAAAATTTTAACTCAATTTAACACAAATTTATTAAACAAGTTTTATTTAAATTAACACTTAATTACTAAACAATTTTTAACTAATTTTTCACCGATACATTACTTATCAAATAATACAACTTGTTACACAACTATCATAACCTAAATAATCTACCTATTAAACATTAACAACATAATAATTTTCAACCAACAAAGCACCTAAACTAACATCTAATTACTAAACAATATAAACAAATAATTCAAAAAATAACTTGTATAACTAAATTAAAGATTCATAAAACTAGCATAACATAAATAATTCATCTAATAACACAACTAAATCAAAAATTCTACCTAAATAATATTTCAACACAACTAAATAAAAAAATACATACTAAATCAAAAATTCATACCTAAATAATTCACCCAATAACACAAATAAATCAAAATTCATACCTAAATAATGCTTCAACAACACTAAATCAAAAATTCATACCTAACAATGTCACCCAATCACACAACTAAATCAAAAATTCATACCTAAATAAGGCTGGTCAGTTGCAGTGGTGGTGGTGGGTTGCAGCAGTGGTGGTGGTGGGTTGCAGCAGTGGTGGTGGCGGGTTGCAGCAGTGGTGGTGGTCTTCGGTTGCAGCAGTAGCGATGGTCGGTTGCAGCAGCGGTGGTGGTGATGGTGGTGGTGGTGGGTTGCAGCAACGATGGTGGTGGTGGTGGGTTGCAGCAGCCGGTGGTGTTCGATTGGAGAGGTGACCGGTAAGGGGAGTGCTCGAGAAGGAGGGGTTGCGGTGGTGAATGTATGTGCTCGAGAAGGAGGGGTTGCGGTGGTGAATGTATGTGCTCGAGAAGGAGGGTGAGCTCGGTGACCGGCGAGAGGAGTCGGAGAGACAGATCTGTAGCGCGGCGGTGGAGGGAGGATGTGGAGGGAAAGGGGAATGTGGAGGGAAGACGGGAGTAAGTGGGTATATTTTAACCAATAGCGGCGACATGTCGCTGCTAATAGTGTCGCCGCTATTGGTTATGTACGATCAACCCCCGACCGTTAGATCTGTTGTACTATCAATGGTCAGATCTGATTGAAAACATTGGAAACGGATTACCCATCAGTAGCGGCAACATGTCGCCGCTAATAGTGTCGTCGCTATATGTGTCTCCGCTAATGATCGTATCGCCGCTAATAGTGTCGCCGCTATTAAGGGCATTTCTTGTAGTGATGTTCTTTAGAAGTTGGTAAAATTCCAAAACGGAATAGTCTATTTGCATGTCAAGGGGACATGATAGACGGTAAAGTAATATATTTTCCAACCAAGTATTTTTGTTTTTAAATACTATAAAATATGGGTGAGATGGTTTTAAAAAAGAGTATGCATATGGTAGAAAGTGTGAGTTCATCAGCAAATAAAAAAAAAATATTTGCAACATGTTTATATGAACTATTTTTCACTAAAGTAACATGATCCACGTTAAAACCTATAAAGTTAATTGTTTTTATCTATTATGTAATGATGGATAGGATTTAGAAGAAAAAGATCTTAATGTATGTGTTAAATATAAATAAAAAAAACATCCAATAAGACGTCAACATTTAAATTTTCTCTAAATTGTTTACATAAACCCTACTTTTTATATAAAATGATTGAAAATGAAGGTCTTCGTTTGGTTTGAAAAAGGAAGATGTGTACGTACCCATTTAGTTGCAGCCAATATACAAACGTAGAATGATTAGTATTATTTTCTTCGCAATATTCTTCGATTTTTGGCAAGCCATCCGTAAAGCGTCAACAAAGCTCAACTATGTATGTTGTTTGAATTGACCAATAATTACATTTATTGTTCTTTCATACTTCTCTATAGGTTTTTAGTAAATACACACACATCATGTACATAAAATATATAATATTTGTATACACACACAGTCAAACTCTTTTTAGCAATAATTTTTTTCTTTCTAATTCCACAAACTTTGTACTTGCTAGCATTAAACTCAAATCACAATTATGAGAGGCGATCAGTTTATTACTCAATTATATTGTCATACAAACATAAAAAAAAAACTCTCTTGTATAAAAAACTTTAAAAACTCCAATCAAGTAATCATCTGTTTCTTAATTTTTGTTTTCTTAATTGGAAGGTTAATTGCCTAACTTTAGCACCCTATTATTTTTATAATTATCTATTTATTTTGAAACTTCCTAATTTCTTCATGTTTAATTTAATGAAATAATCATTCACTGATTTTCTCACTCATATGGTAGATCATATTCCTCTAACTAAAGTTCTTTCATCGTTTATCTTAGACATCTATAAAATAAATTTTCTATATTATTCAGTCGATTGATTTATTCCATCTTCAAGAACTAGATGAAGATGAAGATAAGACAAAGAGGAAACGAAGTTATAATAATAGGGTATTCACATACTTTTCCTTTCTAAACTTATTAAATACATATTTACTCAAGATAAAAAATTAATTACATATTTTAAAAAAAACACATAAATTACATGCATATTTACCTATTTTCTTATAATTAGTTATTGAATGATTATTGCATCTACATTTTTACTAAGTTATTTTTACACATATCACTTCCTATAAACATAAATCACATATTTTCTTAAAGTTCGAGTCTTCGATATAATTAAAAATATTAAAATTACAACAATACAAAAGTTTAAAACTTTATTTCAAAACAATAATTATAGATAATTAAAGTATATATCCAAATATAAAACACAAATGTCAAAGTTTTAAAAATTATAATTATAAAACATCAATACGTAAAATCTATTGGTAATAACAAGATATATCATTTGATATGTTAATTGATTTTAATGAAATGAATAGATATATAATGTATATATACTGGGAAGGAAAACTATATCATTGATTTTATGTTTTTGGGAAAATATGTAATTTAAGTTTTTAAGAAGAGTAAATATGTAAAAAAACTCAAATAAAAAAAGAATAAGTAGAAGTCAAAGAACTAGAAAACGATATAGCACAATATCCAGTTTCATGATTATCTTCTATGCTCTCCTCCATGATTTCTACCAATCAATTAATTACATATGATGAAGATGATGAAGACGAAGAAGACGAAGAAATCAAATGAAGATGAAGACATATGTTGTCATTCTTTAAAAACAAATTTATTTGTTAATTTCGCATAATGAAAGTTACGATTCTTAAGTTTCTTTGTTATTTCTTATTTTTATAGATTGCTTAACTTTTTCTTGAAATAAAATCCATATGCATGTAAGTTGAACTATTTAATATTCTTCGTATGTGTAAGCAAATCATTAATATGTAAAATTAAACATATTGCATACGCGTAAATGTTTTATGCTATTTATAGTCAACATACAACCGTCTTTTGAATCATTTGTTACCTAGCATCACTATTTCATGAATAAACAAATAATAAATAATTAATAATGAAAATTTATTAATTATAAAATAATATTTTGATATAGGATACAATTGAAATTACTAATAAGTAATAGTTAAGTAATAAAAATAATTTCTTTGTTTATTAAAAAAATTCAAATATTTTGTTTCAAAACAAACCATTTCAAAAAAGTGTCACTTCTAAAAAACCTCATTATAACTCTGAATTTTATTTGTTTAGGTTTATAAAAATTTTATTATTTAAAAGACTAATTTTTTAATATTTTATATTTTTTAAAAATTTGGATGTTTTATAAAAAATTCTTATCATAACAAATGTTCCTTTAGATATTACATTTATAAAAAGAACTCTTTATTAAATATTAAAAAACTAAATTTAATCTAAAAGTGAATTAAATAATATAATTTGTAATTAATGTAATTATTTTATAGGAGAGATAGACGGGAAAATTAGAATTAGAAACTCTAGAAATATGCCAAGTGTCCAACTAAAATCACACTAAACATCACTATTTTTTCTGTCTTCTTTTCAATTAAATAATATTTTTTATACATTTATCATTACCTTTTTTTCTCATCCACTCATAATCACTTTCAAAAATATAAAAAAAAATTATAGGAGTTATACCTTGTTTTCCCATATTTGTGAAAACACGGTACAATCCCCATAATGTTTCTACCTCTTTTACTCACAACCACTCACAACCATCCTCTATAATATAAAGTAAACACTCACATAAAATGGGGATCGGGCTGTGAATGCTCTAACAACCCCAAAATATAATAAACTGTAGTGTAACTATTACAAAAGTAGAAAATATAATTTCATAGCATAAAAGTTTAAAAACAAATACATTGTGTCAAATAAATTACTAGGGGAGGGTTCAAATAGAAATTCTTTTTATAAGAACTTTAGAAATGGATGTGAGCTATAAGTGTTCAATGGCAAAAGGGTAACTAATGAAAACATAATAAAGAATTATAAAACGGAAAATAACATAATAAAGGTAAAAGTATTTCTTTGTTATCCTCTTTCATAAAAAAATTTAAAAATTATATATAAAAATTAAAAAAACTCATTTATTTTATGAACATTGTTTTGCATGTGTAATACCAGATTTACATATGTATAAAATAATATTTACATATGTGTAATGACGAATTTACAGATGTAGAAATAACAGATGGATGATATTCTTTTAAAGTGAATATAAATATGCTATGCATTGGAAAAATAAAAATAACAAAATTAATGGTGAAATTTTTTTAAAAAGATAAAGTTGTAAAAAGTTATGAATGTTTTAAAAAAATAAAAATGACATGTGACTTGACCAAACTATCCATTCGAGCTACCGGTCTACACATATTTTGCAGTCCCTTCTGGAAACCTCGCATGGTTAAACCTGATCCATACCTTTGGAGTTTCTTTATTTCAAAAGGAAGTGTTTATATTCCTAAGACCAAGATTGAAATTTTACCTGACATACGACACTAGTCCTAGACAAGGCAAGACTTCTGAGACTCCATTCTGAATAGAGCTAGGAAAGAAACCATCAAAGAAGTAGAACTGATCCAATTATCCGCCCAAATTCTTAACAATTAACTATATATGAATAAGAGAATTAACTATATAGGAATAAGAAACAAAAATAAATAGTGTAGTTTGGGTTCTTTTCATTCTGACCACCAAACTTTATGTCTCATTTATTTCCGCAATTGGACACAACACTTAATATGTCATGTGTTATGCATTTTAATCTTCATCTCCTCTTCATTTTTTACGGAGATGGAAACTAGAGTGACGAACAAAAAGTGAGAGGAGGGTCGATGGCCATTTGATCCAACCACCAGCCATTTTCACTGGTTTTGCTTATGTCAGCCTACAAGTGTCTCATGCAACGGCCTCCTCTCTATCTCTCTTTATACGATTAGTTATGTTTGTCTTTATTTTTCTCTTTGAATCTTTCAGGGTTTTCACTTTTCCTAGTTGATTGCGATAAAGAAAGAGAGGGGAGCTCTGCCATTATCGCAACCATCTCATCCGAGAAGTGGACATGTGAGTCCATCTCTGGCTGGGGTTCTACAACCTCTTCATAGGGTGTCTTCGTGCGCTCTCTATCTCTCTCTTATTACCTTTGTCGATCTTGTTTTTTCTTTTAAAACATTTGGGGTTTTTAATTGATTTACTTGATGATGATGAGACTATTATCATCTAAGAGGTGCTTGAATTAATATGCTTTCATGGACCGAAACCCTAACATTGTAGCATTTTGTTTTGTGTTCAACTCGATGACAATGATCCTTAGCTCATATGAGAGGTCAATTAGTCTATGTTGTTGCTAAACCCTAATCTAAGTCTCTAATTGGTATGGAAGCTAACACTGTATGCGATATTTTTAAGGTTGACATGTTTCTTTTATTTGATGTCAATAGTAAAACTATCATTTTTGGGTTTTGAGGATTGTGATGATGAGTTTGCCCTCATGTTAGTCCCGAATTAATTTAGACTATGATGATGCATCTATGTGCACTTGAGCATGAATGATTGACTGAATCTGGTTCTATTGTCCGACGTTGATGATAAACCCTAAAAATTTTGGGTGTTAATGGTTATGCTAATGCGTCTGCACTCAGTTATGCCTTGATTTCATCTGGAATCTAATATCATTATTCACATATGCCCATGGAGGGTTGAATGAATGCGATTCAATTATTTTAATTTTGATTACAAACAATGTGAACTACACTATTTTTTGTCATTTATTAGTTAAATATATCATATTATAATACATTTTAGAAGGATGAAAATATTTTTTTACATTAATATTTGAAAGTTTAAAGAGAGGAATTCTTTTATAAATTTGACTAACTTAATCATCTTTTACAAGCATGCTAATTATGTGATTATAAATGTTGATTTTCAAACAAATTTATCCCATAATTTTTAAATGTCCATAACGGTTTGCATAATTTAATATTATTTTAGAAAAAAAATATAATATAAAAATAAACATTATATTTTATTTAATTAATGTATGTATTAATATATTTAATTGAATTAAAAAAAGACTCATATATGCTCTCTATCTCATTGCATTGACACCCCTCTAGTATGTACTTAATACACATTAATTATTCAATTGTTCATGCAATAATAATATGTTTGAAGCTCATTTGAGCATAATTAGATGATAGTGTTCTTGATATGCCATGAAGATGAAAAACTTGTTCTGTTTGTTGTTTTCATGTGACAGGTGTTAAACCAATGTGAATATATTTCATGATTTCACATACCAAACGATAATATTTGTAGACACAATTAGCTAACAGTTCTGAGCCAAAAAACCCTACGATGTAGCAAGAAAATAAAACTAATTAACAATGAAAGCAAGACATGTATAATTGGACAAAGTTTTTTTTCTAAAAATATCTAATTATCCTATTTATTAATTGAAGAAGCAAATGAACAGTGGTTCACAACTTTTAGCGTGTCTGGGTATAATTTTAGCTTCCTTCCCCACTTTAAATATCTTGTTTTCTCTTCCATAAAGGGAGATCTGAGTGTTTGGTGATGATGGTGGACCTTGGTGTGGGAGTCGGAGACTGTGGCCTTTTCGAGAATCATCTTTCTGCTGCTTCCATTATGATTCCTATTGGATCTTTTTTTCTTTGGTGGTGTTGATGGAGGTGGCGTTTGGCTCATCGAAAACTTCCTTTTAAGTTAAAATCTTTTGAGTTCTTTAGTTTGTTGTAAGTGTTGGCTCGCTGATGCTAAGTCTTTGCTTATCAGCTGGTGATTTAATGTTTAAGGGTGTGCACCCTAACGTTTTCCCAAATTAAAATGTTTACTTACTTGTTTTCTATGATGATGCTCTTTGTTAAGTTTATATAAATGTAGTAATCTAAAGGTCTTTGTATCTGTTCCTGGACCCTATGTTAGTTGGCTAATTGGGTCGCTTTTGTTTGCTGGTTTGTATTGAACAACTTGGTTCGTATGTTTACTCGGGGATGGCGAGCTCAACCTCATTTGATCTTTTTTTTTTAGTTTTGTGACGTAGGCTTATTAGATGAAATTGAGTTTCACCTCATTTGAGATCCTCTTTATACTATTACCGAGTTTAATTTTTTTGATGTTGAGTGCAATTGACTCATAGTACACTTGTTGTTAATAACCTTCGTATGCATATGTTGTTCAACAAAAGTGTGTTGATCATGTGGTCAATGATGATAATTGAAAGAATTTCTACATTCATCGTTTTGGCATGACAAGCCTATTTTTTTCAACTATAACAAGTTCTTATATCCTAGCATTCAACTGTCTTTATTAACTCCATATGATTCATAAACAACGATAAATGGTGCTTTGCTGTGATTCGGCCGTTGTACATGTTGCTTGTCACTATTGGACACGAAAAAACTTTGGTTTAATTTCAAACTTTGAGAGGCCATGATGATTGCATAAGTTGTTGTAGGGTATGGCAATTGCAATTGATTTTTCTTTAGCAGACACAACGGCCTACAAGATATGAGCCTCACACAATCAAATTCGGTCTATCTTGCTACCTTTTGATTTAGATAGGAATTAATTTTTATTTAAAGACGGGACGAGAACTTTATTATATTGTAAATATACAAAAATTCAGAGTGACAACATTCTGAAATAAAAACGGTATAAAATAAAAATGATATGACGATAGCGTGACATCGAATCATAGAAAAATCATACAAACAATACAGAACGACAATGAAAAACTTTGCCACGGAGCGCATGGTTATCTTTGTGCAAGTTTTAACGGAAGCGTATAATAGTCATATTTGAAAATGAGTATACTTGATAATATAATCTTATGGCAGGTGAATAAATTAGGATGTAAAAAATTATTTTAAATAACAAATTTAAAATAAATTAAAATAACTAGGTGTAACTTAAGTGCACTTTATGTGGGGTGGAAAGGAGTACTTAGGGACTGTTAGATTACGCTGCCTGAGTAAGATCTGAATAAGTTAGAAGCTGACCCAGTTCAAAGTTCTGACTGAGTCTGCATCTGACTGAAACTTGGCTGTTTGATTTAGTATCTGATTGACTCTGCTGAATGAAAAAATAACCATATTGCCTGTTGTTCTGACGAGTTTGAATTTAAATGCTGTTGTGTAATCAATAAAAATAGCCAAATTTATAAAAATAACATAATACCTTAAAATTCAAAATGTCATGCAAAATACAAGTTAAACATAAATCACACATAATCCAAACAAACACATCGAATTTCAAACATATTACAAGAGTTTGCATACAAATCTAACTTGAAGTATCTGAAAGCAGTTGATTGGCAATTTAGTCACGCAAAGTAGCCATATATTCAACGCCTTCTAAACCCCACTCCATGGCTTGTGTGTTTTGACCCTCACTTCCTCCGCCTTCACCATCAGAGATAACAATAGTGTTCTCTTCAAAGTTTTGAAATAATTCATCTTGAATATTGTATTTTCTTATAAAATTATAGACTACAAAACAAGCGATGACTACGTCGCTTTGCACTGGAAAAGGATAAGGAGCCATTTGTTTTAGTATTGGGAATCTTTCCTTCAATACACCATAAGCACGTCCAATAACATTTCTAAGGCAAGCATGAACATGATTAAATCTTTCTTCCTTAGTTAACGGCCTTCTTCATCGAAAATCGGCTAACCAATACCTAGTATTGTGATATGGAGTCATAAATCCACGAGTGTTCGTATATGCAGCGTAGCAAAAGTAATATTTATCTGTAAATGCCAATGTGACATCTATTATATAAAGAATTAATAATATATCTAATAATATAAGTTATAATTATATTATAAACCTGGTGGAGGGAATCGAAATCCAGATGTCGGATTAAATATAACTTCTCTCAAAACCCGTGAATAATGTGTTACGCCTTCCCATCCAAGCCATACAAAGGTAAATATCATATCAAAATCACATATTCCTAACACATTTTGATAACATTCACCTTTTCCTCTTCCCCTAAAACAAGTTTATTGATCAGCGGGCACAACTACATGTATAAGAGTTCCATCTAAAGCACCTATTGCTCTAGGAAATATTTCTTTTAACCTTTGAAGTCGTTTTGAGGTATTTGTAGTTTCAGCTAAAGATGTTGGGACTATAATTTCTTTAGCAAAACACATCATTGCAACCAGAAACTCGTGAAAACATTTATGAACCGTTTGATTGGAGTGTTGAAATCGTCGTTTAACCTCTCGGAATCATTCATTATGCCCTATAATATGTTAGAACATAGCCATTTTCGCTTCAATGCTTATCGTTGTAACACCCGGATATTTTTATAGACGAGGGAGAAAGAATAAACGTAAATAAAAGAAGAAAATGTAATTTAACCCAAGAGGAGGGATTAAAAGTGTCGAAAAGGACAAAACTTTGAAAAGTTGGTGGATAAAGCAACATGGCCGCCCATGTTGCCTGCTCACACCTTGTCATTCGAGTTTTTAGAAAGAGAAAGAGCAGAAGCTCTCGGATTTTGAAGAACAAGAAGAAGAAGTCGAATTTAAGGTAAGAATTCGTATAATTAAGTTGTTCTTGGCTAAACTTAGCCTCGGTTATATGCTAATGTGTGTTTATGTGTGCTCGGATGTGTGTTTGGTGGGTTTCTAGGTTTTTGAATCCTTTGGAAAGTTCAAGACTTGGAGTTGAGACTTGAGAGTAGCAATGGTGAGTTCTATACCCCGTAGTTTTACATGTTTTAAATATTTTAGGGCTGAAAATGTATGCAAAACTATTTTTACAAAAGTTATTTGATTACCCGTATGTGTCTATGTATGCATGATGATGTTTTTATGGTTGTTATGTGTTAGTTATGCTTAGAGTAGTGTTATTAAGCCTAGAACATGTAAGAAAAATGATTGGGATTGATAATATGTTAAGGATATGCTAAACAGGTTGCCCCATCGCCTGAAAAGTGCCCCAACCGTCTAGAATTGCCTTACAAAGTTCTAAGTCAGCCCAAACGTCTAAACAGGGCCCAACCGCCCAAACAGTGCCCCAACCGCCCAAACAGTGCCCCAACCGCCCAAACAGTGCCCCAACCGTCTAGAAAATGGCTTAGAAACTCCAAGTGTAAGCCCAACAGCCTAAACAGTAGCCCACGCGTCTAAGATTTTGACTCAGACGCCTAAGTATGGACCAAATGTGACATCTTGTAATTTTGTTAATTAAAATTTAATGTTGATTTGTTCTTGAAAGGACTAATGTTGTCATTTATGAAACTCGTGGGCAAATTATGCTTGTTTCCTTATTTTATATATTCTACCTTTAATATCTTAAGCAATTAAATTGAATATAACAATGATAATATCAAATTATGTTAGTAATAACAATAATAATAACTAAACTACTAAGAATATTAATATTAACATTAATAATAATAATAATAATAATAATAATAATAATAATAAGAGTGTAAATTTCAATTTTCATACCTGTGTTTTAGGGGTGTTAACAGGATCAGCCCTATCTTAACAGTTTGCATACCTGAGTTTATGAAATCTAACGCTTTACATACATCCGTCAATTTTTCTTTAAACGTCCGTTAAAAGCCCCCCACGTGCTCCTCACGTGAGGGGTAAAAATGTAATTTGCAGCAGCATAAAACTCATTTGCAGCAGCATCGATCATTAGAAACCCACCCCCACCTTCTTCATCGTTGAAATCGGCCCCCGACGCCCCCTTCTTCATCGAGCATCCGGCAGCCCCCTCCCCCTGCTTCTGCGATCATCCGGCAGCCCCCTCCCTCTGCTTTTGCAGGTGGAATCATCATCTTCAGCTATCTTACCACCATGGCTCGAGACCCTTTTGTCTGAGAAGTTCTACGACGCCTGTGTGATCCACCAAGACGCAAAGAAGAACGAGAAGAACATCTTTTGTCTCGATTGTTGCGTGGGTTTATGCCCCCACTGTCTCACACCCCACGGATCTCATCGTCTTCTTCAGGTCTGTAATCACAAATCATCAACATTTCAATTCAAATTCATCATCTTCTTCATAAATTATCTTTGATTATTATGTTTTTTGTTGTTGTTGTAGATAAGGAGGTATGTGTATCATGATGTGATTAGGGTTGGAGATGCTGAGAAATTGATGGATTGTTCGTATGTTCAGGTCTGTTTTGTGTGATTTTGTTGCTGATTTGTGACCCTTTGATCTTCTTTTTGTTTTGTAACCATTGTTTATGTGGTGATTAACAGTCTTACACTACAAATAGTGCAAAAGTGGTGTTTTTGAACCCAAGGCTTCAATCAAGAACATGTAGAAACTCAAGCAATAGCTGCATCAGCTGCCATAGAGCCCTGCAAGAACCCTATTTCTTCTCAAAAGAATCAATGAACGTCAAGAATTAAGAAATTAAGTGATGATGAAGTAAGAAGATTGAACATTGTCATAGGTGAAGAGAAGCAATTATCAAGTGCCAAAGCTAATGAAGTTTGCTTGTTGACTAACAAGTATCAAGAACTAGCTACTGCAAGTGCTATGCAAGCCAAAAGATTGAAGTTTATCATAGCTTTTAGTTGGTGTTTCTTTGTTATGTACTTGATGTTTACTAAATCTACTTAGTTGTTTTAGTTGGTGTTTCTTATTATGTTGTTGATGTTTACTAAAACTTTTTAATTGTTTAGTCTAATGTATGGAAGTTGATGAATGAAATGCATTTTGTGGTCATCACTATTATAATCCCAAGTCGAACATAATCTATCATATGCAACACTACTAAACCAACCAAATGGGTCAAAATAGATAATCCATCATATGAAACAATACTAAACCAACCAAATGGGTCAAAACAGATAATCCATCATATGCAACAATACAAAACCAACCAAATGGGTCAAAATAGATAATCCATCATATGCAACAATACAAAACCAACCAAATGGGTCAAAATAGATAATCCATCATATGAAACAATACTAAACCAACCAAATGGGTCAAAATAGATAATCCATCATATGCAACAATACTAAACCAACCAAATGGGTCAAAACAGATAATCCATCATATGCAACAATACTAAACCAACCAAATGGGTCAAAACAGATAATCCATCATATGCAAGATTGTCTTTTACTAACTTTTTTACTCACATTTTGGCTAAAAGTCGAACATTCCCCACTTTGAAACATTGGAGTTATACCCATACAAACAACTTGAAACTTATTTTTTCATTTCTTTTGATGTGAAGTTGCCTCCTACTCTCAAGAGCATGCTCCCCAACTATCAATGCTATCTCTTTCTTGTCATTAATAAGTTGACCAACATAGAATGGAGATGTTGTTAGTTCCTTACCCTTGTTCTTTTTTCTAATCTGCTTCAAAGTTGTCTTTAGTGGAACATCATCTTCATTTTCACTATTACTTTCAAAGTCATCCAATTCAACATGTAACTCATCGATGCCATCATTCTCCACTTCCAAGTCATCATCTTCAACACAAACGATATCCCTAAACTCATCCATGTCCTGTTCTAGATCCTCAACAACATTTTCAAGTTGTTTGTATTATCTGTTTTGACCCATTTGGTTGGTTTAGTATTGTTGCATATGATTGATTATCTGTTTTGACCCATTTGGTTGGTTTAGTATTGTTGCATATGATGGATTATCTATTTTGACCCATTTGGTTGGTTTAGTATTGTTGCATATGATGGATTATCTATTTTGACCCATTTGGTTGGTTTTGTATTGTTGCATATGATGGATTATCTATTTTGACCCATTTGGTTGGTTTTGTATTGTTGCATATGATGGATTATCTGTTTTGACCCATTTGGTTGGTTTAGTATTGTTTCATATGATGGATTATCTATTTTGACCCATTTGGTTGGTTTAGTAGTGTTGCATATGTTAGATTATGTTCGACTTGGGATTATAATAGTGATGACCACAAAATGCATTTCATTCATCAACTTCCATACATTAGACTAAACAATTAAAAAGTTTTAGTAAACATCAACAACATAATAAGAAACACCAACTAAAACAACTAAGTAGATGTAGTAAACATCAAGTACATAACAAAGAAACACCAACTAAAAGCTATGATAAACTTCAATCTTTTGGCTTGCATAGCACTTGCAGTAGCTAGTTCTTGATACTTGTTAGTCAACAAGCAAACTTCATTAGCTTTGGCACTTGATAATTGCTTCTCTTCACCTATGACAATGTTCAATCTTCTTACTTCATCATCACTTAATTTCTTAATTCTTGACGTTCATTGATTCTTTTGAGAAGAAATAGGGTTCTTGCAGGGCTCTATGGCAGCTGATAGGCTTGAGTTTCTACATGTTCTTGATTGAAGCCTTGGGTTCAAAAACACCACTTTTGCACTATTTGTAGTGTAAGACTGTTAATCACCACATAAACAATGGTTACAAAACAAAAAGAAGATCAAAGGGTCACAAATCAGCAACAAAATCACACAAAACAGACCTGAACATACGAACAATCCATCAATTTCTCAGCATCTCCAACCCTAAGCACATCATGATACACATACCTCCTTATCTACAACAACAACAAAAAGAACATAATAATCAAAGATAATTTATGAAGAAGATGATGAATTTGAATTGAAATGTTGATGATTTGTGATTACAGACCTGAAGAAGACGATGAGATCCGTGGGGTGTGAGACAGTGGGGGCATAAACCCACGCAGCAATCGAGACAAAAGATGTTCTTCTCGTTCTTCTTTGCGTCTTGGTGGATCACACAGGCGTCGTAGAACTTCTCAGACAAAAGGGTCTCGAGCCATGGTGGTAAGATAGCTGAAGATGATGATTCCACCTGCAAAAGCAGGGGGAGGGGGCTGCCGGATGATCGCAGAAGCAGGGGGAGGGGGCTGCCGGATGCTCGATGAAGAAGGGGGCGTCGGGGGCCGATTTCAACGATGAAGAAGGTGGGGGTGGGTTTCTAATGATCGATGCTGCTGCAAATGAGTTTTATGCTGCTGCAAATTACATTTTTACCCCTCACGTGAGGAGCACGTGGGGGGCTTTTAACGGACGTTTAAAGAAAAATTGACGGATGTATGTAAAGCGTTAGATTTCATAAACTCAGGTATGCAAACTGTTAAGATGGGGCTGATCCTGTTAACACCCCTAAAACACAGGTATGAAAATTGCAATTTACTCTAATAATAATAATAATAATAATAATAATAATAATAATAATAGTAATAAACTATAATGTTATTAATAAGAATAATACTAGTAATAATAATAATGTATAAAAATTATTAACTTAAGGTGTTTAAAACTTAACCAAGATTAGAGGGTTATTTATGTCATTTTATAAACTTTAAAAACAAGTTTTATGTATAAAATGATAACAAGTAAACCACAGGGACTAATTATGTAATATACTAAAACCAAACCCCCCCCCAATTGTCACCCTCGCCTTTCCGGCCAGCCGCCGGCCACCGCCAGCCGCGGCTCCGGCCATGGTCCAAACACCCGATTTTCACCCGATTTTTCACCCAAAACCGTTTCTCAACAGTTCTAGAACCCTCCACGAACTTGAATGCATCAATTAAACTAGTTTAAGCATCGGTTACGAACTAAATCGATCGAGTAATCGATCACCTTCAAGTTCCGAACCGTTTGAGCATTAAAAAACAATAATAACCTAATTAATCGCACCCAAACAATCGTTTAACTACACTTAATCAAATACAACGTCTGATTTCACTTGAAACAACATCAATCAACCTAAACGAATTCTTTCATTCTTCGCGACCTGCTCTGTGGTGTTCATCATCATTCGCACGACATCATCTGAAATTGGTTGAGGGCTTCGGCTCGTGGTTGTCCTCTAAAGCTTCATACACGTTTAATTTGGTTATCATCATCAATTGCTCATCAATCGAATACACATTGGTCACGGCTTGTTCTTCGTCTGTTCCTAACATCAAATCATCTTTAATCGGGTAATTACACATATCCAAATACTCGATTTTAGTTGAGGATCAAAAGCCCTAACATTATTTTGGTTAACACTATCGATTTGATCCTCAATTTTGGTGCGGATCACACTAGGGTTTATGTGAAATTGGGGATAATTAGTTGTTTGTGTTTAAAAGTCTTAAAAACCAAGTGAAACCGCGGCTGAGAGTCTTGGTTCACTGGTTAGACACATGCACACCCACCTTGAGGTCCCGGGTTCGAACCCGGGCACCCTCAAACCTATTTTTTGGCTTTCTAGCCTTTAAAAAATTACAGAAAATTTCAAAAAAAATTATAAAATTAATTTTGTAAACTTTGTAAACTTTTAAAATCACCAAATTACTTTCTGCAATTTATTTATAAAAAAATACCCTTAGATTTTATTTAAAATTCTAAGTGAATGTTATAGTTAATATATATTTTGTAAAATTTAGACTTAAAATACTAGTTTATTATTTCAACTATTGCTTATTTAAGTTGTCGATTTAATCGTGTTTATTTTTAGTTAATTACAAAACCTTAATTTAACTTTATGAATAATATTAAATTTTTATAAATGTTATTCTTGTCCTACATTTTATAACATAAATAAATCGTTGCTACGAAAATTGGTATCGTTTGTTAAATATAAATGACAAAAACCCCAAACCTCAAATAAAACCCTAGCTCATAATAATTCATTGAACTTAATATTAGACTTTAATCTTGTGCTTAAATATATTTAGGTGTCTTGTGACGATACAACTTGGAACGAAGTTTATTATTATTTTTATTAACCTTCATTGCATACTTATTGATCAAGTGAGTTTCCTTGGCCCGTTTTATGCTATTTCACACCGTTTTGGGGTGAAACATGTTACATTATTCAACATACACTTATAAACGTTTAAATCTTATAAAAGCACATGCAATTCATACTTTTATTTTGTCATGGCTATTTGTGTTATTGTAAGTCTTATATGAGTTACATATATTGTTTACAATCATTAACTATTGCTAGCCTGGCGACGTCTTAGATCTTTGGGCCTGACAAGCCTATTTGGTGCTAAAGCCGATGTATTGCCGGCTCCTAATGACGTATGCTTGTTCATCATGGGAACCAAGTACACTTAGCCAATCATATAAACTTATAATCTAGTCGAGGTTTGATTGTACTATATGTGTTCTATAAACTTGCTAACTCATAACCTATGACATGAATTGCTACTTGAAATCCATGTTATATTATGCATGTGAAATCCTTGGAAACTCACCAACTTTATAGTTGACCCGTTATTTTTAACATGTTTCAGGAAATGCCCAAGTTTGAAGTCATCATTTGAAGCTTGCAATAAACTAGGATTTGGCCCTAGCTAAATGAAAAAAAATGATTATGTTATGTCTTGTATTGTTTAGAACTTTTTCATGATTGAGACTTATGAATGTATTTCATTTGAAACTTATGATAATATTATTTTAATTTAAGGATAGCGTTATGTGGTTGTGAACAATCTTAACCCTCGCACCTCGATGATTCCGCCGTCAAGGTTGGGGTGTGACAGATTGGTATCAGAGCCCATAACTATAGGGATTTAGGTTATTAGAAATGGTGACCTAGACTATAGCATATGCATGAACCTCATAGAATTATATTTCTATCTTGTAAAATTATATGGTTTGCATGCTACATAATGCTATGCCTTCTTATGTGCAATTTGATGCCTTAGCATAGGATTGACTAAACATTGTTACTTATCTCCCTAAACTTAACTTTGACTCTTTGACTCTCCCCGAACATGAAACATCTTAATCTTATTCTCGACAACGCGTGGAATCTTATGCTTATGCTTATGACTTGGATCTTTAGACGATATGTCTAAACAAACAAACAAACATACCCAGTGTCTCCCGCTGAAGAGCAGGGTCTGGGAGGGGTATATGGTGGCAAGTCTTTCCTCTATCTAGAAAGATAGAGAGACCGCTTTCGAAGAGACCCCCGACTCGTTAACAAATGCAATAACAATAACAATCATAATACAACGCATATACAAAGCATATAACAAAGCATAACAAAGGCAATAACCATCATAATACGAAGCATATAACACAATGATATATATCACAAGAAGAATTAGATAATGCGCTCATGGCATGTAACACCCAAAAAGGATAGATGAGGAAAACTAGACCTAACGTGTGGGGTACGGCCATATGTCACCGTATACCCTTCCCACCCACAAAACCCACTAAAAGTCCTTAATTTTAATTCTACGCCTCCACTCACTTCTATCCTCGATCATGTTCTCAGAGAGATGCAAGTCCATCATATCTCTCCTAATAACCTCGTCCCAAGTCAACCTAGGTCTACCTCTGCTCCTCCTACCCTCTAAGCTGATGTTCTCTACTGCTCGGACTGGTGCTGCCATCGTTCTCCTCTTCACGTGCCCAAACCATCTTAATCTTCCCTCTCTTATTTTTTCTGTGATACACGCCACCTCTAGCCTCTGGCGAAAGACGTCGTTTCTTATCTGATCCAATCTTGTGTGTCCACACATCCACCTCAGCATTCGCATTTCTGCGACCTCTATTTGTCTCTCGTGCGATTTCTTTATGGCCCAACAGTCTGTGCCGTATAACATAGCTGGACGTACTGCCACTCTGTAGAGTTTTCCCTTTAGTTTTGCCGGGAACCTCTTATCACACAAAATCCCTGATGCTGCTCTCCACTTGCACCATCCTGATTGTACACGGTGTGCTACATCGCTGTGTATCTCTCCATCTTCCTGTACGTACGAGCCAAGGTATTTGAACCTAGACGTCCGGGGGACCGCCATGCCTTGGATACTGATTTGGGTGTCCTCTTCGGCCTCACCACTAAAGTTACAATGCATGTATTCTGTCTTAGAGCGACTTATCCTTAAGCCCCTGCGTTCTATTGCTGCTCTCCACTGTTCTAATCTCTCGTTAAACACCGTCCTAGATTCTGATATTAAGACAATATCATCCGCAAACAGCATACACCATGGGACTGGCTGTTGTATAGACTTGGTCATCTCGTCCAACACTACTGTGAAGAGGAATGGGCGCAATGCCGATCCTTGGTGGAGTCCTACTTCCACCGGGAAGTAGTCTGTGTCTCCGACAGGTGCTCGTATACATGATTTTGCCCCGTCATACATATCCTTTATTATTTTGATATACCTTTCTGGTACCTTTCTAAGTTGTAGACTTTCCCAGATGAGTTTCCGCGGCACACTGTCATATGCTTTTTCTAGGTCAATGAATACCATATGCAGGTCTCTTTTCTTTTCTCTATATTTCTCCATTATCCTCCTTATGACGTGTATAGCTTCTGTTGTAGAGCGGCCTGGCATAAATCCAAATTGGTTTACCGCTATCTGAGTTTCTCGTCTAATTCTCGTGTCAACAATTCTTTCCCATAGCTTCATCGTGTGACTCAATAGCTTTATTCCCCTGTAATTTGCGCAACATTGGACATCTCTTTTTTTCTTATATATGGGGACTATGACACTGCTTCTCCACTGCTCTGGCATCTTTCCTGTCTTAAAGATAGTGTTGAATAAGTCCGTTAGCCATTGTAGGCCCTCATCTCCCAGGCACTTCCACACTTCAATCGGGATGTTGTCTGGCCCCACCGCCTTAGCCCTTCCCATTTTCTTCAAAGCTCTCTTAACTTCATCGACTGTGATGCTTCTATAATAACACTTGTTTTGTTGCGTCGTTTGAGTTGTTTCATCGATTTCCGTTTGTTGATTACGGTTCGTTATGTTGAAAAGGTTATCGAAGTAAGTGTTCCATCTCCCCTTGATGTCTTTCTCCCTCACCAAGACCTTTCCATCCGCGGCCTTTATAAACTTCACCGATCTCAAGTCCTGTCTACTACGTTCCCTTGCCTTGGCAATCTTAAACATGTCATGTTCGCCCTCTTTCGTCTCTAATCGCTTATACATCCTCTCGTATGCTGTGTTCTTTGCCTCTGACACAGACTTTTTCTCCTCTCGTTTTGCCTCTTTGTATTTATCTTTTAGCTCTGTTCGTTCTTCCTCATTATTACAGCGTAAAAGCTCTCTAAAACTTTGTTGTTTAATTCTTATCTTCTCCTGTACATCTTCGTTCCACCACCAGGATTCCTTGTGACCGATTTTCCTATTTGTTGTAGTCCCAAGCGTTTCTTTAGCTGCTTGAATGACTCTAGTTGCCATAGCCTCCCACTTTTGGTTTGCGTCTTCCTGTGGCCCACTCGGGTTCATTGGTATGATTTTATCTCTAAAGATGGTAATCTTTTCGTCTTTGAGTTGTCCCCATCTGATCGTAGGTCTACTTCTCTTAGTTGGTTGGACACTTGCTCTCTTCAGTCGTATATCTGCCACCAACATGTGATGTTGAGTGACTACTGTCTGTCCCGGTATTGTCTTGCAGTCCTTCCACGAGCTACGATCTTCTCTCCTTATCAGCAAATAATCTATCTGTGTGTGTCTCCCGCCGCTGCTAAACGTAATTAGATGCGATTCTCGTTTCTTGAAAAACAAATTTATGATGCTTAGTTCATGCGCTAATGGAAAGTCAAGAAGCTCCCTACCGACGTCATTCCTCGGACCATACCCAAAGCCTCCATGCACCAACGGGAAATGATCGTTGTCCTTACCGATATGCCCATTAAAATCTCCTCCTATGAATATTTTTTCTTCTCGGGATATGTCTCCCATAACGTGATCTAAACTCTCCCAGAACTTCTTTCTTTCCGTATCCCCTAGTCCAACTTGCGGTGCATACGCACTAACTACAGCCACTACCTCGTCTCCTATTACTATCCTTAACAACATCAGTCTATCATCGATTCTTCTAACCTCCACTACATTATCCTGAAGTTCTTTAGCTACTAAAAAACCTACTCCATTTTTTGTTCCATCTGACCCTGAGTACCATAGTTTATACCCATTACACTCCTTTGCTCTCCCACCTCGCCATCTAGTCTCCTGGAGGCACGCTATCTGAACCTTACGACTCCTTAACACATCTATTATCTCTAATAACTTACCAGCAAGTGTTCCTACATTCCACGATGCCACTCGTAATTTATAACCCTTATTCCCTGTAGTTGCATCTCTCGTCACCGTACATGATCTCGGGACAACATAATGTCTCCTGTTATCTATTATACCTCACTCACCCAACGTGACAAGAAACACCTTAAAAAGAGGATGCCACACTAATAAAGCATAAACAAAAGCAGTCGAACACAATTACAACCAGCAACAGAAATATATCAAATCACAAGACAATGTGACTGGCACAATCAAATCCCTATTTAAAAGCAGAGTGCTGGTACCCCTAACCCAGCCAATCAGTCCAATCTAAACTATTTAAAATCAGAACAAGTAGCTATTTAAAATCAGGAGAAGAGAATATGAACTAACAATCAGACTAGAAGCAGGGATATAAACTAACAATCAGACTAGTAGCAGAGATATAACCTAACAATCAGAACAATCAGTCCAAACGACAAAATATAAATAGATCACCCAAATTACACGAACAAGTAGCTATTTAAAATCAGAATGCTGGTACCCCTAACCCAGCCAAACAGTCTAAACTAACAGATATAAACTAAAGGTATAGTTAAAGATATAAATGTAAGACGAGTAAAAACAGATATATAGACCCGAGATAGATCGATCTCACCAAATGTGCACCCAACTTTATAATTGCTCGATTTTGATGCTGGTACGGTCTATGAGGTTTCTGTGATGGTGTTGGGGGTGGTGGTGATGGCCGGTGGTGAGGCAGGGGGCAGGGGGCAGGGGAGCAGTGAGGGTGTGGGTGTGTGAGGGTGGTGGTGGGTAGAGGTAATGTGGTGACCGGTGGAGGGTAGGCGGTGGTGGCGGTGGGCGTTGGTTCTGGGTGGGCGGTGGTGACTGGGTAGGCGGTGGGGTTGGTGGTCGCCGGTGAGGATTTCATGATTTCATGAACCTAAGAAATATTGTGTGACACAGAGACACCTGTATTCTGGTTTTCCTAGCAAAAAGCCTTCGGGCTAAGGTAAGCGTTTCACATAAATCCTACGGGACTAGTTATGCTTACCAGGGGATTTTTGGGATGAGTGATAAACTATGGTCAACATACACAAGTTTCTAAGGCGAATGGATTAATTTACCTTGACGTGTCAACGTTTCCAAATGGTAATGCGTTACCAAATGGGATCATTCCATATGCTTTATAACTCTTGACTTATCCTTGTTTAAATTATAAACCTTGTTATTCTTCCTTTCCCGTGTCTAACTCATTTTGTATATTCCAGCATGTCTCGTCATCATGGAAAGCGTGGAAGTTCCGATCATAAGCTAGCCGCCATGATTGCTCGACAAATGGTTGCTGTCATCCCGACCATGGTTGCTGAACTCAATAGCACTTTGATGACCAATGCTAGCAACAATGGAAATGGTCAATGAGAGAATAGTGCTAACCAAGGGCGCAACAACCAAACTTGCACTTTCAAGCACTTTAGCTCTTACAAGCCCACTAGTTTTAGTGGCAAGGAAGGAGCCACTGGTCTTCTTGAGTGGTTCGAAAGCATGGAGAACACTTTTGTCAACTGTGAGTGTCTCGAGGCACTCAAAGTTCGTTATGCCACAAGTATGCTCCAACAAAGGGAACTTACCTGGTGGAATAGCGAGAAGAGGAATCGAGGAGCTGATGCTATTCTGGCACTCACTTGGGAAGAGTTCAAGACCATTGCCATCGCCAAGTTTTGCCCTAGGAGTGAAATACAAAGCTTGAGGAGGAGTTCTGGAACCTAAAACAAGACGGTGGTGACCATCTGGCTTACTCAACTAGGCACCACGAGTTGAGCATTCTGTTGCCTCACATGGTCGACATTGTACCTCGTAACATTGAAAAGTTCATCAAGGGTGTACCATCCCAAATTCAAGATGCTGTGGTGGGTAGCCGACCCACAACCTTAGAAGAAGCCATTACTATCGCCGCTCAACTCACTGAGAATCATATACGAGCGGGCACCATGTCTGTGAAGGGTGCAAAGAAAGTGGAAAGGACGGCTACTGAAGCTGTTAAGGAAACCAAAGCTGAACCGTCTTACAACAACAATAACAACAATAAGAAGCGCAAGTTCACGCTAACACACAATTATGCTGTGGCTGCACCCAAACCACCTCAAAGACAACTGGTACCTGCGGCTGCACCTGTGACCCAAGTATCTATGGCTAAGGCTTATGCTGGCACTCTACCTATGTGCAACACCTGTAGGTATCATCATCCGGGGAACGCCTCGTGCCGCATTTGTACCTTATGCGGTAAATATGGTCACTTGGTGGCGACTTGTCGCCGTGCACCTAACAACGCTACAACAGTCACCAATCGTGCGTGCTACAATTGTGGAGATCCTGGTCATGTTCGTCCACAATGCCCTCGTCTTGTGGGTAACGTTCCACAAGCCTAAGGACGTGCTTTCAACATCAACGCTAACCAAGCACAAGCAAACAACGATGTGGTGAATGGTATGTTAACTTACTTTTAACTTTCATGATCCGAATCTTTTCATACATTACCTGTATCGTTAAATACCTTAAAAATTGAATAGGTATGTTTCTTATTAATAAGACGTATGCCTATGTTCTATTTGATTCTAGAGCCGATAAGAGTTTTGTTTCATTAGAGTTTGAACCCGTACTTGCTAAGCCACATACGAAACTAGAAAGACCTCTCACCGTTGAAGTTGCCGATGGAGAACCAATCACCGTGGATGTCGTTATCCGTGATTGCATCTTAAGTCTTGACACCCACGATTTTCTTATTGATCTTATTCCTATGAAACTTGGAAGCTTCGACGTCATCATTGGTATGGATTGGTTAGCCAAACACAGTACCGAGATCGTTTGTTTCGAGAAGTGCATCCGTATACCGTTACCATCTGGGGATACTTTGAAAGTGTTCAGCGAAAAATCTTCCAAAGGGCTTAAACTCATGTCTTCCACTCAAGCCCGAAAGTGCTTAAGTAAGAACTATATGGCGTTCTTGGCTTACGTGGTCAACACAAAAGTCAAAGGGAAAGAACTTAAGGACGTTCCGATTGTCCGAGACTTTCCTGAAGTATTTCCCGACGATCTTAGTGGCTTACCTCCCGTGCGTGAAGTCGAGTTTAAAATTGACTTGATACCGGGAGCAAACCTCGTGGCTAAATCACCATATCGGCTTGCACCATCGGAAATGCAAGAACTCTCTAGTCAACTTCAAGAGTTAACCGAGAAGGGTTTCATTCGTCCTAGTTCTTCGCCTTGGGGTGCACCTGTCCTCTTCATGAATGAGAAAGATGGATCGTTTCATATGTGCATCGACTATCGTGAGCTTAACAAGCTTACCATCAAGAACCGCTATCCTCTTCCTCGCATCGATGACTTGTTTGATCAACTTCAAGGAGCTGCTATATTCTCGAAGATTGATCTACGTTCTGGATATCATCAATTATGAGTCCATGATGATGACATCCCAAAGTCCGCATTCCGTACTCGTTATGGGCACTATGAGTTTATGGTGATGCCTTTTGGTTTAACCAATGCTCCTGCTGTCTTCATGGATCTCATGAACCGAGTATGCAAGCCTTATCTAGAGAAGTTTGTGATCGTCTTCATTGATGACATACTTATCTACTCCAAGTCCAACATCGAGCATGAACTGCATTTGCGACAAGTTCTTGAGTTGTTGAAAAAAGAGCAATTGTACGCGAAGTTCTCGAAGTGTGACTTCTGGCTCGAGGAAGTTCAATTTCTAGGACACGTGGTGAATAGCCAAGGAATTCACGTTGACCCTGCAAAGGTGGAAGATGTGAAGAATTGGTGTGTTCCCACGACTCCGACCGAGATTCGTTCTTTCCTTGGTCTTGCTGGTTATTACCGGCGATTCATCGCCAACTTTTCAAGGATCGCGAAGCCGCTCACTTCCTTGACACAAAAGAATAAACCATTCAAGTGGGGGCCCGAGCAAGAAGAAGCTTTTGAAGCGTTAAAGCACAAACTGTGCAATGCTCCTATCTTGACCCTACCCGATGGAAACGATGCTTTCACCGTATATTGTGATGCAGCAAAACAAGGCCTTGGTTGTGTTCTTATGCAACGAGGAAAGGTCATAGCTTATGCATCGAGACAACTGAAGGTTCACGAGGTGAATTACACAACACATGATCTCGAGCTTGGTGCTGTTGTTTTTGCCTTGAAGATTTGGAGACATTACCTTTATGGTAAGCAATGTATAGTCTACACCGATCACAAAAGCCTTCAACACGTTTTTAATCAAAAAGATCTCAATATGAGACAACGTCGTTGGGTTGAGTTGATTAGTGATTATGACTGTGACATTCGTTACCACCCTGGAAAGGCAAATGTCGTAGCCGATGCACTAAGTCGAAAGGTTCATAACAAGATGATTTTGTTCCAAGAAATTCACGATCGACGTCAATGGTTTGACACCTTGAGAGGATTCGATACTGAAATTCGACTAGATGTCAACGAGGCTACTGTACTGCTACAAAACTTGAGAATAGATAGTGACATCGAGTCTAGTATCTTGGAGGCACAACAAAGGGTTCAACAAAAAGGAAGAATGAAGGATGAACTGGAGCATAACCTTCTAACTCAACTGGAGACGAAACCTAATGGGTTGATGTATTTCGCAAACCGAATTTGGGTTCCAAATCGTGATAATCTTCATACCCTTGTCATGAACGAAGCTCATCAAACTCGTTATTCTATTCACCCTGGCTCTGATAAGATGTACATGGACCTGCGTGGTCATTATTGGTGGCCTGGAATGAAGAAAGACGTAGCGACTTATGTAGCTAATTGTCTCACGTCTACGAAGGTTAAAGCCGAACATCAACGTCCAAGTGGATTACTTGAGCAACCTGAGATTCCTATGTGGAAGTGGGAACACATATCCATGGACTTCATAACCAAGCTACCCCGAACCTCTAAAGGACATGATAGCATATGGGTGATCGTTGACCGATTGACCAAATCGGCACATTTTATACCCATACGTGACACTTACAAGACATCAAGGTTGGCTCGTATATACGTTGATGAAATTGTAAGTCGTCATGGGGTACCTCTTCACATCATATCCGACCGAGACGCTAGTTTCACTTCGCACTTTTGGTCGTCTATTCAAGAACTCATGGGTACTCAATTGGATCTAAGCACGGCTTACCATCCCCAAACTGATGGTCAAACCGAGCGAACCATCCAAACCTTGGAGGATTTGCTACGCCTTTGTGTCCTTGACTTTGGTGGTGATTGGGATACGCATCTACCGCTAGCGGAATTTTCGTATAACCATAGTTACCACTCGAGTATCAAGTTGGCACCATTTGAAGCACTTTATGGTCATAAATGTCGTTCACCGATTTGCTGGACCGACATTGGTGAAAACTTCATCACTGGCCCTGAACTTATACAAGAGACGACCGATAAAGTTTTCATCATTCGAAAGAACCTTGAAGCGGCAAGAAGTTGACAAAAGAGCTATGCTGATAAACGACGTAAGCCATTGGAATTCCAAGTTGGGTAGATGGTTCTTCTAAAGGTTTCACCGTGGAAGGGCGTTGTTCTCTTTGGAAAGAAGGGTAAACTAGCTCCTAGATTTGTAGGACCTTTCAAGATTCTGAAAAAGATCGGGAACGTGGCTTATAAACTGGAGTTACCTTCTGACCTTAGCGAGGTTCATCCTGTTTTCCATGTCTCAAACTTGAGAAAGTGTTTGGCTGACGAGAGTCAGCATGTGCCATTGGACGACATCCAGATCGATGAGTCATTGCACTTTGTTGAGAAACCTGTTGAAATCATGGATCGCATTATGAAGAAGACTAGAACCACAACTACCCCAATTGTCAAGGTTAGTTGAGAGAATAAGCGTGGAGCTGAGTTTACTTGGGAACGTGAGGAGCATATGAAGAAGAAGTACCCGTTTTTGTTCGCATAGTTTCATTTTTCTTAATTTCTGGACGAAATTCTTATAAGTTGGGGAGACTGTGACATCTTGTAATTTTGTTAATTAAAAGTTAATGTTGATATGTTCTTGAAAGGACTAATGTTGTCATTTATGAAACTCGTGGGCAAATAATGCTTGTTTCCTTATTTTATATATTCTACCTTTAATATCTTGAGCAATTAAATTGAATATAACAATGATAATATCAAATTACGTTAGTAGTAACAATAATAATAACTAAACTACTAAGAATAATAATATTAACATTAATAATAATAATAATAATAATAATAATAATAATAATAATAATAATAATAATAATAATAGTAATAAACTATAATGTTATTAATAATAATAATAATAGTAATAATAATAATGTATAAAAATTATTAACTTAAGGTGTTTAAAACCTAACCAAGATTAGGGGGTTATTTATGTCATTTTATAAACTTTAAAAACAAGTTTTATGTATAAAATGATAACAAGTAAACCACAGGGACTAATTATGTAATTCACTAAAACCAAAACCCCCCCAATTGTCTCCCCCGCATTCCCGGCCAGCCGCCGGCCACCGCCGGCCGCGGCTCCGGCCATGGTCCAAACACCCGATTTTTCACCCAAAACTGTTTCTCAACCGTTCTAGAACCCTCCACGAACTTGAATGCATCAATTAAACGAGTTTAAGCATCGGTTACGAACTAAATCGATCGAGTAATCGATCACCTTCAAGTTCCAAACCGTTTGAGAAGTAAAGATCAATAATAATCTAATTAATCGCACCCAAACAATCGTTTAACTACACTTAATCAAACACGTCTAATTTCACTTGAAACAACATCAATCAACCTAAACGAATTCTTTCATTCTTCGCGACCTGCTCTGTGGTGTTCATCATCATTCGCACGACATCATCTAAAATTGGTTGAGTGCTTCGGCTCGTGGTTGTCCTCTAAAGCTTCATACACGTTTAATTTGATTATCATCATCAATTGCTCATCAATCGAATACACATTGGTTGCGGCTTGTTCTTCGTCTGTTCCTAACATCAAATCATCTTTAATCAGGTAATTACACATATCCAAATACTCGATTTTAGTTGAGGATCAAAAGCCCTAACATTATTTTGGTTAACACTATCGATTTGATCCTCAATTTTGGTGCGGATCACACTAGGGTTTATATGAAATTGGGGATAATTAGTTGTTTGTGTTTAAAAGTCTTAAAAACCAAGTGAAACCACGGCTGAGAGCCTTGGTTCACTGGTTAGACACATGCACACCCACCTTGAGGTCCCGGGTTCGAACCCGGGCACCCTCAAACCTATTTTTTGGCTTTCTAGCCTTTAAAAATTACAGAAAATTTGAAAAAAAATTATAAAATTAATTTGTAAACTTTGAAAACTTTTAAAATCACCAAATTACTTTCTGCAATTTATTTATAAAAAACTACCCTTAGATTTTATTTAAAATTCTAAGTGAATGTTATAGTTAATATATATTTTGTAAAATTTAAACTTAAAATACTAGTTTATTATTTCAACTATTGCTTATTTAAGTTGTCGATTTAATCGTGTTTATTTTTAGTTAATTACAAAACCTTAATTTAACTTTATGAATAATATTAAATTTTTATAAATGTTATTCTTGTCCCACATTTTATAACATAAATAAATCGTTGCTACGAAAATTGGTATCGTTTGTTAAATATAAATGACAAAAACCCCAAACCTCAAATAAAACCCTAGCTCATAATAATTTATTGAACTTAATATTAGACTTTAATCATGTGCTTAAATATATTTAGGTATCTTGTGACGATACAACTTGGAACGACGTTTATTATTATTTTTATTAACCTTCATTGCATACTTATTGATCAAGTGAGTATCCTTGCCCCGTTTTATGCTATTTCACACCGTTTTGGGGTGAAACATGTTACATTATTCAACATACACTTATAAACGTTTAAATCTTATAAAAGCACATGCAATTCATACTTTTATTTTGTCATGGCTATTTGTGTTATTGTAAGTCTTATATGAGTTACATATATTGTTTACAATCATTAACTATTGCTAGCCTGACGACGTCTTAGATCTTTGGGCCTGACAAGCCTATTTGGTGCTAAAGCCGATGTATTGCCGGCTCCTAATGACGTATGCTTGTTCATCATGGGAACCAAGTACACTTAGCCAATCATATAAACTTATAATCTAGTCGAGGTTTGATTGTACTATATGTGTTCTATAAACTTGCTAACTCATAACCTATGACATGAATTGCTACTTGAATTTCATGGTATATTATGTATGTGAAATCCTTAGAAACTCACCAACTTTATAGTTGACCCGTTATTTTTAACATGTTTCAGGAAATGCCCAAGTTTGAAGTCATCATTTGAAGCTTGCAATAAAATAGGATTTGGACCTAGCTAAATGAAAAAAAACGATTATGTTATGTCTTGTATTGTTTGGAACTTTTTCATGATTGAGACTTATGAATGTATTTCATTTGAAACTTATGATAATATTATTTTAATTTAAGGATAGCGTTATGTGGTTGTGAACAATCTTAACCCTCACACCTCAACGATTCCACCGTCAAGGTTGGGGTGTGACACCAAACGTCCAAATAGTGCCTATGCGTCTGAGATTGGCCCAAACGTCTAAGTGATGAAACGCTCAAATAGTGCCCATGTGCCTAAACAGGCCTCATGCGCCTGCATAGTTCTCATGCGCCTGCATAGTTTTCATGCGCCTGCATAGTTCTCATGCGCCTAGGACACTTAGAATATTTTGTGAAATTTTAAGTAAAACTGAATCATTAGAGTTTGACCCAAGGTTGACTTAGGGTTTTTAATTGCTATTATATTTGCATTATTATAAGTTGTTCCTATGGTTATAGTGATTATTACTGTGTGACTAATGTGGTGTGTCTATGATCATAAATGCAAGTATCATCTTTAACAAAGTGAAAGAGTGATGATAAAGAGGAGTGGAACTTAATTAAAATGTTAACAAGTCTTGCAAGCATATAGAAGGTGCACGACCATGTTGTCATTAGCTCAACTATGATGCGGGTTAGCTACCCCAAAGGATGCACACAGGGCCAATCAATTGAGATTGGCGGATTTTTGCAGCATACCCTAGGTGACTGGGCCAGCCTTGTGTACAGTAATCAGAGCCCATTGAGAGACCAAAGGTCCAGCACCAGTTTCCCTGCTGTTGGTACACATGTCCCTAGTTCTAGTTCTAGTATGCTTAAATGTAAATGACTTTCATTTTGTTACATCAATGTAATGGTTGGATATATGTAATGAAAACTCTTTATTAAATGATTATTGGTTATTGAATGTCATGTCTATTTATATTATTGTTTATTACATGGTTGTATGAACATATTATATGGGTTTACAGTTGTTAAACATAGTTCTGTATCGTTAAAGGTTCAGAAATATGTTTATCTAAGTCTTATGATCCAGTCGCATGACTGGACCATGCTAATGGGCCAGTCGCACGACTGAACCATAAGATTGAGCCAAACACACGATTGAGTCATCAGACTGGCTCAGTCGTACGAATGAATCAATCGTATGGGTCAGTCGTACGCATGAATGGATTGTATGACTCAGTCGCACGACTGAGCCATACGCATGGCTCAGTCGTACGAATGTAGACTGAAACCTATAAATACCACTAAATTCGTGAAAAAAAGAACACTTCGAGAATTCGCAACCCTAGTCGTCCCAGAGCGTCTAAGTCGTCCATACCAACTTCATAAAGCATTCCTGATCATTGCTAATTAATTATTAACATTTTCTAATCGTTAGTTTTGATCGGATTAATGTTCTCCCTGATTGGATTGCCAATCAAATAGGATTCCGCACTATTTGATTTGGTTTCACGTAGTATCGGTTAGTACCAGTTCGTACACGGTCCTAACACCCGCGCATATAGTTTAGGGTATTGCTCATTGGTCTACATAGACGGTGAAAGATAAAGTTAAAAGAGTATAAAATGAACAAGGCATACAATAAAGAAAGAAAGCATTACCTTGTTGTATAGTTAATGCGTGCTCACGAGAGTAAGAGATGTATTTTTATAAAAGAGTATTTTCATATATATACATTACACAAGGTGTCACACCACCGCTTATAGCGGAAACACGAGGATGTAACAGACGGGATCGTCATAACACATTGTTAAGTTAATAGAGATGCATTAAATGAAGAAAGCCAACGTGTCATGACATCACCCGACACAAATGGAGACTGGTGTCGCAGTTAGTCAATTCCACGACAAACATAGTCATACAACCCAAATAAGTATAAGTCCCACAACCCGGGAACAAATAAACATAAGTGAATAATGAAAATCCAGCAATTGTCACAGACATTCAATGAGTCTAAGTAGTGCAATCCTAAGGTCGTCGCTAATGCAGCATCCCTAGCTATCCTCAATGATTGTTACCTGAAAAGATATGCTCAAAAGGTCAACATATTGTTTGTGAGTTCACAGGTTTAAACATAAAGTGAAAACTTGTTGTTGTGCATGAGTTTAGGATCATAAGTGTATACAGTTTATCACAAGCAATATCACATGAGCATCACAACTAAACCTATGACGAACCACACAGCAATTGTTGGAATATATTCACCCAAGGCCGGATTCCTAGCAGGTGGGATGGTACTCACAAGTAACCATTCGTCAAGGGTGGGGGTGTCAACCCAGTAGTACTACCAATACCTATCCGTTGGCTCCAACACCAGAGTTAAATCGTTGTGAGTAAAGAACCACTAAGAAAACTCATGCTTAAGATATAGCTTGCAAACAGTAACACGTTAATCCAAGTATGAAAATTGTATGTATGTTGTACAGCATTGAAAACGGAGGTGTTCGAAGGTGATGCTCGGGTGTGTTTTAGATGAAATTGAGCTCGATGGTTGTTTATAAATGATCAAACGTTCGTTAGTGCGGTGTTACTTTGAATATAAAAGTCTGTAGTGCCGGTTTTTGCTCCACTTTTTTGGCCGATCGTGGGAAGAAAAGAAACCGAGGAAGAAGGGGGTGGGGGTGGGGTGTTTTCGAGTTTTCCACAAATGGTCCCTGTAGTTTGTATCATTTGACAACTGAAACATAAGGTTTTGATTCAGTTTCATAAATTACAATTTAACCCCTGAAGTTTTAGAGGGTTATTATTTCATGTAAATTCTTATTATTTACAAACTAAAGTTGTAAAACTTAGGCTATTATTATTAATATTATTATCATTATCCTTATTATTAATATTATTATTACCATATTATTATTATTAATATTGTAAATTTTATTATTATTATAGTAATAATTATTATTATTTTATTTAAGATTATTATCATCTTAAATTTTTTTATAATAATAAGCAAACATTATAACACTTATAATGTTATTATTATTAATTTGTTAATCACCCAGTATAATAAATCCCTAAAGTTTCAAAAATAACATGAAAGTCCTTTTAAGATTTAACAAAGTTATCTTGTATTTAACGAAAATACGCGATGTTACAGTCTCCCCTGCTTTAGGAAATTTCGTCCCGAAATTTTAATCACGAGGAGGCTGAAACGAAAAGATGAGGATACTGGGATTTCATTTGGTCCTCACGTTCCCAGGTGAACTCTGGGTCACGTTTAGATTCCATCGGACTTTGACAATAGGTATCTGGCTACGTTTGAGTTGTTTGACTTCCCGATCCATAATTTCCATAGGTTTCTCAATAAAGTGAATAGATTCATCAATGTGGACTTCGTCGATTGGAATGTGGAGATTTTCATCGGCATGACATTTCTTGAGGTTGGACACATGAAACGTAGGATGAACATTGCTGAGTTCTTGAGGTAGTTCAAGCTTGTAGGCTACTTTCCCAATTCGCTCGAGCACTTTGAATGGACCCACGTAAAGAGGTGCTAGCTTCCCTTTCTTTCCAAAACGGATCACTCCCTTCCAGGGCGACACCTTAAGAAGTACGAGATCACCAATTTTGTATTCCATGGGCCTTCGTCCATTGTCAGCATAATGCTTTTGACGATTTCTAGCAGCGACCAAGTTATCACGGATCTTATGAATTTTTGTCGGTTGTTTCTTGTATCAATTCCGGACCAGTAATCTGTGATTCACCAACTTCAGACCAACAAATGGGAGATCGACACTTTCGGCCATACAAGGCCTCAAATGGTGCCATCTGGATGCTGGTATGGTGATTGTTATTGTAAGAGAATTCGGTCAACGGAAGATGAGAATCCCACAATCCACTGAATTCAATGACACAAGCCCGAAGCATATCCTCGAGGGTTTGTATCGTTCTTTCAGTCTGACCGTCGGTTTGCGGGTGATAGGTTGTGCTAAGATTCAGTTGGGTTCCGTGAGTTGATTGGATACTTTTCCAGAAACGAGAGATGAAGTGACCATCGCAGTCAGAGATAATATCTAAAGGTACACCATGCCGACTGATTATTTCATTGATGTAAATACGAGCCTATTTCTCGACTCGGTACTTCTCACGAATTGGTATGAAATGAGTCGACTTAATCAATCGATCAACGATTACCCAGATACTATCGTTTTTGAGAGGAAACATTGGAAATAATAACGAGTTACCATAGTAGGTTAGACTTATAATCATAACTTCCAGAACATAATTTCGTGGTAAGGTGATGTCTAGAACTCAATATAAGACCAACAATGATAAGAAAGGTTATCCGTCGGAATTTAAGAATCCCAAACATCACCATATGAAACGACCTTAACGCATATCTTGTGGATATGTATTTCTCCTTTGACCAACCACCGGTCTAAGATTAATACGCTATGCGAAGATCTTGGAATGAGTTCACGACGATGGTTAAGAATATTATTAAAACAGAAAATGAATCAATCATTCAAAATAACGATCGATGTTTTAACGTCATACCACGGTATACGAATATTTGAAACAGATACAGGTTAATTTCTCGACGTTGTGAGATAATGGGTTGAATTGAATTTTTAGTCAATCGGTCTATAATACACCAATTATCATCATGACCTCTAAGATAAGAAGCATTTTAGTTGAAAGGAAAGTTAAACAGGAGATCCATAGGATCACGAAGGTTAGGTCTTGTCATATGTGAAGGTAAGACACTTGGACACATACCAAGTTACGTCTTTTCCTTTAGGCCAAACCCATGTCTACAAGTTACGAAGGTTTATGAACCTTTATATCCATATCGCAATGAGGATAATAACGAGTCTTGTTATTCAAATCCAAGATAGAATTTTAATGATTTTCAAGGTTAAGGATTCAAAAGCGATTCAAGAAGTGACGCGAACAATAGGAAAGGTATTTGTAAACATGTTTTGCAAGGTAGCAATATCTAAGTAAGTTTACATACGCAGTTCAACAAACCATAAGCACAGCTGAGAATATTTGTATGACTAGAAAGTCATGAACATAAGTTGATAATATTCTTCAGCAGAGAGATTGTTTAGGAAGGCTACCATCGCACAATCATGTTTTGATGATAACTCAAAATGAAAGTCGATAGATAAAGAATAAATGATTCCATATAGCTAGGTCAAAACATGAGAATAAAGGGAGAGAAATCGATTTAAGAATTTAAATGCTCCAAGCTTGGAATCAAAATTAACCTAATACGATCGGGTCTCCTTTCAAGTTCTGAGATCATGCTTTGGCTTAATAGGTCGAATCACCAACATTGATTCACCCTTCAAGTTACTTCATGCTTTTCGTCACTTGATTACAACCATGGTAGGTTAAAGATCAAGAATTGAGATTAGTCATCAAGGTATGGAATTCATGCATATCTTGATAATAACAAGAAAACAATCGAAGGTTGACATTTGTCACCAAAATATGGGTTTCAATCCTATTTTGGTGAGATCGTGTCATTTGTGAAATGTAAGTTCCAATGAGAATAATTGAAGTCAATCCTCAAGATAAGGGAGTCACCCTAATCCAGAGGATGAAATTTCACAAAACAAACAATTGGAAACCATTTATCGAAATAGAGATTCATCAAGGTAAGGGAATCTTCCCTGCTTTGATGAGATAGAATCATTTAGGAGATACGAGTGTTCTTAGTCATAGGTTGACTTGCAAACTCTTGCATCTCCCATGTTGCAAGTGGTACGAAGTTTGACTTAACGACGAAAGGAAATTAATATCAATTAGAAATTCGGAAAATTTCAAGTTACATCAGTGTAACAAAGGAAAAATCATGCTTACAAGCTTAAGATCAAAGTTCGAGATAGCAGAATTTGTTATGATGGTGTTCAAATCTTGAATAATTTAATCAGGAAGACGAAATCAAGGACAAGAATGATTCGACATCACAATGAGATGTGAACATTCGATTCACAATCGATGGGAATACATGGAGTTCTCAGGATATGAGGTTAACCATAGCCTTATTGAAGACACGCGTACTTATAAGTGGTAACAAAGTTATAATTAGTTTATTCGATCATTGAGGTGAGTGACCACTTATAATGTTTAATTAGCAAAGTATCTCGAGATGTAGGAATTCCACCTACAGCATTGCATGTTCTTAGTTATGGGACACCTCCTTAAGAGAACTTGAGAACCATAAGTAATGGTTTAAAGTTTTGAAGACCATTTGGTGTTTAGGAAAGTGTTCTCGATGCTTCCGAACCACTGTATTAATCTGGTAGCTCCTTTGGTTCCATTGAACTTAGTGGGGTTGCAAGAACTGAAATGCTTGTAGGTACAAGAACGTGGAGGGTTAGGACTAACAGAGATTGGAGCAGGGTTCGCGCCTTGATTCAGATGAGTTAGGTAGGTTGGTATGACCGCAGCAACTTCACGTGCTACAATAGCAACAATCTTACAGCCAGAGTTTCTAGACCGTGAACGGATTTGACGAGAAGACATTCTGAAATATCATTAAGATATTTCATGAGAATTGGGTAATATGAGCTATACAACATGAAAACGACAATTGGGAATTTGGCATGATAACTAAGAGATGTTCCGAGTGTAATTGTTTGATTCGTAAATCAAAGCGAGTACGTTGACTAATCAAAGTATTAGGTCAACCACAACTTTGTTGAAGACATGCGTACCTATAAGCAGATACTCATCCCGAGGGTTCCCAGGTAAGGTAGACAGATCCATTGACTGATTTGGATTTATACGAATACCTTGCCTAGACAGAACACCCCGAGATACAGGCATCACGCTCTTCCAGCATTACATGTTTCAAGTTGTAAGACACAGACTTGGATGAATTTGAAAACCACAAATAACTATTCAAAGCTCATTTTGAAAACCATTTGATTTAGACACACAAGACCTTGCAATCCATGCTTCAGTCCATCAGGATCATCACGTAGCCCAGTTCAAACATATTCTTAGTATACCGGTGATGCTTATATATAGGGTTCCCCGCAGCGTTCCCACCACACCCTCGATATACATAGAATGATGCTTGAACCGGTTACATGACGTCCTAATTTTCCTTAGCATAATCGTAATGAATAACATAATGTATGTGTAGAGAGTATCATCACTCCTCTACATTTCTTGAAGTCCACTTTCATTCTAGGTATTCAATTAGTTCCTTAGTTACTGAAATGCTATGTGGAGGAATGTTTCACGAAAGATAGAATCAATGTCATGATTGAAAATACCATGAAGGCTCTAAGTAGGACAGGACTTATGTAATAGTAAGTGTTAGTAATGTTTTGTTACCCTTAACAAGGTCTTACTAGAATTATGATCCTAGCACACCCTAGGGTATAGAATAGAGAACTTGTGATACTCCTGATCGTTACCTCATGGTAAGATTTGCCAGACTTCTCATGCACGGAGAATTGCAATTACGTGTGCACCCGTAATGGTAATTTACCTTGCATGGTCACCCTTAGCTTCCCTTACCCCAAGTTAACATCATAGTATTATCAACACACATAAAGTATGGTTCGTGTAATATCCTCATGTCCATGAACCATTAGTATTCCAATAGTAGTATGTAATAGCATATAAACTCCAAGCATATAAACATGAATTGCTAACGATAGTTGTCTGTCTGTCATACTTTCAGGATCTCAGACATACCATCTTAGGGTCGGATTTAGTATTTGAGATCAACGCTACGCGTGATCTGTGAAGTCTCCCTTCACGTGAGTGTTCCGACCTAATGATATAATGTAGTGCGCATACAATGTAAAATTCTAGTATAATGGTATCCTATGGAGAAAGACTAAGAGTAATAGTGTCTTCCTCAAGATGATCAGATAACAAGCACATATGCATAGAATCATGTATAGAGTCAAGTAGCAAGTATAGAGGAACACACATGTAATATTAAATGCAAGCCAGTCCTAGTATGCATTCTATATGAAGGTTCCTAGGTTATAGTCTAGGTCAAGTGTATTGCCTAATTCTCTATAACCAATGGCTCTGATACCAATCTGTCACACCCCCGCTTATAGCGGAAACACGAGTATGTAACGAACGGGATCGTCATAACACAGTGTTAAGTTAATAGAGATGCATTAAATGAAGAAAGTCAACTTGTCATGATGTCACCCGACACAAATGGAGACTTGTGTCGCAGTTAGTCAATTCCACGACAAACATAGTCATACAACCCAAATAAGTATAAGTCCCACAACCCGGGAACGAATAAACATAAGTGAATAATGAAAATCCAGCAACTGTCACATACATCCAATGAGTCTAAATAGTGCAATCCTAAGGTCGTCGCTAAGGCAGCATCCCTAGCTATCCTCAATGATTGTTACCTGAAAAGATATGCTCAAAAGGTCAACATATTGTTGGTGAGTTCACAGGTTTAAACATAAATTGAAAACTTGTTACTGTGCATGAGTTTAGGATCATAAGTGTATACAGTTTATCACAAGCAATATCACATGAGCATCACAACTAAACCTATAACGAACCACACAGTAATTGTCAGAATATATTCACCCAAGGCCGGATTCCAGGCAGGTGGGATGGTACTCACAAGTAACCATTCGTCAAGGGTGGGGGTGTCAACCCAGTAGTACTACCAATACGTATCCGTCGGCTCCAACACCGGAGTTAAATAGTAGTGAGTAAAGAACCACTAAGAAAACTTATGCATAAGATATAGCTTGCAAACAGTAACACGTTAATCCAAGTATGAAAATTGTATGTATGTTGTACAGCGTTGAAAACGGGTGAGCATACTTTCCCCCCATGTTTGTAAAAGATTGAAACAATTGTATAAGCATAAAAAGGGGCCGTGAAACTCACCTTGACGTATATGTGTATAAGATGATAATAAGGATTAAACGATGTTCCAACGAATTCCTTTACAAGCACCTAAATGTATATATTACAAGATTTATGGTTAAGGTTAACAATACGATTAACGTTCGATAAGAATTAGGTTTTTAGTAGTTCTAAGGTTTTTAATAAGTAATAAGTTTATAGAATAATTATGGTTTGATTCCATTAGAGGAATTATATATGTATATTTAAGTATTTAGAAACGAATTTAAGTATAAATATAGATAAGATTCAATATAATAAATAAAGCTTTATTATTATTTAAAATTAATTGGAATAACGTTTTGATTAATAATGAATTATTAATCTAAACCTTTAGTTACTATATTTATAAGAAAGATAATATTTGTAAATAATTTGCAAAATCATAAATATATAACTTCTACATTTATCATGATAAATCCATAATTTACGACAATATAGTGTCCAATAATAATTTTAAAAGTTCACTTTTATAAAAGTAATTTTGTAACAATTGTAATATTATTTATTTGAAACATTAAATAAAATAAATAAAATGTTAAAATAAATTTCAGAAAATAATTTGGTGGTTTTAAAAAATTTTAATGTTCGTAGAACATTTTTTTATAATTTTTAGAAATTTTTTTCATAATTCTTTTAAAGCTGAAAAGCCTTAAAAAAATAGGTGTAGGTGCCCGGGGTCGAACCCGGGACCTCTTGGATAACATGGGACACGGGAACCGGTAGGACAAAGGCATATAGCCGCGATGGGAATGGGTTTCAAATGATTTTAAACACAACTTCAATTAGGCCCCTGAATTCCCGAATGAGCCCTAGTTCGATCCTCATCCAATTGAGGTTCAATTCGATTTCGAGGGCTTCTGCAATCATGGGGCTTTCATTCCCCATGTGAAGACGAGTGTGTGGGTGTGTGTAATTACCTCGTATATGATTGAATTAATGGTGAACTAATCGATGAACAGTCTGCGACCACTTGTTGATCGATTGATGCTCAAACAGTGATTATAATCAAATTAAACTCGAGGGAAGCTTTGAATGATGATAGAGATTAAAAGCCCCTTATCAATTTCTATGATCGGAGGTTGGGTTTAAATTGAGTTGCAGGTCCGCGATTTGGAGGTGTTCGAAGGTGATGTTCGGGTGTGTTTTAGATGAAATTGAGCTCGATGGTTGTTTATAAATGATCAAACGTTCGTTAGTGCGGTGTTACTTTGAATATAAAAGTCCGTAGTGCCGGTTTTTGCTCTACTTCTTCGGCCGATCGTGGGGAAGAAAAGAAACCGGGGAAGAAGGGGGTGGGGTTGGGGTGTTTTTGAGTTTTCCACAAATGGTCCCTGTAGTTTGTATCATTTGATAACTGAAACATAAGGTTTTGATTCAGTTTTATAAATTACAATTTAACCCCTGAAGTTTTAGAGGGTTATTATTTCATGTAAATTCTTATTATTTACAAACTAAAGTTGTAAAACTTAGGCTATTATTATTAATATTATTATCATTATCCTTATTATTAATATTATTATTACCACATTATTATTATTAATATTGTAAATTTTGTTATTATTATAGTAATAATAATTATTATTTTATTTAAGATTATTATCATCTTAAATTTTTTATAATAATAAGCAAACATTATAACACTTATAATGTTATTATTATTAATTTGTTAATCACCCAGTATAATAAATCCCCAAAGTTTCAAAAATAACGTGAAAATCCTTTTAAGATTTAACAAAGTTATCTTGTATTTAATGAAAATACGCGATGTTACACAAGGTATTTGAATAATTTTAAAACTAGAACTCACTCGGCAACGCTGACTTTTATACATTTTCAGTTGGCAGGTAATAGTTGCTGAAGATGGCACGAGGGTGAAGCTACTCGGCTGAGAAAGACTGACATCCATTCCTATGTTATGATATTGTTGTTTTGTAATACAATTAAACAATCTTTTGTAACTTGAATATTTTTATATTGCTTAACAACATCTTTTAATAATAGAGAATGGCTTTTGCTAATGTAATTCTACTGTTTATTTAATGAAATGTATATTAATGTGTTTTATGTGCAATGAATGACCAACTGTGAAGTGCCCGGGAACGAGGCCTTACAATCGTCCTACTAGCTCGCAGCCAATTTCATTGTGTAAAATAATTGCATAATAGTACAAAAGCCTCCCATGAAAGTCTCATCATTTCTTGACATTAAGTAGAAGATCCATGTAGTAATTCATATGTATATGCATGCCCAGTTAAAGCAAAATTATTATCTCTTATTCTTTCAATTATACCCTCTCGTTTCCTTTTTCGTGCCAACTTCAACCAATACCATGAAAGTATAAAAAAAGATAAAATTTCACCATTCGTATACATATTTGACCTGTTAACTGTCATTCAAAAGTAATACAAAAGTCATACAATAGTCAAATGACATACAAAAGTGATACCAAATGTCATACAAATGTCATACAAGGTCATACAAAAGTGATACCAAATGTCATACAAATGTCAAACAAAGTCATACAAAAGTCATACAAAGTCGTACAAAAGTCAACCAAATAATCCAAACTTTCTCCCAGCATTTCTCACCCACGATTCGCAACTCACCGGCTTAAGACGTAACCAAACTTTTCTAACATTAGCACTTTCACCGAAGAGCAAAAGAGCTGTGTTATATCTTGGATCTTCTTCCCCCCATTCCATTTTTTTTCCAGCTTATCCATGCATGCGTCCATTTCATTGTCAATATTATTTTTTCCTACCAACATCCTTACAGCATTGATAATTTCATTCCCAACCTCTCTTAAGTCGTCATCTATTGTTTTTCTACGAACTTCTTTGCTACTTTTAGTATTTGCCTTTCGTTTTGACCGGCCAGAGGATTCTTCACTTACAGATGGGGGCTCTGTTTCCATCTGAGTGCACTGAACATCATCCAACTCATGCTCAGAGAATCCTTCAGCTGGATGAGGAAGTGTAGAAGATGGCCCCTGTTAGGTCTAGATTGTATAGGGCTAGATCAATTTTGTATAGGCTTAGTACTTGAAAATCAAGTCTTGTAATTATTATTTGTAACAGTCAAAGTATATATATGTGTGTTTTGAATCTATAGGATAACCCCATATATATGTATGTTGATTTGTGACTTGACAGGAGAAACAATATACTTGGATGGATTTCCTGAAATTGACCAAGTGTAGGAAACATCTACGGATGAACAATTTTGTTAATTCGTAGATATGTTTCATACAAGACCAAATGACCAAGTGTAAGTTCCTGCGGATGATCAAGTTCCATGAAGTGAAGACTCCTACGGAAGAAGAATTTCCTACGGAAGAACAACTTTGCTACGGAAGACTAAGTCATCTACGGAAGAACAAATATTCTGCGGACGACAAGAATGCTGCGGAAGAACATTATACTTGTGCGATTGCAAATGCCAAGAAGTCAAACAAGTCAACACAATCAATAACAAATCCCGAGAGATCCGGTGTTTCCTTAACCGACTCGAATCATCTATAAATATGAGTCCTAGGTTTCACATCTCGGTGAACACAATCAATCAATATTACGGCGATCAAGAGTTTATTGTGCAACCCTAGCTGCCGTCACATCAACATCAAACATCATTCGATTCACAGAATTCGATTGTTCATAGTTATTCATTATTCTTTTGTAATCATTACATTATAGTTAATGAAATACATTTGAATTATTCTAGATTTCGTCTTTATTGTGTTTCTGTGGTTGTGTTCATCATTGATCATTATAAACAATTAAACGTCAATTAGTGATAATTCCGCGATCATTAAATTGATTTATTTTAATACTGATAATTCCTGAATTGCGATCCTAGGATTCTCAGGTGGTATCAGAGCCATTGGTGCTCATTGATTTAGATCAATTGATCTATTAGTATTAAAATTGTTTAATTGATTTTCAAACAATTAAATCAACGACTGATTTTTCAGCAAGCACTCTCTCATTGCTTGTTTGATTTAGATCTATATTCAAATCAATTGAATACTAGATCTGGGTCTTTGATAGATCCGTCAATTTTTGCTTTTAAGTTTTTATTCATTCGTTTGCATTAAACATGAGTACTTTTGGAGGAGGATCTTATCAACCACCAAAGTTAGAAACAAAAGCTGATTTTAAATCCTGGAAGATCAAGTTCAGGAATCATGTGAACTACACAGATTCTGACTTGTGGGAGTCCATCACACAAGGTCCTTATATTCCACCCACTCTTGGGCCGGATTATAATGACAAAAATCAGCCAATCAGCACTAAGGACTTGCCACCTGATGATGTCAAGAAGGTCAAAGTCGATATTAAAGCATACAGCTTGCTTAGTATGGCTTTACCTGAAGAAATCTTGATCAGGTGCGAGAACTATAAAACAGCCAATTCCCTGTGGAAGATACTTCACACTCTCTGTGAAGGGAGTGATGAGATCAGAAGCATAAGGAAAGACACCCTTAGATCACAATATGAAACTTTTCATCATATTGAGGGTGAGTCAATTCCTCAGCAACTCCATAGATTTATGCAACTTGTTACTGAGATGAACATCTTGGAGTTAAAATATACTACTGAGGAACTGAACAAGAAGATGCTCCACACTTTGCCTGAAAGTTGGAAGCATACAGTCTCCATGTTCAAGAACACCATAGATCTCAAGACAACTGGTCTGGATACTTTGGTTGCCAAGGTTGAAGCACTTGAACTGGATGAACAAACAAGAAAAAAGAGTGTGAGAACTCATGTCTCACCTTATCACTTCAAGGAAACCAAGAATGCTGGAAGTGCATTTATTTCTAATAATGAAGGTGATAACTCTTGTGCTTTGAGTGATGATGAAGAGGAAGTAAGCTTTTATGCGTCCAAACCCACTAAGAAATCATCTCAAAGTAAACATCAAAAGGAAAAGGCTAAATCTACAGAGAAAAGAGAGACATCAGCAACAGCAAACTCAGAACCAATAACTGTGATATTGGATTCTGAAGAACAAAAAGCAGCCTTTGCAGCTTTTAGTTCTAGCTTCCAAGCATATCTTGGAAGTTCCCTTACATCAGCTAACATCTGTCAGCAAGACTTGGAGGAACTCCCTCCTGATGTAGTAGAAGAGATGGATCTACAATGGCAGATGGCGATGATTGCTTACAGAGCAAAGCAATATCTTCGAAGAAATAAAAATCTGGCAGCAGCAAGCAAAACATCGAAGATTGGAGTTGATAAGTCTAAAGTCAGATGTTACAAGTGCAATCTCTATGGTCACTTTTCTAGAGAATGCAACCAACAATCAACTCCACAGTATCAGCAGCAGCAGCAACAAAATCAGCAGCAACAACACTATCAGAATCAGCAGCCGACCTCTCAAAGATCTCTGCATAGACAACCTCAGCTCACATCCCCACCAGCCACAAATACATCAGCAGGACCAAGCAACTCTAAGGAGACAGGGCTGATCATACTTCAGGATGGAACATGTGACTGGAGCCTGTATGAGAAGGAAGTGATAGAGGAGAATCAAGCACTGATGGCACATATGGAAAACAAAGTCCCTCCTATGGCCAGAGAGGTAAAAGACAGGTTATGTTCATCAACTTGTGTTGAGGAAGTTGAGAGATATAGAGTCCATGCTCAACGATTGGCTGATAAAGTAAAAGAAACTATGGTTTTAAATGAATCACACTTAAGAGAACAAAAACTATATCAAATCAAAATAAGTTCTTTGCAAAAGGATTTAGAAAAATATGTTTCTAAAAACTACAGTCTAAAAGCCCAAGTTGAGCATCTGACCACTTCCTTAAAAAAATCCATGGCTGATCATGCATCCACTGAAGTGAAACTTCAGAAGTTTCAACTATCATCTCAGCAATATGAGAAGTTGCTAAATTCTCATATTGAATCAAAGAACAGGTACGGGTTGGGTTATAATGCTGTTGCACCACCTGTTAATGATAACTACACACCTTTACCTGAAACAATGACTAACAATTTGTCAAATCATTTTGTGCAAAGCACCAAAATTGACATCAAAGATAGTCAAACCAACAACAATAAAGCTGAGATGAGTGAAACTGAATCTACTGAATCAGAATCAATTAAATATAATGAATCAGATTTAGATAACTATGATGACCTGGATGATTCTGATGAACATGATACTGATCAACTGAACATTGGTAAGAATGTTCAAGTTGAAACTGGTCTTCCACGAGTCCTTGAAGAATCAAAGCTGCAATATCCGCCAAAGCAACGGAACATGCTGAAGACCATTTGCAAGAGGATTGCTGAACTTAATGAAGGATTACAAGAACTGAATCTTCACAAGATTGATAGCTGCGGATCAAGCACAAAAGCACCTTTGTCATCTTCTGATAAAGGTAAGAAACAATCAAACAAGAATCCTCAGAAAGCACCAACTGAAGAATCCGTAGAACACCTGTGGAAAGAGAATGAGGAATCCGTAGAACATCTGCGGAAAGCAAAAACTGCCAAGTCCGTAGATCATCTGCGGAAGGCAAAAACTACTGAATCCGCGGACAAGCAACGGAAGAAAGAACCTGATACTGCGGACAAGGTAACAAGAGAAACAAACAAAAATGCTCAGAAAAAGCTCAATATCAAGCAACAAAAGGGAGCCAAAGACAAACAAACAACAGCTAATGAAGAACCAAATAAAAACAAGAAGAAATCAACTGAAGCTTCAGCAAATGAGAAAAAGAACAATAAAAAGAAAGCTGAACTCGAAGACACTTCTGAGAAATATTGTAAATGGTGTAATATGAAGAATCACAACACTGATGAATGCTATTTCAGTAGCTACTGTTCCATTTGCAACATGAACAATCACATGACTGATGATTGCTTCTTCAACAAACATTGTGCCATTTGTGACAAAAATAACCATTCCACTCAGGAATGTTATTTTAATAAGAAGAATAAGAAAAAGAGCAAAAAGAAGTCACAAGATACATCATCTGAATCAGATTCTCAAGCCTCAGAAAGTGACAAAGAGACAAAGATTCAGAAAGAACAACAAAAGTCAAAGAAAAGACCCTCTGCTGCGGACAAGACTTTGAAAAAGAAAGCACCAATACAGTCTAAGACACCTCACAAAAAGGTGGATTTGACAGATAAACAAAGTGAAGCAGCAGATGGTTTCTTTGATAACTTTGCTAAAGGAACTCCTGTGTCTCAATCAAAGCAGAAAGATGAAGAAACTTTCAAGTCTACAGGATTCTCTTCAAAGTTAAGATACCAACCAAAACAAGCCAAGTTGAAGAATGACTCGAATAAGCTTGAAGATACTCAGAAACCTGAATCATCTTCAACAGAATCATCCTCACAACCATCATATCAAAAAGAAACAACTAATAATGAAACTTCAAGATTAATTCATGAAGGAGTAACTATAGTTGACACATCTGGCAAATCCAAGACAATTAAGCCTTGGGTTGTCAAGACTAACTAATTTCTTTTTGTGTGCAGGAACAATCATGGAGAGCTGACAACAAGTGGTATGTTGACAGTGGTTGTTCCAGACATATGACAGGCAACTGTGCACTTCTCCATGACTTCAAACATAAACACGCCTCTTATGTGGCATTTGGTGGGGATAAGAAGGGAGGTAAAATTGTTGGTGAGGGAATGGTAACTAATGGTGTTTTAACATTTGAAAAAGTAAATTACTATGAAAATTTGCAGTATAATTTACTTAGTGTTTCCCAAATTTGTGATTAAAATTATTTAACACTATTTGATAACACTAACTGTTACATTCTTAAGCCAGGGTTTACAGTTCCAGCAGACTGGGTACTTCTTAAAGCATCAAGAAAAGGCAACACATATATCTTGGATATGAACAACACAACACTCACACAACATGAGACATGCCTGCTGTCCAAATCTTCCGAAGATGAATCTTAATTGTGGCATAGAAGGCTTGTCCATTCCAACATGAAGAACATGAATAAATTGGTGAAAAATGACTTAGTCATTGGATTACCAAAGAAAGAATTTCATTGTTCTAATCACTGTTCTTCATGTTATAAAGGAAAACAACACAGAGTGTCTCATAAATCCAAAACAATCAACACTAACACTACACCACTCAAATTGCTTCACATGGATCTCTTTGGTCCAACCAATGTGCTGAGCATTGGAAAAAGGCAATATTGTTTGGTGATAGTTGATGATTTCACTAGATTTACATGGGTTTTTTTCTTAAAACATAAGAGTGAAACATCTGAAACATTAATGGACTTTGTGATCAAGATTGAAAATCAACTTGATTTAAAAGTTAAAATTTTTAGGAGTGACGATGGAACTGAATTTGTTAATGCTGATTTGGATTCTTTTTGCAGGACTAAAGGAATAGCTAGACAATTCAGTGCCCCAAGAACTCCACAACAAAATGGAGTGGCTGAAAGGCGAAATAGAACACTGATAGAAGCAGCCAGAACAATGCTAGCTGATTCTCAGTTGCCCATTACGTTCTGGGCAGAAGCTGTGAATACAGCTTGCAATGTTCAAAATAGAACTTTGATAGTCAAAGAACATAATAAAACACCTTACGAACTCTTATTTAAAAGAAAACCTTTTATAGGATATCTTAGAGCTTTTGGGTGTCATGTGTCTGTTTTAAATACTAAAGAACAATTGGGAAAATTTTCTGAAAAAGCCTATGATGGTTTCTTTGTTGGATATTCATCCACTTCTAAATCATATAGGGTGTACATTCCAGAACATAACATAGTTGAAGAGACTCCCAATGTTTCTTTTGATGAATCCATGTTTACTACCAATGTAAAAGGATCATCTTGGTTATTTGATATAGATGCATTAACTGAATCATTTAACACTGGTTATTTGATCAACGCAGGTGTTGCGGATACATGTTATCCCTTTGTGCCCCCAAGTGTGAATGAAGTGCCTTTAACAGCTGACCCACCAAGAGCACAAGTGTCACCTGAATCACAGCAAAGATCAAGTCAGCAGCATGCAGCTACCTCCGAAGAAGCAAACTCTTCATCCCCAGCACATGGAAATCCATCAGCAGATGTACCCTCATCCGTAGACATAAATTCTGGTGCAACTACTGATGATAGAGATGGACAGGAGGTAGTCATTCAACAACCATTGCCAGCTGACCAACATTGTTCATCCGTGGATGGTGATATATCTCCTACGGAAGAACAAAATACTGCTTCCGTAGAACCTCCTGCGGAAGAACAAAATACTGCTTCCGTAGAACCTCCTACGGAAGAACAAAATACTGCTTCCGTAGAACTTCCTGCGGAAGAAGACAAAGCAGCCAATCAAACACAAGCTGTTCCGAACGACCATGAGCCTTTTGATTATTTCATCGACTCAACTTCTCAGCTGACACCATCTGCTTCAATGGGTTTCACAAACTTAGAATCCACAGTTCAAGTTGATGCTGTCTCAACAAGCAGAGTACACAAGTCTCATCCAACAGACAATATCATTGGGGACCTGCATGCTAGAACCACACGGAGCAAAGGAGGTGTGGCAAACATTTGTTTGTTCACCTGCTTTTTGTCCCAAACAGTTCCTGCAAACATTACAGCTGCACTAAAAGACAACAGCTGGATTGAGGCTATGCAAGAAGAGCTACAACAATTCAGAAAGCAGAAAGTGTGGACTCTTGTAGATTTGCCTACGGGTCAACATCCAATTGGCACAAGATGGCTTTTCAAGAACAAGCTGGATGACAGAGGTATCATAGTGAGAAACAAGGCCAGACTTATTGCTCAAGGATACACTCAGGAAGAGGGAATAGACTATGATGAAGTCTTTGCCCCAGTTGCAAGGATTGAAGCTATACGAGTCTTCCTCGCTTATGCAGCATTCAAGAGGTTCACAGTCTATCAGATGGATGTGAAGTGTGCTTTCCTTTATGGGAAAATTGATGAAGAAGTCTATGTGGCTCAACCCCCTGGTTTTGAAGACCCTGATTATCCACATAGAGTATACAAGCTTGATAAAGCTTTGTATGGTCTTCATCAAGCACCCAGAAAGTGGTATGATACACTATCATCCTTCCTGCTGAAGAATGGGTACAAGAGAGGAACTATTGATCAGACACTCTTCCTCAAACAAGAACATCAAGATCTTTTGGTGGTTCAAATATATGTTGATGACATCATATTTGGGTCAACCAACAAGAAGCTGTGTCAAAGCTTTGAAGACTTAATGAAATCTGAATTTCAGATGAGCTCCATGGGAGAATTGACTTTCTTCCTTGGCTTACAAGTTCATCAGAAATCAGATGGCATTTTCATCAATCAAGAGAAGTACATTCATCAAATCTTGAAGAAGTACAATCTTGCTGATTCCACTTCAAGCAAGACACCAGCATCAACAATAGACAAGATTGTGCCTGACCCTGCTGGCAAATCCGTAGATCAAAGATTGTATAGATCAATGATCGGTTCATTAATGTACTTAACTGCTAGTAGACCTGACATCATGTTTGCTGTTTGTGTTTGTGCCAGGTATCAATCAGACCCAAAGGAGTCACATCTGAATGCTGTAAAGAGGATTTTCCGATATCTGAAAGGTAAACCTGCATTGGGACTTTGGTATCCCAAAGATGGAGACTTTACCCTATACTCCTATTCAGATAGTGACTATGGAGGGTGCAACAACAACAGAAAATCCACAACTGGTGGATGTCAATTTTTAGGACCAAGACTTGTTTCATGGCAGTGCAAGAAGCAAACAAATGTATCTGTATCCACGGCTGAAGCAGAGTACATAGCTGCTTCAGCAGGTTGCTCTCAAGTACTTTGGTTGCAAAACCAATTACTTGATTATGGTTACAATTTCCTTCATACACCAATTCATATTGATAATTCAGCTGCTATGTTTATAACTGCTAACCCAGTTCAACATAGTAAAACAAAACATATAGAAATCAGATACCATTTTCTGAGAGATTGCTCTGAAAAGGGTCTAATCAAGTTAGTCAAAGTAGACACAACCAATCAGCTTGCTGATTTGTTTACTAAAGCATTTGATTCTGTTCGATTCAATTTTCTGATAGAATCTTTAGGGATGATTAACTTAGAATAAATCAACAAAAGCATATGATTGACTTTGAGAAGAGTACAATTTAGGGATGAATTAAATGTCTGATAGAACATCTGTGCATGCATTATATTTGGGAAATGATAGTAGACTATACTTGGCTAGTAAACAAAAAAAAACTCAATCTGACTTATATCATACTGATATGTGAGTAGGTTCAACTTGAGTGGAAACAAAGCTAAGAGCATGCCAAACTAAAAGCATGAGGTAACTGTCTGTGAGGATTCCATTTGAGAATCAGGAAGGTTTGTTCTCTCCTGATGTGATCAAATCACTTACACAAGCACACTATGTAAAATACTTTATAATATTCTATCTTTGCAAAGTCATATTCCCTCTGTTTTGTGTGAACAAAGACCTGGGAATGTGATTAATAAGTGTGATCTTCATTCTCCCTCTGTTTTGTGTAAACAAAGACCTGGGTTAAAGTTCACCTCTGTTTTACAAAAGTAAAGACCTGGTGACTATGAAGATCATATTTCAGCTCTAAAAAAAAAAGAATCACTTGTGATCCATTGAACATCAAGTCAAAGAGCTTTAACATCAAAGCATTCATGAGACTGAAAACTGTCTCAAGATAGAACTTATAACTTAATGTACATAGTCATTAAGTGTGGAATGTAGTGATTTGCCTCACCTACGGAAGACATACTCTAATGATAATTGAATGTGGGACTCATGATTGCTACTGATTAACAAACTTCACAACATGATAAATCGCATGCCTAGTTGATACAACACTCATGTTTGAATTTAAGTGGATCTATATACTTGCAATCAGTTATGTGTTGAATCAACTAATCAACATCAGCAGAAGCCAATTTATAGTATGATCCCTCTATATATATATGCATGCATGTACCTTTTTGTCAGATGTTTAATTGTTATCTCAACTGACTTTCTCTCATTTAGAATGTCATATGCCTGTCATGCCTGTTCACAACTTAAATTTATGATGAATGCAACAGTTTCACATTAATCACAAATTTAGGGGGAGTAGTTCATGCATGAAAAACAATACAAAGCTGATAATTGATTTAAATTACTTTGAAGGAATTGGAACTTGAGCACTAACTTGAATGCAGGATACAGGAAACTTGATTCCCGGTACTTAATTGCCATGCAAATAAAGTCAACAATGTCCAACATCAACATTTGATTCTACTCTGTAGATATCATACATTTAAAGTTTTCAAACTTTAAGTTCCGCAGAAGTTTCAGTAATATTTCTCATCCGTAGAAGTAACAGTGAAATTTCTGCATCCGCAGAAGTCACAGTAATACCTCTCATCCGTAGAAGTATTATGTGATTTCTGATTCAGCAGCAAAACAAAACAAATGCATTATTTGAACTTACATCCGATGTAAGGTTCTGCAGATGTTGACATCCGCAGAAGTTAAGGTTCCGCAGATGTTGACATCCGCAGATGTCAAGGTTCCGCAGATGTTCTGCGGAAGAGATAATGCATTCTAAACACTTGGGATACGGAAAGGAATAAATGGAAGTGGGCCCAACATAGGAATAAATGAAAGTGGGCCCAACATAATGAGAGCCCAACATAATTAATAAAAGAAGTTAATTATGTTCGACTATAAATAAGGTTTCTGACTCTTGAAATTCATTTATCACTTTTACAGAGCACTTTTTCAGATTAACCTAGAAAATTGCCCTTTTTCCCTCTTTTTCAAAATTTCAAAATATCAACATTATCCAGTAACCGATTACTGTTACTGCAAAGGTAAATCATGTCTTAAGCATCAATACGAAACTGTTTAATCGATTATTGACATTCAAACGATTCAAGTGCATGGTTTCTAACTTGATTTTCTTTGCAGATGACAAATAGATTTGCAAAAGAGCACAATGTGTGCGCGTTCTTGAACGCTGATGATCCAGCAACGGAAGGATGTCGAGATATCATCAGATATCTCCGACGATCCAGGCTCTTCTACGCCTTGACGGCTGAGCCTGTGATCCATCAGACGCACATAATCGGATTCTGGAATTCAGCACGAGTGGAAGAACAAAACGATGAGGAGGTAATAGTGGCTGAGATCCTGAACCGGCGTCTTCAAATCACTGAAAGCACCATACGAAGATGTCTGGAACTGGGAGATAGAGAAATAGGGCACCCCGATGTATTCGAGAATGAATACATAGAAAAGGTATTCAATCTCATGGGGTACGATGGTGATTACGAGAAAGGAGAAATCAAGAAGGGTAGGCTGTGCAAACCGTACAGATTCTTGTGTCACACCTACCTGAAATGCATGTCGAACAGAAAGTCGGGGCTAGACAGATTCTCTCGGCATATATCATCCGAAATCATTGGGGTATTCGAAGGGAGAACGTACAACTACGTCAAATACATCTTCAACTGCATGAGTGAACAAGTCAAATTGCAGAAGAATGACAAGATGTATATGTTCCCGAGATTCCTACAACTGATAATCAACTCAGAACTTCCAGGGTTAAACAGAGTTGGCGACGTGTTTGTTCAAGCACACCTGAGCAAATCAGTGTTGAATAAACTTAGTGAAAAGTATGAGGGTCCGGATATGCCAATGTTCGCACATGTTCTAGATCCTCAAGCTGACCTGCCACAAGAGTTGGCATGGGCAGATGAAGCAGAATCATCTGCTGATTCTGCACAATCTTCTCACTCCCCACACCAAACACCACAACACCAACAACAATCACCACTCCAAACACCACCACTACAACATGCATCATCCAGCCAATCACCCACTCAACAACCACAATCATTAGCAAGCCTAAACACCCAACCAATCTCCCCAATTCACCACCATCAATCACCTGTACCAATATCATCATCATCTACCAAAGATACTCAGTCAGTATCACCTATCAAACAACAATCATCATCATCCTCTCAGTCATCATCTCATCACACTCAACCATTCTCTCCACAACAAAACCAATCCCCCATACAACCATCACCAGAATCTCCAAAACAACAATCACCGGAAAGTGCTGAGACTGAACCTTTTGAGGTGACTGAGTCTGTACACTCCGTACACTCAGGAGACACAGAAATTTTATCTGAAGCCAGCACTGTTCCTTTCTCACCAACACACGCAGAAGAACAACCTTCATCAGCACATACCGAGCCAATACCTTCATTGAAAGATGAACAAGCTGCTGATGAACACGGGGAAGTTCAAGAATCTGCTCAGGAAGTCACTGCATACCATGAAGATGACTTAAGTGACAGTGACATTCCTGTGAGCAAAAGCTTTTTGGTTGCTAAGTACAACAAGTTGGTACTTAAATCCAATAAGCGAAAACAAAGAATTCTGGAGCTGTATGGTGTAATTCAAGAAAAGGATGAAGAACTGATGAAGAAGGAGGCCAGTCTAAAAAGACTGAGAGAAGATGCACTGTCCAACAATGAAGTTATTGATCTATTGCTGCAAACAAAACGAGAGTTAGAGGCATCTTTAAAACTTGAGCAAAATGAAAAGGCTGAGCAAATAAAGCAAAAGGATTTAGAGATAGAAAGCCTGAAAAGAAAACTCTCTGATTTGAAAACAAAAGTGGATTCAAGTGCTGAGCCAGCAAAACAATCGGGTAGAGCTACCAAGCCACTGATCTCATACACCCGTAAAAGAAAATACTTTGGAGCTACACAAAAGAAACCAGAGGATGAAAGCTCTCCAAAGAAAACAAAACTTCCAACTCCTACTCCTACACCTTCAGTAGAAGCGTCTGCTGTGAAGGTATCCTCCGGAGAAGAAGAAAGTGATAAAGAGTGGGAGGAGCTAACAAGGATGGAGTCCCCCACTGATGATAAGGGTGGAAAGGCCGATGACCTTCTGACAACCGCTGATATCATGGAAGAGAGGCCTGATTCAAGCATGTTCATGACCCTCATCAACCATGGTTTTCCGTATGACATGGTTGAGAGGATGAACACATCAGAAATGACCAATGCATTGAAAGAATTTGAATTTGCAAGGTTCATAATCCCAAATTGTGATTATGAAGCCTTTACAACTTTTCAATCATTGGAAAAGATAAGAAAGGATCTGGGCCACTGTGACACAGCAAAACTTACAAAGTATAATATGACTTGCTGGTTACAGGGCCACAATTACAAGCCGCATGAACTTAAAGGAAGAACCACTGGAGAACTGCGGAGGATGATAGAGCATGTGATGAAAGTGGAACTGGAAACGGGAGTTAAGTTCAGAACCACTGCTCCACATCCAAAAGAACAAAGCAAACTTGCTGCTGATCCAGTAACTGTTGAATCAAAAGATCAGCACAAGGAAAAGGAAAAACTCATCAGAGAGCCAAGGGCAGTGATCCCCGGAAAAGTATGGCCTCTGGGAACAACTGTTCGAGAGATTACCGAGAAGAAATCAACTCTCGTACAGTTGTATGATCATATCACAACTCCCAGTTCTGTGGAAGACAACAGGATTATGGCCTGGAAATATGATCCAGATTGGGATTGTGCAATAATCAAGAGGACATCTGGAAGGATTCAATACTTCCATGATGTGGAAGACATGCTCAGCCTTCCGAAGCAAGATATGAGAGATCTACAGAGCATCCCAATGTTCAACTACCCAATCCATTTCAGGGGAAGAGACTTCTCTGCAGCTGTAAATGGTATGAAGACCAGTTTTACTGATGATGTGCTCATGCAAGCAAAGAGAAATGATAAGGAGCACAAAAGAATGATACAAAATCAGAAAAGAAAAACAGCTGAAGTCTCATCCCTTGTAGATGATGATCTGCTAAAGAGAGTGGGATGTACCAGAAGCTCACACACCATCAAAAGCATCACTGGAAATCAATTCACTTGTCCTATCTCAGAATGGGGATACGTAAAAAAGAATAAAGAGATGGTGTTGCTGAGAAATGTTGAAGGGAAGAAGGGAGACAAAATAAGAATCTTTGATCCAATGGAGCTAAAGATGCTGCATCCCAGCTACACTTCATATCTTCATGATAAATTCTTCCCAAAACTAACAGATGAAAAAGCCCAGAATGATCTCTGTCTGTACGTGCACATGATACAAGTTATTGATAAACTGCATGCAAAGGCACACAAGAGAAGGAGACATGAGGCTGGGCTACTGAAGGGGACAACCATAGCTGAAGTGTCTGAGCTCAGAATCTCAGAAGAAGATGAATTAGAGATTGTACATAATGATAGTGTAGTGGAAACACTCACTACGGAAGAAGATGTTTTGGGTCTGAGCTATGACACATTGAAGAAGATCAGCAGGATGCAGATCAAGTACAAGTACGATGATCAGAAAACTGCTGTATCTTACTTCTACAATAAAATGATAGCAAGAGTTAAGGAGCTTGCTGTTTTGAAAGACTGATTACAAGGAGCTAAGCCTAAGGGGGAGTATTGTTAGGTCTAGATTGTATAGGGCTAGATCAATTTTGTATAGGCTTAGTACTTGAAAATCAAGTCTTGTAATTATTATTTGTAACAGTCAAAGTATATATATATGTGTTTTGAATCTATAGGATAACCCCATATATATGTATGTTGATTTGTGACTTGACAGGAGAAACAATATACTTGGATGGATTTCCTGAAATTGACCAAGTGTAGGAAACATCTACGGATGAACAATTTTGTTAATCCGTAGATATGTTTCATACAAGACCAAATGACCAAGTGTAAGTTCCTGCGGATGATCAAGTTCCATGAAGTGAAGACTCCTACGGAAGAAGAATTTCCTACGGAAGAACAACTTTGCTACAGAAGACTAAGTCATCTACGGAAGAACAAATATTCTGCGGACGACAAGAATGCTGCGGAAGAACATTATACTTGTGCGATTGCAAATGCCAAGAAGTCAAACAAGTCAACACAATCAATAACAAATCCCGAGACATCCGGTGTTTCCTTAACCGACTCGAATCATCTATAAATATGAGTCCTAGGTTTCACATCTCGGTGAACACAATCAATCAATATTACGGCGATCAAGAGTTCATTGTGCAACCCTAGCTGCCGTCACATCAACATCAAACATCATTCGATTCACAGAATTCGATTGTTCATAGTTATTCATTATTCTTTTGTAATCATTACATTATAGTTAATGAAATACATTTGAATTATTCTAGATTTCGTCTTTATTGTGTTTCTGTGGTTGTGTTTATCATTGATCATTATAAACAATTAAACGTCAATTAGTGATAATTCCGCGATCATTAAATTGATTTATTTTAATACTGATAATTCCTGAATTGCGATCCTAGGATTCTCAGCCCCTAACTGTGAATGCCAGTCGCGGTCACCCCCTCAAACAGTTTGGTACAAAGATCAGGGTAAGGAAGGGGCGCATTTCTCAACTTTTCCACAAACTTGTTTAACTGTTTGAAAATTTTATAGATATAATCAAGCTACTAAACAGAAAATAATGTTATTAAAAAGGTTTTCATATACTTGACAACCATAAGCAACATATACTTGACAACATATACACATATATACTTGACAACATAAGCAACATATACTTGACAACATAAGCAACATATACTTGACAACATATACACATATATACTTGACAACCAAGATTCAATTCCAAAATCTTCCTTCAATCTATACATATACAGATCCTAATATACACATCTACATACATAACTAAATTCACAGCCAAATTCACATCTACATACACAACCAAGATTGAATCCCAAAATCTTCGTTCAATCTATACATATAGAGATCCTAATATACACATCTACATACATAACCAAATTCACAGTCAAATTCACATCTACATACACAACCAAGATTCAATCTCAAAATCTTCCTTCAATCTACACATATACAGATCCTATATATATATATATATATATATATATATATATATATATATATCTACATACACAACCAAATTCACAGCCAAATTTGTAGAGAGAATTAAAGTTATAGAGCAAAATTCACAGCCAAATTCACAACCAGTGAGAGAAGAGAGAGAGAGAGAGAGAGAGAGAGAGAGAGAGTTACTTTCGAGGTTGTGGCTGTGGTCGATGGTTGTGGGTCGAAGATGCGCAAGTCGGTCGAAGAGGGTCGCCGGTCGCTTGCGGTCGCCTGGTCACTTGCGGTCGCCTGGTGCCTGTCGCCGGTTGAAGATGCGCAGGTCGATCGCCGAGGATCTGCTTGCGGGTGTTGTTTCCTTAAGAAGAGAGGCACATGGGTTGTGGATTGGGTTAGCTTATTTAACTTTTAGGTCTGGGTCAGTTAGAAGAGACTCGGTCAGCTGAAGGGAAATAGAAATCAAACGGGCTGCCCCGCTGACCGAGTCAGCCAGTCAGCCCATATCAAACACCCCCTTAGTACAACAACATTTTACTTTTTTTCGATCGATTAGAAAATAATCGCGTCAGATTCAATACGTTTTTAGTAAACATATATATTCAACTAATTCTATGTTTTGAATTAAATTCAATTCAAAAATAAAATCAGATTAATTACCTACTATGAAATTCGTAACTGATGAATAGTACCCGAACTTTTCCTGGCCGTTCGATCTGATGCGAGAGCTCGTCCTGCCCGTTGGATCTAATGTGAGATTGGGGGGACACGTGTTTCTTTTTGGTGATGTATGTTTAAATGTAATCGGTGATTATATGATTTCACTTTCTTCTGCGCCGGTTATTCTCCGTCGTCTTTCATACTCCGATCGTTGTTGTGGTTTTCAGGTGTGCGTTTTGATCGTTACTTTGTGTTTTGGTCGGTTTTTTGTCTGATCGTCTTCTTAATGTTGTCTGATGTTTATTGCTTGGGTTTGATTTACAGTTGTTGTGTTTTACGCTCGCGGATCTTTCGATTGTTACTTCGGCAATTAGGTTTGTGTTTTCTTCTCTTTCGACTTTATCTTCTTATTTATGTTGTTGGGGGTGGTTCTTTTGGGGTTGCATGCTGATTTTGCCTCTGATTTTTGGTTGTTTTATGTAGTGGTAATCAAATGTTTTTGTGAAATTGTCACTAATTTTTGATGTATTCTTCATGTTTAATTACTGGTTTTTGCAGCCATAACATTAACTTTTGTAAACATATTGCAATGGCATACTTTGAATGTAACTAACAACTACACTACATATATATCGCGCAAAGCGCGATGTGATCCCACCTAGTTATAATTTACATTTTATGACGTCGGGTAACAACATATTTAGTTTCATAAAGTATACAATTTTGTTAGAAGAATAAATAGAATCCAGATCCGTGGTCCCTCCGTGTTGGACATGGAGAATAAATCACAACTTCCCAACCAAAATCCATTCTAACATTCGTAATCACCCAAATTTAACGCGAATTCTCGCCGGAAAACAAATCAACAAAAAACCTTCACTAATTAATATTATGTCTTCTCCACCGCCAATAACATCTCCGGCACCACCACCACCCACCAACACCACTTCACCACCACCCACCAACACCACTTCACCACCACCCACCGCCTCCGCCCCACCGCCATCCACCACCACCACCTCTCCCCCACCGCCACCCACCACCACCACCTCTCCTCCCACACCGACTCCGGTCACCCCCGTCTCCTCTCCACCACCTTCCACCTCCCCACCGGCGCCGCCCACTACCACCACACCGCCGCCGTCCTCTCCCGCCACCCCATCGCCTCCGCCACCATCCACCCCGACGCCACCCACTCCCCGCAACAGTCCACCGTCTCCTCCGGCGCAAACGACACCATCTCCGCCGCCTCCGACGAGTGTATCTCCGGCTAATGATTCATCGGGAATCTCAACGGGGACTGTTGTTGGGATCGCAATCGGAGGAGTTGCTGTCATAGTGATTTTGAGTGTTTTGTTTATTTGCTGCCGAAAGAAGAAACGAAGATCTCATGATCCTGCTGATTATTATGTTCCCCCACCCCCTCCTCCACCTAAAGGTAAGATTTTTATAACAAAAAGATGACAGATTCTTGATTTCTTGATTGAATGTAAGAATATTCATGTTAGATTAAGAAGTTATATAACTTGTAGTGTTTGATCATGTAGTTGATCCTTATGGTAGTACACCTCAACAGTGGAATCACAACGCCCCACCACCAGGTGATCATGTTGTTATGATGCCACCACTAAAACCACCACAACCACCACCAATGGGAACAAAACCACCACAATCCCCAATCATGAACAGCAGTGGTGGTTCGGGGTCGAATTACTCTGGTGGTTCGAATGCACTTCCACCACCAAGCCCTGGTTTATCATTTGGGTTTTCTAAGAGTACATTTACATATGAGGAGTTAGCTATGGCTACCAATGGGTTTTCGGAAGCTAATCTGTTGGGTCAGGGTGGGTTTGGTTATGTGCATAAAGGGGTCCTTCCGAATGGAAAAGAGGTGGCGGTTAAGCAGTTGAAAGTCGGTAGTGGTCAGGGTGAGCGCGAGTTTCAGGCGGAAGTTGAGATTATTAGTCGTGTTCATCACAAACATCTTGTTTCGTTGGTTGGATATTGTATTAGTGGATCGCAAAGAATGCTTGTTTATGAGTTTGTTCCTAACAACACCATGGAGTTCCATTTACATGGTAAGTTAATTACATCCATTACATTGATTGTTACTTCATGGTTAGTTGATTTGTTTAGATCTTATATTAATTAGAATGTTAACATAATGTTTTAGATAAGAATCGACCTGTGATGGAGTTTGCAACTAGAGTGCGTATTGCTCTTGGATCAGCTAAAGGACTAGCTTATCTTCATGAAGATTGTAAGCTTATTTTTTCGTTATGGTTAACGATTTGTATACATTAGAAGCATGAGATTGTTAGTCTTTTAACATCCTTTCATGTGTTTGCAGGTCATCCCAAGATCATTCATCGGGATATCAAGGCTGCTAACATTCTTCTTGATTTCAATTTTGAAGCAAAGGTAAGATCTTTTTCTGGTGATTTATTTCTTGGTTTTCTTGATGTCCATAAATTTGCATTCATTGAGTTGACATAATTGTTTAGGTTGCTGATTTCGGGCTTGCCAAGATTACTTCTGATGTTGCTACTCATGTTTCAACTCGAGTGATGGGAACTTTTGGGTACGCCCATATTCTTAATTTTCAAGATTTTAATAAGTTATAAATCTTTTCTTACATTTTTGTTATAAATTTGTATAGTTACCTAGCCCCGGAGTACGCGTCTTCAGGCAAACTCACAGAAAAATCTGATGTTTTCTCATATGGTGTAATGCTCTTGGAGTTGATTACTGGTCGTAGACCTGTTGATTCGGCTAATACTTTTATAGATGATAGTTTAGTCGATTGGGTAAGTAAAGAACCTTTTTTTTATGGGTGTTTGAATTTACAACATGAACCTGAATATTTGATTGATTACAGGCAAGGCCATTGCTAACCCGAGCCTTAGATGATGGAAACTTTGACTCCATTGTCGACCCACGCTTACAACAAAACTACAACCACAACGAGATGGCTAGGATGGTGTCATGTGCAGCCGTGTGTGTCCGCCACTCAGCTCGCCGCCGGCCCAAGATGAGCCAGGTGGTTCGAGCCTTAGAAGGCGACATGTCACTGTCTGATCTTGATGATGGGATCAAGCCAGGACACAGCTCGGTGTACAATGGAAGCTCAGACTATGATACGGCTCAGTACAACGAAGACATGATCAAGTTCCGAAAAATGGCTCTAGGCACGCAAGAGTATGCCAGCAGCGAGTACAGCCGACCCACGAGTGAATACGGGTTGAACCCTTCCGGGTCAAGTAGTGAAGGGCCAAATACCCGTGAAATGGAGATGGGTAAGTTGAGGAAAGACGGTCGAGGCTTCAGCGACGGGTTCTAATTTAATCGATGATAATTGTACAAAAAATTATGCTAATTTTTTTTATTATTTACGATTTGTGTTTATATTTGATACAATAAATTGATATATGATACTATTCTTGAAGTTGAAAGATTCAATGGTTTTTGGTTAGAATTGTGGTGTTTGACAGTTGGATTGAAGGTTACTTTAAGGGTTGACAAAAATAGGTTAGCTGGCATTTTTTTTTTTTATTTACTTTTCAATGATAGCTTGTCGTTAATCGGCAACACGTTTTGGGGCTTCTGGATGATGAATATATTATTGGATATTCAGATATTAACGTGTGAGGTTGGTCGCATACTCGCATATATACGAAAACAACAACATGGAGAATATTATATTATACTATTATGTGACAAATAATAAATATCTATGTAAACACCTTTTGTTTAAGATTCAAATATGATTGGTTAGTTGATTTAGGAAATATAAAATGTTTGCAGATTCGAGAATTATTCGAACAGCCGAGTTCAAGTTATCTGGCTGGATTACCGTTTAGACGTACATACATGTGAAGTCAGGTGGAGACCCTAGTTTTAAGCATTTGTGAAGATTTTGCAGTTTTTTTTTTATTGTTTGTGATAATGTAGATTTTGGATACTCTTGGAAATTGATGATAGCAGACGTTCTATGGCAAAAGTTTCTAATTTGATCACAAAAAATAGGTAGCTCAAAGCGCCAACCCCATCCAGATACGAACCGCGAAACTTGGCGGCTACAACTTCGCGAAGCTATCCATTCTAACCTATCTTTGCCTAGCAAGATACGTCTAGTTCTCCCTCTGCCAATGCGTCGTTTTGCCTCTGCATGAACTATTGCTCTAACATTTCTCAAAAGAAGTTTAGCGCTCTTGAATTTCATTTTTCAATTGCTCCCATTTCGACTGAAATTGCAGAAAGCATGTTTGCCCATTGGCAGGGGGTTGAGCCCCATTAGTAACGCATCTTCTCTTTCGATTGTGTGGCTCTTGGTGGACTTCGGCTGCAGAGGTCTTGGCATCGTTTTCTAACGGTCATTAGTAATCTCAATTTGGTTTTCCTATTCACTAGCACAATGCGCGCTACAACTAGTAGCCCTCTCGACAACCTTCCTTGCGGCGCCAAGTGTCAAACCAATCATCTTATTCCCGAGGAGATTCATATTCCCAACTATCCTAACGAAGGAAGCAATAGAACCGCTTCCCGAAGCTCTTGTTCCTCAAACACTGAGACTGAGATAGCAAGGAGCCTGGATGGGCTAAAGGCTGGTCTCTAACTCCAAAACAATACGGGAAGCAAAGGAGGAAGAAGCCCTTAACGCGGTCGAATCTTACGCGGCATTACTGGATAGACCAGTGAGTGATCTACTGTTTTAGATTTTTGATAGCTTGATAGGAATTGTTTAGAATTAATTAAAAAAATCGTTAATCTCATCACTAGAGGAAGCCTCGTGCGTTGTCCTTTCGATGTGATAATTAGTTAGATGTCCTTTGAGAGGTAATAATGAAGAGAGGTTATTAAAAGTAAAAAAAAAGTATGTTTGTTAGGATCTCAGATGTGTAACACCTAAGACATCCTCATATACGATGAATTTCCTGTTAAAGGGGAGCTTTGGCAAACAACACTTTGCTACTTGTGGTCTCCTAATCCTTTTCCCTTTTTTCTTTCTTTTTCCGAATTAATTTCAATTTTGTTTACTAAGGTTTGACTAAAGTAATTATTATCCTTCAAAAGATTAAGGGGCTGTTTGATTGCACTGACTGAGTAAGATCTGACTGAGTCAGAAGCTGACCCAGTAAGAAGTTCTGACTGAGTCTGCATCTGACTGAAACTTGGCTGTTTGATGTAGTATCTGACTGATTCTGCTGAATGATAAAAATAACCTTATATACATACATACACATAAACAATATATACATATACATACACATCTACATACACATACATCTACATACACATCTACATACACATATACATACACATACATCTACATACACATCTACATGCACATACATCTACATACACATATACATACATATACATCTACATACACATACATCTACATACACATCTACATACACATACATCTACATACACATACATCGATCATCCCCAGTCGAACCTCCAAATCGATTATTCCCCGATCGAACCTCCAAATCGATCATCACCTGTCGAACCTCCAAATCGAACCATCATCATCGAACCTCCAAATCGAACCTCCAAATCGATCGCACCATCATCATCAAACCTCCAAATCGAACCTCCAAATCGAACCTCCAAGTCGATCGAACACCATCATCGAACCTCCAAATCGAACCTCCAGTGGTCGATTGTGGTCGATTAGGGCTCGATTGTGGTCGATTAGGGCTCGATTGTGGTCGATTAGGGCTCGATTGTGGTCGATTAGGGCTCGATTAGGGGTCGATTGCGGTCGATTGTGGAGGCGGCCGGGAGGTCGCAGCAGCAGCAGTCGATTGTGGAGAAGGGGGAGAGTCAGCGGTCGATGGCGGGCGACGGGGGGAAGGGGGGAGGCGGGGGGAAGGGGGGAGAGTCAGTGGTCGATTGCGTTCGATTGTGGAGGCGGTCGATTGGCGGGCGACGGGGGGAAGAGTGGTGGTGGTGGAACTTTGGGTGTCTGCATCAATAGGTCAGAAGAGAAGAAATAGGTCAGAAGGGAATAAAATGTGGACTGGGTCAGTTCTCCGGTCCGGGTCAGAAGCTCCAGTCAGACGAATCAAACGCACTGACTGGCTGACCGGGTCAGCCAGTCAGTGGTCAGACCGCGGGTCAGCTCTATCAAACAGGGCCTAAGAATATTAATTTACCTTCAAAAGTTTCATAGATTGTTTCAGTTTTCCTAGAAAAGTTTCGTTATTTTGGATAAAGTTCAAACAATAATGAAATTTTTGGATTAAAATTAAAACAAATTGTAAAATTTTGAAAGGTAAATTGATATTTTTAATCTTTTGAAGGAAAATGATTATTTTCAATAAATTTTAAGTAGTAAAATCAAACGTAACATTTTTTTTTTCCTTTTGTTACAGGGTTGGTCCTTTATTTTTGGTATAAGGGTCTAAAGTCCACTAATGATGACAAACAGACTATTTCCAAGTTATTGTGTTTTGTTCATATGTGTTGATCATTAAGATAATTTCATGTTGTTATCGTCAAATGGTTTTAAGCTATGTTGTCCTTCTGTTGTAGGAGCAAGCTTCGTTCTTTTGCTTTGTGCATTGACTAGACCAACAAACTACACACGTGGTCACGATGAGTTTATAATTATAGTAAATAATGTGTATGCTAACTTGTTACAAGAAGAATGAAACATAATTTGCCCAAGTGTTTGTCCAGGCTAACGCTTTCGGTTAGTGGTAGTTATCTATTAACTTGTCTAAGACAAATTATTTATTATACTTTTATACACAATGTGCTAATTTCAACTCTTATTTAACGCCAAACCATAAGAAGCTCATACCTAGAAACAAAACACAAGAACAGATGGATAGTACATTCATCTAGACAAAAGACAAGAAAGAATATGGGAACAATTACTCTAAAATGAATTATCAGAGCTACATAATCTCTAAAACATATTAAAAAGACAACTTAGATAAACAACATAAGATCACGATCATATTCTGGTTATTGGCTCACGACTATGACGACGACAAAAAAAAATAAAAAAAATTCAATTAAAACAGTTTAAAATAAACTTTCCTCTTTATTATCTAAACACCATTTGAATTGCTTTCACTTCTTGTAATGGAAACAACTTCATGATTAGAACTTAAAAAATAAAAATTAACACCAGCATATAACAAACAAGACCCTTCAATGTTAAACATAGTACCTTAAAAAAATTAATCAACGGAACTTCCAAGTGTAGCAGATACACAACAATTTTCTGAAATAATTACAGGAAGAAGAAAATCAAAACAACATAGACAAAAAGAATCATCATAAGAGGGAAAAAAAGCCTTGGGGTTTCTAAGAATTCAAATATGTGTCTGTAAACAAGACTTGTGGAGAACTTGATTACTAATTTGACTTGATTAAATTTTTTTTAACTTTACAATAAACGTATAAGAAGAGAACTTATTGTACTGAACATTAAAACTAATTTGAATCAAATTATTACTTTTACGTCTTCACATATAATACCGGACTACAAGGTCAAGAGACAAGTCTTGTAACAACGAGAGAATAAATATATTGCGACCATTGGAGCTGATTTCTTAACTATATAAATCCAATTGATCATCACATTAGATGAAGATTCTTGTTGCCATGTTTGATGTTGAATGACTTGATACCTCTGCACTTATTACTTTCTCAAGTATCTTGCGCTTATTACTTTCTCAAGTATCTTGCGCTTATTACCTTCATGAGTATGAAGTTAAAGAATCTTCCATTGTAGGACAAATGATCAGAAGATGGAGTTTTAACCTAAATGAGTGGCTTATAACAAAGCTACCGTTGTATAAGTGATACAATATTGTTTAAGTAAAACTGTGATCATCTTATGAAAGCCTATAAATCTCTTCTTTTCTCTAACATCATTTTTGTGTTTTAGTAGCCCTTTAAGCTGTGTCATGAGAATTAAATATGCTATTGTATGATTAAGGGCAACTTTTGTACTTGTCAAAATGAATCGTGTTAGATCGTCCCACAAACAGGTATTTTTCTCCTCTTAAATTGTATAAATAATACCTACTTTTAAATATGATTGAAAAAAATTTATACTCCTAGAATAAAAATGTAAATTTTGCTAATAAACTGGTTTAGGAGGTTGTATACTTTGTCAATGCTGGAATACACTTTTCGGGGATTTCATTTAGCTAATCTTTTAAAGGCCGTGGATGGTAAGGTCTTGGTGAGGGAAAAAGACATCAAGGGGAGATGGAAAACTTACTTCGATAACCTTTTCAACATAAAGAACCAAAATCAACAAACGGAGATCAATGAAACAAATCAAACGACGCAACAAAACAAGTGTTATTGTAGAAGCATCACAGTCGATGAAGTTACGAGAGCTTTGAAGAAAATGGGAAGGGCTAAGGTGGTGGGGCCAGACAACATTCCGATTGAAGTGTGGAAGTGCCTTGGAGATGAGGGCATACAATGGCTAACGGACTTATTCAACACTATCTTTAAGACAGGAAAGATGCCAGAGCAGTGGAGAAGCAGTGTCATAGTCCCCATATATAAGAAAAAAGGAGATGTCCAATGTTGCGCAAATTACAGGGGAATAAAGCTATTGAGTCACATGATGAAACTATGGGAAAGAATTGTTGATACGAGAATTAGACTAGAAACTCATATAGCGGTAAACCAATTTGGATTTATGCCAGGACGCTCTACAACAGAAGCTATACACGTCATAAGGAGGTTAATGGAGAAATATAGAGAAAAGAAAAGAGACCTACATATGGTATTTATTGACCTAGAAAAACTTATAACAGTGTGCCGCGGAAACTCATCTGGGAAAGTCTACAACTTAGAAGGGTACCAGAGAGGTATATCAAAATAATACAAGATATGTATGACGGGGCAAAAACGTGTGTACGAGCACCTGTCGGAGACACAGACTTCTTCCCGGTGGAAGTGGGACTCCACCAAGGATCGGCATTGAGCCCATTCCTCTTCACAGTAGTGTTGGACGAGATGACCAAGTCTATACAAGAGCCAGTCCCATGGTGTATGCTGTTTGCGGATGATATTGTCTTAATATCAGAATCTAAGACGGTGCTTAACGAGAGATTAGAACAGTGGAGAGCAGCACTAGAACACGAGGGCTTAAGGATAAGTCGCTCAAAGACAGAATACATGCATTGTAACTTTAGTGGTGAGACCGAAGAGGACACCCAAATAAGTATACAGGGCATGGCGGTCCCCCGGACGGGTAGGTTCAAATACCTTGGCTCGTATATACAGGAAGACGGAGAGATACACAACGATGTAGCCCACCGTGTGCAATCAGGATGGTGCAAGTGGAGAGCAGCATCAGGGATTCTGTGTGATAAGAGGTTCCCACCAAAACTAAAGGGAAAACTATACAGAATGGCAGTACGTCCAGCTATGCTATACGGCACAGACTGTTGGGCCATAAAGAAATCGCGAGAGAGACAAATAGAGGTTGCAGAAATGCGAATGCTGAGGTGGATGTGTGGACACACAAGATTGGATAGATCAGAAACGACGTCTTTCACCAGAGACTAGAGGTGGCATGTATCACAGATAAATACGAGAGGGAAGACTAAGATGGTTTGTGCACGTGAAGAGGAGAACGATGGCAGCAGAGGTGGCATGTATCACAGATAAAATACGAGAGGGAATACTAAGATGGTTTGGGCACGTGAAGAGGAGAACGATGGCAGCACCTGTTAGAGCAGTAGAGAACATCAGCGTAGAGGGTAGGAGGAGTAGAGGTAGACCCAGGTTGACTTGGGATGAGGTTATTAGGCGAGATATGATAGACTTGCACCTCTCTGAGCACATGATCGAGGTTAGGAGTGAGTGGAGGCGTCGAATAAAAATTAAGGACTTTTAGTGGGATTTGTGGGTGGGACGGGTTACGGTTACATGTGGCGGGACCTCCCTCGTCAGGAGTAGTTTTTCGTTTATCTACCCTCTTTAGGTGTTACACATCACTTTTTATGATGTGCGCACTATCTAATTCTATATGTGTTTTTTAACTATGTGTTGTATGATATGTATTATGATTGTTATGGGTACTGCCTTTGTGAACGAGTCGGGGGTCTCTTCGGAAGCGGTCTCTCTATCTCTCAGGATACCACATACCCCTCCCAGACCCTACTTTTCAGCGGGATACACTGGGTATGTTTGTTTGTTTGTTTGTAATCTTTTAAGTTGACTTGTAAGAAGCTGTTGTTGAAAAACACTAGAAAAGAATCAAACAACATGTATATTACTCAATTGAATATGGAATTCACAAGAACACTAAGAATGCTTCTTGTTAATCAAGATTGAATTGATTCTCTAAACCCCTCTTCCGAAGCTATTTGTTAATCAGCATGATTAAAACTTCTAACTAACTAATCACACTATTTACGCAAAACACCCCCAAACTATGACAACGATTACAAGCAAGGACAAAACTATATAGTACACAACATATCAACTATACAAACTATACATCCTATACACTACTATTCTAACAATCTCCACCTAAGTGAATAGGATGAACTGCAACTGCTAACCAACTCCCACATCAACCATACACTTGAGAAACTTGATTCCAGGAAATGCTTTAGTTAACATATCAGCAGTATTATCATCAGTACTTGCACTCTCAATTAGTACCTCTTTAGAGTTAACAATATCTCTAATAAAATGCAACTTCATATTATATGCTTGGTTCTCTCATGGAAAACCTGATTCTTTGATAGTTGAACATCCCCTTGATTATCACACTTCACAACAACTGTTACATTCAAACACCCCAGTTCAGATACAAAACCTTTAAGCCAAATTGCCTCTTTTACAGCCTCAGTCAGAGCTATGTATTCAGACTCAGTTGTTGACAAAGCAACAACCTTTTGCAAAGTTGATTTCCAGCTAACAGCATTATTAAACACCTTAAGCACATAACTTGTTACTGACCTTCCTCTATCTGGGTCTTTTGCAAAATCTTCATCTACAAAACCAAGAATAACTGGGCAGATCATCCTGTTCTTGTCAAACACAAGCCCATGACCTCTAGTACCATTCAAATATCTAAGAATCCATTTAACCACCTCCCAATGCTGCTCCCAGGGTTAGCCAAATATCTGCTAAGAATACTTACAGCATACCCAATGTCAGGCCTTGTACACACCATCATGTATATCAGGCTTCCAATAACACTAGCAAACGACACATTTTCCATCATGCACTTCTCATCATCTGTCTATGGACAATCATCACAGACACCTTAAAATGTTGAGCAATAGGTGTTACAACAGGTTTAGAACCACCCATAGAGAACATGTTCAATACTTTATTCAAGTAAGAACATTGAGACAATTCCAACTTGCCTTCATCTCTATATCTAGTTATCTCCATACCCAAACTCTTCTTAGCACCACCCAACTCCTTCATGCTAAACTCATTCATCAGCAGCTTCTTAGTAGCATTAATTTCATCAATGCTTTTACATGCTAATAGCATGTCATCAACATATAAGAGCAAATATATGTAACACCCCTCTTTATATTGTCTATAGTACACACATGGATCATAATGACTTCTTCCAAATCCATTACTCACCATGTACTTAACAAATCTCCTATACCACTGCCTAGGAGATTGTTTCAGACCATAAAGAGACCTTTTCAGCTTACATACCTTCTCCTCTTACCCTAATACCTCAAAACCCCTAGGTTGTTTCATATAGATGTCTTCCTCCAAACTCCCATGAAGGAAAGCTGTTTTGACATCTAATTGTTCTAGTTCCATATCATATAAAACTGTAAGAGCAAGTATCACTCTTATTGAAGTATGCTTTACAACAGGTGAGAAAATTTCTGTCTAATCAATGCATGCTCTCTGAGTATACCCCTTGGCCACAAGCCTGGCTTTATACCTGGGTAATTCAACTCCATGTATTCCTTCCTTCAGTTTAAAGAGCCACTTACAGTCCACCAGTTTTTGATTATCTGGTTTGTCCACTAACACCCATGTTTCATTATTATGTAATGCATCCATCTCCTCCTGCATTGCATTCAACCAGTCTTTCTTATCAACTGATCTTATAGCTTCATCATAAGACATTGGTACATGGCTTTCTTCTTGATCAATATATTCAAACAAATGCTGATAAGTCCTCAGCTTCTCTAAACCTGGCTGGTGGCACTATATTTCTTCTTGGCCGTTCTTTAGCAAGACTATAGGAAGTTATTGCATCTCTTCTTACTTGTTCTTCATGAGAGGATGATGCAGCCTGCTGATCATGGTTATCTATCAGCTCCACCTTAATTTCACAACCCTTATCCTTTGACTCAGACCTTTCCTTGACTGCTACAAGATCCTTGTACATAACTCCTTCTTGGAATATAACATCCCTACTCACAATCACCTTGGGACTGACATCATCAGTTCTCCACAATCTATATCCCTTAAATCCTTCTTGGTATCCCAGGAATATACACTTTTATGCTTGTGGTTCCAGTTTACCTTGGTTTACATATGAATATGCTACAGATCCAAATGTTCTTAAGTGATCATATGTGGGAACTTTACCTGTCCAAACCTCCATTGGAGTCTACATGTCTATAGCTAAAGATGGTGACAAGTTGATCAAATAAGCTGAAGTAGCAACTGCTTCAGCCCAAAATCTCTTTTGCAGACTAGAACTTGAGAGTAGGCAACTTACTTGATCAAGTAGGGTCCTATTCATTCTCTCTGCAAGTCCATTCTTTTGGGGAGTCCCTGGGATAGTACGATGCCTACCAATTCCATTCACTCTACAGAATTGATCAAACTCATTATGTCAAAACTCCATACCATTGTCTGATCTCAACCTCTTAACCTTCTTCCCAGTTTGGTTCTCTACTAGCACTTTCCAATCTTTAAATTTCCCAAACGCCTTATATTTATGCCTTACTGGATACACCAACACTCTCCTGGATACATCATCAATTATAGACATGAAGTATCGAGCACCACCTAATGACAGGGTCTTGGCTGGCCCCTAGAGGTCTGTGTGCACATATTCTAGTATCTCTCTACACAGATGTGCACCTTTACCAAATCTGACCCTGTGTGACTTTCCTATCACACAGTGCTCATAGAAATCAAGACTTGGGTCTCTTAAGCTTTTGAACACATTCCTTTTGCTTAGTTCACTTAGACCTTGCTTGCTTATGTGCACCATTCTACAATGCCACAACATTGATGAGTTGCAGCCTTGATCCTTAACAAGTGACACAGTTCCTTTTACAACATGCCCATTAAACACATAGATGTTATTTCCCATACGGTTCCCAGATGGTATTAACATTGATCCCTTTACCACCTTGGCTTTGCCATTTCTTAAGCCAACATGATAGCCTGAATCTTCCAATGTACCAAGTGAAATCAAGTTTCTTGAATGATTAGGTATTGTTGGATCATGATAAGGCTGGTGCAACCAAATTCACTTCATAGTCACTTTTGGTACTACATTAAAGGGCTTCCGAAGCCAAGCCAGAGATCTTCCGAGAGTCTAAGGAACAACAGCTGAAGACATCTTCTGAAGGCAAAAGCTGAAGTCAACTACTGAAGACAACAACTGAAGCCAACAGCTGAAGATATCTTTCGAAGACAAAGTCTGATGAAAGAGCTGAAGACAAAGTCTGAAAGCTTCCGAAGACAAAGTATGATGAAAGAGCTGAAGACAAAGTCTGAAAGCTTCCGAAGACAAAGTCTGATGAAAGAGCTGAAGACAAAGTCTGAAAGCTTCCGAAGACAAAGTCTGATGAAAGAGCTGAAGACAAAGTCTGCTTCCGAAGACAAAGAAGACTCCAAGCTTCGGAAGAAGCAGTCTTCCGAAGTATAAGTGCCTTCGGAAGAAGTTATTCTTCCGAAGCACTTTATCCTTCGGAAGACATTACTATGTCCAGCAGATAAAAGTATGGTCCCTGACAGTCCGCTGCAGACCTCTGATACAGCATGGCATCTTCCTAAAGAGCCATGTTGTTGACCATACTTTATTCTACTGTTCACCTTTTTATGATAGTACATGTTACCAACTTTAGTTGGTGACAAAAGGTAAGTCAGGGACATGTCCTGACTACCAACTCTCAGGCACAATGTCTGAAAGACCTCACCTAGAGTCTTGTAGTATAGATGTAAGGTTAGAGGTGTCCAGCTGGTATCAAAGTATATCCGGCTGTAGGTAGTATTATATATATCTTCTCCCTGTAACTCTTTAAGTAAGTGATTTGAGTCCAAGTGTCTTGTAATCCTTTGAGTTGAGAAGCAATATATAAAAGTACCTTGAAAATTTACCTGCTGTTAAATTTTCTTACTGCTTGTTACTTGTTATATTGTGATCAACTCTTCATAGACTGCTTGCCGAGTGTTGATTCACAGTGAGTTGAGAGAAAACCACCCGAAATCCGATCCTGCAATTGGTATCAGAGCTCCAGGCTCTTGATTGTGAGATCTTACCATCCTAATCAACCTATTTTTTTCTCCTCACCATAATCCACTCACTCAAATGGCTGCTCTCTCCAAGGCTGATATGGAAACTGGTACCTTGACCAAGTCCCCTATGATCACCCCTGAAGACTTTGACACATGGTGTATCAGGATGGAAGGCTTCATCAAGTGTCAAGACTCAAGGATGTGGGACTCCATTGTCAATGGTCCTTTCATACCAAGCACTACATCTGCCACTGGTAATCGCATCATTCCAAAGATGTTGATGATTACTCAGAGGAAGATAGGAAGAGAATAGAGCTGGATCAAAGGGCTATGACTTGTCTCCAAACTGCTCTCCCCAACTCCGTCTACAGACGCTTCAAGAAGTGCAAGACTGCTAAAGATTTATGGGAAGCTTTGAAGCTGATGTATGAGGGATCCAAGGAAACTCAAGAGAACAAGAAAGATCTCTTGAAGCAGCAGTTTGAGAACTTTACTTTCAAGGCTGGTGAGACCTTGACTCAACAATACTTCAGGTATGTTGAGCTAGTAGATACTCTGGCGGATATTGGAGTAGCTCTTGAGAACAGAGACATAGTTAGGAAGTTCATGTCCTCTCTTCCTAAACTATGGACTCACTACTGTGTTGTCATCAAGAGAACTTCGGACCTTAAGACTCTTTCTCTCACAGAGTTGTATGGTATCCTAAGTGCATTTCAGATGGAGATGAACATGCAGAACTCCTCTGACCACTCCAATAACCAACAGAGTTCAGCCCTTCATGTGGTTGAAAGGGAAAGCATGGAACCACAACATCAGTTGCTATGCTACCCTGACAACTCACATACTGGACCCTTCATCACTCTACCTGAGACTCCAAAGTCTCAAAAGGTTCAACACAACTCCTTTCAGGATAGTTATGCCTTTGTCTCTGGAAGTGGACACTCTGGTATTTTCAATACTGCTTTGATGATCTTGAGTGCTTCAATCCAGATGATGTGGAGTACATAGACATTGTCCAGCAGATGGCTCTTTTAACTTACAGAGCGAAGAAGTTCTTCAAGAGAACTGGAAGGCAATTCCCTCAAAACCCAGTCAACAGCAAGTTTGGGTTTGATAAGAGCAAAGCAAGGTGCTACAACTGCAACCAACTTGGTCACTTTGCTAGGGAATGCAAGGCTCCCAAGAACAACCCGGAACCCCACAGGCCTCCACACATCCCACTGCTCCCAAGCATGAAGAAAAGTCAACTGAAACAGCTGCTGTTACTCAGGAAGTTGACTGGAGCTTCATGGTACAGGATGTGACTCCCGCTCAAGCACTCATGGCCGGAACAGATGATGATCAGGTATATGAACATCTTTGTACTGCTGCCTGTATTGCTAAAGTTAAATTGTATAAGGATTACATTTCGGAAATCAGATCTGAGGTTGAGTCTTTAAATGTGCTAAAATCTGACTTTAAAAGAGCTGAATCTGACTATCAAAGGAAAATTGATGAGTTAGAGAAAACTGTGTCTCTTTTAAAACATGAAAAGACTAACTACAAGACTCAAATCAAAGATCTGATCTCCAAACTTTCTGAAGTTCAAGCCCAGTTAGTCACAGCTGAGGCTCAGGCCAGGAAGCAAGCTATTGCTGAGCAAAGCTTCCAAACTATTCTTGCATCAACCTCTCATTCCAAAATGTTTTATCAAAACAAAGAAGGGTTGGGAACCAGTGAAATAGCTCCACCACACTCTTATGAGTCGATTAGACTACCTAGATGTGGTACTGAAGAGCAAGAGGTTCCAACTGCTGACCCTTCTCCATTGGAACTAGAGGATGAAGTAAAAATAGTGGCCTCCACAGGGAGAAACAGGAGGATACACCCATCTCCACCTGTGATGACCAAATCCTGACCACCAAGGCAAGAAGAAGCAGAGCTAAAGCTGCTAGAAGGACTGCTAAGAAGGTTGCAGAGTCCAAGCTTAAGTTTGACCCTAAGCAAAAGGGTGTCTTCATTTCTGTCGGTTTCAAGTGGTAGGTACTCCTGATTCAGGAAAGGAGTGTAGTACCAACACTCCTGTCCTACTGAAGGATCAGAAGTCGAAAGGAAAAGTTGCTGATGAAGAGAAAAACCCAAGAAACAGCAACCTGCAAGTTCCCAGAAGACTAACATTGCATGCATAATGTGTGGTCTGCACAACCACATGGCTAAAGATTGTTACTACAATCCAGCAAGCACACATTATGCAAATAATGTTAGAAAAGAAGTAGTCAGAGAAGGTTTCTCTGTTGGACCACTTCAAAAGGTCCAAATGATGAAAAAGGGAAAGTTGGTCTCGGAAGCCAAGTTGCTTTCGGAAGAAACTGCTTCTTCCGAAGGGAAAATGGCTTCGGAAGCCAAACCTTCTAAGGTTCGGAAGAACAAGAAGGCTCCTTGAAACCATCTCAGAAGAAGACTACTTCGGAAGAAAAGGTGGTGAAGGCTTCTTCCGAAAAGAGAGAAGCTTCGGAAGAAGACCATGCTGCAAAAGCTTCAACAAGCTCATCCTCAAAGATCAACCAAAGGATGGATTGGAAGATCAAGGAAGATGCTGCAGCCCAAACCTCTTCTTCAACAATGACCTCTATTGAACCCCATTGCATATCTTTTGGTTCAATTATGTCACTATCTTTGGAAGAGCCCGAGACCTGCAAGGCTTGGGCTTCCAAACAAAACTAACCATCTCATCTTATGTGCAGGGACATCCATTTGACAAGAACAACAATATCTGGATTGTAGATAGTGGATGCTCCAGGCACATGACAGGAACAGATCTCTCCTTCAACAATTCCAGAACTTTGATGGAGGGCCTGTCCAATTTGGAGGTGAGGCCGGAGGATATATTTCTGGCAGAGGAAGTATATCCAATGGCAGAATAAACATTGACAAAGTTCACTTTGTCAAACAGCTTGAACACAATCTGTTAAGTGTTTCTCAATTCTGTGATCAGAAGCATCAGATGCTTTTCACAGAACATGAGTGCATTATCCTCAAACCAGGGATGACAATTCCTCCGGAATTGGTGCTTCTCAGATCTCCCAGGAAAGGGGATATGTACAAGCTGGATATGAACAATGCTTCTCCTATGGGTGAAGTATCATGCTTTCTTTCCAAAGCTGATAGTGATGAGTCAACACTATGGCATAAACGCATGTGTCATGTGAATTTTAAAACAATGAATAAATTGGCTAAAAATAACTTGGTACATGGTTTGCCTAAAAAGGAATTTTTCTGCAAAGATAACTGTGTTACATGCCTGAAAGGGAAACAACACAGATCATCTCATAAATCCAAATGTGTTAACTCTATCACTACTCCATTACACTTATTGCACATGGATCTTTTTGGTCCCACAAGTATAATGAGCATTGGAAGGAAATCATACTGCCTTGTGATCGTTGATGATTTTACAAGATTTACATGGGTATTCTTTTTAAGAAGTAAAGATGAAACTGCTGAAACTTTAAAATCTTTTATTCTTAAAATAGAAAATCAAATTGATCACAAGGTTAAGATTATTAGAAGTGATCAAGGGACTGAGTTTAAGAACTTCGTTCTTGACTCATTCTGTGACTCAAAAGGGATTGCCAGACAATATAGTGCTCCCAGAACTCCTCAACAAAACGGTGTTGCTGAGAGGAGGAACAGGACACTTATTGAGGCTTCTCGGACCATGTTAGCTGATTCAAAGCTGCCTCTAACATTCTGGGCAGAGGCAGTCAGCACTGCATGCTATGTGCAGAACAGGGTTCTTGTAGTTAAGCCCCATGGAAAACCCCTTATGAGTTATGGAACAAGAGGCCACCGTTCATTGGCTTTCTAAGGTCCTTTGGCTGCAGGTGTACCATACTTAACACAAAGGACAACTTGGCAAAGTTTGCTGAGAAGTCGGATGATGCTATCTTTATTGGATACTCTTCTAGCTCCAAAGCTTATAGAGTATACAATATTAAGAATCAACAATTTGAGGAGTCATCCAACATAGTTGTTAATGAGCACACTCCTTGTGTTAGGGGGAATGGACCTGAGTATATCTTTGATTTAGAATTGTTTTCAAACTATTCTAACCATCTTGTGAGAATGTTTCAGCTGGAACAGGTGCTCAAAGTGATGCTGAGCTGATGCAGGTCAACTATATGAGCTTCCCAGACCTATTCCAAATTCTCCAAGAGCTGAAGGGCAACAAGCTTCAACTATTCACAGATCTGACAGTGTAACTATCTCCAGAAATAGTGAAGCTTCAACAAGTGAATCACTTGATCAACTTCAAAGTTCCTCAGGTGATCCACTACAACACCAGGTTGAGGGAAGTGGTATTCTGAAGGAACAGGCAACTGTCAATACTACTTCACAACCAACCATTGATGATGTTTCTCAATCATTCAATCAGTCCTCATTGAATGACTCTGAAACAGCAGTTGGACAGAGTGATCCAATTCCTGATCAGAATATGTCTAACCTAGACTTATCTCTGCAATTGGAAGTGATTCCTCGTCTTAGGATTCACAACACTCATCCAACTGAGAACATCATAGGGAATGTCTCTGAAGGTGTGAGAACAAGAGGACAAACTCATCATGGGAATGTCTGCCTGTACTCATGCTTCCTGTCTCAGATGGAACCAAAGAAGGTAGAAGATGCCTTAAAGGATAGTAGTTGGGTTGAATCGATGCAGGAGGAGCTGCTTCAATTCAAAAGACAAAAGGTCTGGAATCTATGCCCACTACCATCTGGTCAAGTACCCATAGGCACTAAATGGGTATTCAGGAACAAGAAAGATGATAGAGGCTTGATTATCAAGAACAAGGCAAGACTAGTAGTTCAAGGGTACACCCAGGAGGAAGGAATTGATTATACTGATGTCTTTGCACCTGTTGCAAGACTTGAGGCAGTTAGGATCTTCCTTGCTTATGCTGCATCCAAGAACTTCACAGTCTACCAACTTGATGTCAAGTGTGCTTTTCTATATGGGGATATAGATAGGGAAATCTATGTGTGTCAACCTCCAGGATTTGAAGACCCACAGCACCCCAACTATGTGTGCAAGCTGGACAAGCTCTATATGGGCTGCACCAAGCACCTAGGCTGTGGTATGAGACCTTGTCTCAGTTTCTCCTGAAGAATGGATACACTAGAGGTACCATTGACAAGACTCTTTTCATCAGAAAGAGTGGAGAAGACATTTTGCTTGTACAAGTCTATGTTGATGACATCATATTTGGTTCTTCAAACGACCAAATGTGTAAAGACTTTGAAAGCATTATGAAGCAGAAGTTTGAGATGAGTTCCATGGGAAAAATGGACTTTTTCTTGGAATCCAGGTGAAACAAATGAAGGAAGGGTTCTTCATAAGTCAATCTAAGTATGTCTCAGACATCTTAGAAAGATTTGAAATGAAGGACTGTAAACCAGCCAAGACACCCATACCCAGAAACCATAATCTTTGCCCTGACCTTGAGGGGGAGGATACTGATCAACATCAATATAGAGCAATTATTGGTTCTCTGATGTATCTCACTGCAAGTAGACCAGATATCATGTTTGCCACATGCATTTGTGCAAGATATCAGGCTGCTCCAAAGGTGTCTCACCTAGCTGCTGCAAAGAGAATCCTCAGATATCTCAAAGGAGCACCTAAACTAGGTCTCTGGTATCCAAGAAATAGTGATTTCAATCTCTATGGATACTCTGACAGTGACTATGGTGGCTGCAACATTGACAAGAAATCAACATCAGGAGGATGTCAATTTCTTGGTGGAAGGATTATCTCATGGCAATGCAAGAAACAATCCTGTGTCTCTACATCAACTGCTGAAGCTGAATACATTGCTGCTGCTAGCTGCTGTGCTCAACTGCTATGGATTCAAAATCAGATGTTAGACTATGGGTTCAACTTCATGACTACTCCTATCCATATTGACAATAACAGTGCTATCTCCATTACTGAGAATCCGGTGAAGCACTCCAAGACAAAACACATTGATATCAGGTATCATTTCATTAGATATTCATGAGAAACAGCTGATAAAGTTAATCAAAGTTGACTCAAATGAACAATATGCTGATTTGTTCAAAGGCATTGATGAACAAAGGTTTAAGTATCTCATATCAGCAATTGGGATGATAAACATTGAATAACTACCTCTTTTGAAGACCTTTTTAAATGAGTAATGTCTTGTGTCAATACAATTTAAGCCCTGTTGCAAAAGATCTTTAAATTATTCCAAGTATAACTTCCTTCCGAAGAGGAATTAACTCTCGGAAGATATTCTTGAATATCTTCCGAAGCCAAAATTCCTCATTCGAAATTTTCTTCTCGGAAGAGTTTTTGGTCTCGGAAGAAGCGATTGATTCTATATCAGATCTACTTCCGAAACTTATACAACTCTCCATTCGGAAAGACAACTTTACCTTCGGAAGCAATGCCTGGCTTCGGAAGATAAAGTGCCTTCAAAGGACAATTTTACCTTCGGAAACAATACCAGCTTCGGAAGATAAAATTGCCTTAGAAAGAAATTACCTTCGGAAATGTTTTACCCTCGGAAGTAAAGATTTTTATATGTAACGGATATCTTTTGGGCCCCACTCTGTAAAAAGTAAAGATTTTGTTGATAATGTCAGATTATTTAAAATTATCCTTGCCGCCATCATCATTTCTCGCCGTAAACCACCATACCACCCACAGTAACCCCAAAACAGTTACCCTATTACCACCACCATACCACCATTCACCCCTTTTTAAATAATCTTGACTTATCAATTTCATCTTCTTTTACCACTTTACAGCCCTAACTGTTCCCTTCACTGTCAAACCATAAATTTCACTCAAAATTTCAAGCTTACCTTTTCTCCAATGGCGCTAAACCCTCAGCACAACCAAGTCGCATTACTTGACTCGTCAAGGGATGCTGACTTCACCCAAATCATCACCTTTCTCACCGAATCCACCTACCTCACTGCACTCACAGTTAACCCAACCGTATACTCCAACCATATGTCAGAATTTGGAGCAACGAGAAACTACAGTGCTGAATGGGGTTCGAGTCCTGAGAACCAGAGTTTGTGGCCAAGAGTTGGTCATCAATGAACAGATCATCAGGGAGCATCTCGAGCTTCACGATGATGGGGCTCCTACTGAGTTCCCCAAGGAAGACTTGGAAGGCACCTATATCCTCATGGGATATGGAGGCGATGTCAGCAGGTCCACAGTATACAAGTTCAACTTCTCTTACCATTGGAAGTTCCTGCTGCACATTGTTTTGCACTGCCTCTCCAACAAATCAGGGGGTTGGGATCAAATCCCATATGAACTAGGATGCCTAGTTCATGGGTGGTGAGAGGCCTCAGATTCAACTACTCACGATTCGTGTTGAACAACCTAATCGCCAATCTCAGCAGGATACATTCTTCATGTATCCCCGATTTCTTCAACACATAATCAACTGTGAGATGGAACCAAGCAAGCTTGTCTGCGCAGCTGCTCTTCCTGTTCCACACATGAGGCCTACCATCTTCAAGACACTGAAGAAGATGTCCACCAACTTCACTGGACGGTACACTCCATTACCTCCAGAGATGACTGAGCGCATAGCTCCTGGTGACATCCCTGTTCTCCCCACAGGTGATGAACCCACACCAGCAACATCCACCACAATACCAAAACCTTCTTTACCCATCAAAGCCACATATCAGAGACGTCCCAAACGAACCCTTGTTCAATCTACTCTGATTGAACAAGCTCCTTCTGTTCACACCCAAAGACTAGAGTGGAATCATGGGCTCCCACTCAGTCCGAGGTCACACCATCCTTCACAATTGACCTCAATGTGGGTTTTGAGTCTCCTCAGTCTCAAACCCCTGAGCCCGAACCCCAAGCCTTTAGCCCACAGGGTGAGTCTCTACACTCCCCTGTGCAGCCTTCTAGGGACAGCCCCACCATAGGCTCAATGCCTGTAGACATTGATTAAGGTCCCGGGTCAGTAGGACTAACCACCCTCTCTTTCACTGACCTTTTACTCCGAACTGATGAAGAGATTACATCTCTCCATGGCCATGAAGATGATCTACAACACCCACTGAGAGATCAACAGAGCCAAGAGGGATCCCTTGTCTCTAGCCCCCATCAGAAGCCTGCTACTGAGGTGAGTCCCACTGATGTGGAGGGGACTCATGTAGACTCAGCTGCCACTACTCAGAGTCTCTCATTGAGCTCTCAGGACAGTGGTAACATAATTAGGACTGAGTCTACGGCAACTTTGCCCATTGACATCTCTGAAAGAGATGACTCTGAGCAAAGGAAACCAGGGTGCCAAGAAACCACATCTGGTGGTGAGAGTGAGCATACTAGGTATGTTATCTCATCTCCCCGTGATTCTTCCTATGAAGATGAGGGAAGTATGCAACTAACACTTCAGTACTTGCTTTCTAAGGTCTCCAACCTGGAATCACAGGTGAAGATCTTAGAATCAAGGACTGCCACTCAGCAACTTGAGATTAACTCTCTCAAGGCTAAACTAGCTGAGAAACAGACGGAGAGGTCTGTTAGGCATGTACCAATCCAGGTCTCAATGACTTCTTCCTCTAGCTCATCTAGCTCTCAAGATGATGCTACCAAAAAGGGGAGAAAGTTCAGAGACAAACACCTATGGAACCACAGACCCAACTCATTTCCACCCAACAAATCATTACACCACCTGAGTCATCTCAATCCTTTCTGGAGATTGACTCAAGGATGCTTCAAGATCTCTACAGACTTTTCACAAAGTTTGTATTGAGATCATCCCTAGAACAGCCCAGCCCCGACACCACACTTGCATACTTTGGGGCTGAGGAGCTTCAAAGACTGACTGCACCTTCTACCACTGTGGAGGAAGTTGGTCAACCTAAGGTCTTCATGGAACCTGAGATTAGCTTCGAAGGGAAATGGGGACTGATGGCCCAGCAACTAAAACAGATGGGACAGAATCTGCAGCAGTCTCATCTTCCGAAGCTCTAGCTGAGGCTTCCGAAGTTTACATGGAAGCCTCGGAAGAACAAGACAAGTCTTCCGAGGCCGAAATAGAAGCTGCGGAAGGCTTATTTCAGATGTCCGAGGAACTGACCATCACAGATGTCATTGCTGAAATTGCATCTGAGGTGAGCAGGGAGGACATTTCTGATATACCTCCAACCCAAGCACCAGCTGAACTTCTCTCTCAATCACAACCCTCCATCCAAGAACCACCACAGTCAAGCATAATCAAAGACAAAGGCAAAAGAAAGTTGACTGCGGAAGAGCTTCAGGAGGAGGAGAAGATTGAGAAGGCCAAAAAGAAAGGTCGGTTTCCTACTGAGAAGCTGTTAGCTGCTAGTTCTAAGGCAGCTGCAGCCAATCAGGAAGAAATCAACCTAAAGAGAAGAACAGCACTCATTGACCAGCTCATCAGCCTAGGAGCTGTCAATGAGGAAATACTCCTGCTACCACTAGAGGAGTTGGTGACTTTGGAGAGGTCAACCAGGCTACAACAAGAAAGGGAAGCCAGGTTGGCCTTGGAGAAGGCAGAAGAAGAGCAGAGGGAGGCAGCCCTGAAGCTGAGAGAGGAGGATCAAATTCCTACTCTCAAGAGGCTTCAGTCTTCCTGAACTGTCTCCACATGATGATGATATGATCCTGCTGCTCCACAACAAGAGCAGGATCAAATGGAGAAGGAAAGGAAGAAGGCTGCTAGGAGAAGTTGAAGGTGAAGAGGAAGAGGGAGGAAGAGAAGGAGGTCACTGCTGCCAAGAAGTCAACTGACAAAGCCTGGATGAAGGACTACCTCCGGGCTCATGGCTTCTCTGGTAGGCAGGTGGGGCCTATGTCCGAAAGGACACTCCAGCGGATAGTCAGTGAAATAAAGGCTGACATCCGTTTGGGGAAGAGAAGGGAGATGTATAGGAGGGTAAAGGGAACGGTCTCAACCCCAGCCACTCAACCACAGCCACAACCCATACCAGAACCAACCCCTTTTCCCATTAAACCCGAACCCACTGATGAAACCTTCACCCCTCAACCCACAACTCTACCCAAACCTACCACATCACCTCAACCACCCAAACTACCCATCCTAAAACCCAAGACTCAACCCAAAACCACTAAACCTAAGCCTACCCAACAACAACCAAGACCATCCCCTCAGCCTCCTAAACATCTCTCCTTTGAGGAAATAAAGGAGTTCAAGACGAGGCTCATTAACTGCACTACCTTGAGCAGTATCTCCTGTGAGGGAGAGCTTATCAACATCACCTATGTTGATGATTCTTCAAACTCCCTCACCCTAGGCAAATTTCTTGAATTGCCTAGAGACACCTTGGGCCAGGCTGCAAGACTTCTTGGTCTCAAATCCGATACCCTCAATGCTGAGGAGAAGAGACTAAGAAGAAGACTGGTGACTCTGCTGGATACCAGGAAAGAGGACAGGATTTCTGGTCAATCTCCTGGACCTAGAAATGCAATAATCCAGTGGAGGTTCGATGAACCTTATCACAACTTTGTTGTGGAAAGGGAGAATGGTGAAACCAACAGCTTAATGCCACTTCTCTACTGCATCTCAGCAGATTTGATCTTGCTGAGCTTGCAGAGAAGCCATTCTCCAATCCCTCCAACTCTGAGACTGCTGCACACATCAGAAACCACATCAGCGGTCTCCACTTGGCTGAACGAAGTAGAAGAGCCAAGATTGAAGAAGAGTTGAAGCTGAAAAGAGTGGAAGACAAGGAAAGATCAACCACCAAAGGCACAACCTTTCTACAGATGGTGGAAGGTCCTGAATTGGAACCAATAGTTCGATGGGAATATGACTATACTTCCCATCAACTAACTCTTTTCAGAGGGCCACAACAGAGGGTACACATAATCCAAGGTGACAGAGTAGAGGTTCTGTCCACCAAAGATTTGTACAAGATTCTCAGCATCATAGCAGGAAAGAATGAAGATACTGATAAACACCTGCTTTCCTTGGTGCTGAGAGCTTTGAGAAGAAGAGAGAAGTGAAGTTTTGGTAGCATCAGCCTAGGGGGAGTTTGTTGGATCATGATAAGGCTGGTGCAACCAAATTCACTTCATAGTCACTTTTGGTACTACATTAAAGGGCTTCCGAAGCCAAGCCAGAGATCTTCCGAGAGTCTAAGGAACAACAGCTGAAGACATCTTCCGAAGGCAAAAGCTGAAGTCAACTACTGAAGACAACAACTGAAGCCAACAGCTGAAGATATCTTCCGAAGACAAAGTCTGATGAAAGAGCTGAAGACAAAGTCTGAAAGCTTCCGAAGACAAAGTCTGATGAAAGAGCTGAAGACAAAGTCTGAAAGCTTCCGAAGACAAAGTCTGATGAAAGAGCTGAAGACAAAGTCTGAAAGCTTCCGAAGACAAAGTCTGATGAAAGAGCTGAAGACAAAGTCTGCTTCTGAAGATAAAGAAGACTCCAAGCTTCGGAAGAAGCAGTCTTCCGAAGTATAAGTGCCTTCGGAAGAAGTTATTCTTCCGAAGCACTTTATCCTTCGGAAGACATTACTATGTCCAGCAGATAAAAGTATGGTCCCTGACAGTCCGCTGCAGACCTCTGATACAGCATGGCATCTTCCTAAAGAGCCATGTTGTTGACCATACTTTATTCTACTGTTCACCTTTTTATGATAGTACATGTTACCAACTTTAGTTGGTGACAAAAGGTAAGTCAGGGACATGTCCTGACTACCAACTCTCAGGCACAATGTCTGAAAGACCTCACCTAGAGTCTTGTAGTATAGATGTAAGGTTAGAGGTGTCCAGCTGGTATCAAAGTATATCCGGCTGTAGGTAGTATTATATATATCTTCTCCCTGTAACTCTTTAAGTAAGTGATTTGAGTCCAAGTGTCTTGTAATCCTTTGAGTTGAGAAGCAATATATAAAAGTACCTTGAAAATTTACCTGCTGTTAAATTTTCTTACTGCTTGTTACTTGTTATATTGTGATCAACTCTTCATAGACTGCTTGCCGAGTGTTGATTCACAGTGAGTTGAGAGAAAAACCACCCGAAATCCGATCCTGCAGGTATATACCTGACATTTATGAGTCTGAACTCTGCTCCACCTTCTAGTTGCAATGAATTGGATCTGTGACCCTTTATTGTACATGGCCGGTTGTCTCCCAAATGTACCATACCAAGGTCTTTCAATTCAAGGTCTTGAAAATACTCTTGGTGGGAACACATATGGTAGGAGCAGCCTGAGTCCATTATCCATTCATCTTTGAGAGTTCCTGTGGAAACCACAAGTACATCTGCACTGTCATAACCATCACAAGATTCCTCAGTTGATGGTGGACTCGAATGGTTAACTTTGATTCCCTCACTTTTCTTTCTCTTCTTATCAGGGCAATCTCTTTTCAAGTGCTTGTCTGAGTTGCAGATGTAGCACCTCCTTTTGGGTCTTGACTTAGACCTGTAGTTCGCCTTGGCCTTAGCCCCCTTTGTTCAGGCTTTCCCCGTACAACCAGTCCGGTGCCAGCTTCATCTGACCCATCTGATCTTCTCTTGAGTTCCCTGGAGTTTAGTGATGCCAGTACCTCCTCCATGGTGAGTGACTCTCTTCCATACATGAGCGTGTCCACAAAGTGTTCATAGCTTTGTGGCAGAGACGTTAGAAATATGATCGCCTGATCTTCATCCTCCAATGTGATGTCTATGTTCTCAAGATCTAGTATGAGTTTATTAAACTCATCCATGTGATCTTCTAGTGTCTTCCTCGACGCCATGTTGAGGTATACAGTCTCTTCTTGAGGTATAAGTGATTAGCGAGTGATTTAGTCATATAGAGGCTTTCTAGCTTTGACCAAATCCCCGCCGCTGTCGTCTCTTTTGAGACTTTCCATAGAACTCGATCGCCCAGGCTGAGGATTATGGCACTATGTGCCTTCTTCGTCATGTTTCGTTTCTCTTTGTCAGTCAGATTTGCTGGCAATTTCGATTCACCCAGTAGTGCATCAACTACTTCGTGATGAACTAACAGCGCCCTCATCTTCAACCTCCATAATCTGAAGTCATTCTTCCCATCGAATTTCTCTAACTCGAATTTCGTGGATACCATCTTCTTCCCCTGTGATTGAGACTTTACTCCGATTTCCTCTTTTCTGAATCGAGCCCTTCGATCTGGCTCTGATACCAATTGTTGTTGAAAAACACCAGAAAAGAATCAAAACAACATGTATATTACTCAATCGAATATGGAATTCACAAGAACACTAAGAATGCTTCTTGTTAATCAAGAATGAATTGATTCTCTAAACCCCTCTTCCGAAGCTATTTGTTAATCAGCATGATTAACAACTTCTAACTAACTAATCACACTATTTACACAAAACACCCCAAACTATGACAACGACTACAAGCAAGGACAAAACTATATAGTACACAACACATCAACTATACAAACTATACATCCTATACACTACTATTTCTAACAGAAGCAAAGTATAACTCGAATTGACCCGTTTATCTATAAAATGGGTCTAAATTGCCAGCTCTAAATGGACTATAAGTTGCTATAGAAAGTTCTTTTGTCATGTAGGATCATCTAAAGTACAAGACTGAACAATTTCCTTTTCTTTTTTATTTTGGGTGAAGCTACCTTCCTGATATGATTAATGTTGCAAGTAGACAACAATAAAGATCTTTTTCAGGTGTGAATGTTAAATGTGACCTTGGCATGCTTATATTCCATGGGACTCTGGACAAAAGGACGCATGTCTCCTCGAGTTGAGTTGTAATGAAGCATTTCAATGCGTGTTGATGGGAATTGTATGTATATTTGTAGGCATTCAGCTGAGGTCTGTTTACTTGAGAAACTAACTTGTTGGTATGTTGATTTGCCTTCTGAATGTAGAAACAAATGCATAACATTTCACATTATACTAATGATTTAAGTAGATTCAGATTCTACTGATTTCTGTTTACGTAAATTATTAATAAATAGGTAAGCATAGAGATCAAATGATCTGTTTACATATTGACTTGCACACCGACCTCAGCAGAAGCTCCCATACAAATTACAATTATTCGTTAACATACATAGATCATTCAAGAGATAGGTACATAAGCTTTGATGGAAAACACAAACATCAATCTAAGAAAGACATAATGTTAAAACAAAATCTTTCTTCTTCTAGCAGTTAGGAAGCTGTTAATGTCGGGCTGTTGGGCTTCTTAATCCATAAGCTTCAAGCTTCTCAATATATGACATCTTTGCTTTTGTCAAGATTTTAACATGTTTAATCTTTAAATTAGGACTAGAGTTTCCATTCATCTCCATCAGCTCTCCTTGATCCACACCCCACCCTTGGAACCGCATAACATAGGCGTTCCTCTAGGACTATGAACTGGAGTAGTGTGATCTATCAGTTGACCAAGCGTATGTATAGATCGAGGTGATACTAACACGGAATCCATTGAATGTTTCTTCTTGTACATCCCCAATGATGCATTTTGCGCTAGTTCATCTGCCTTCAGTACATCTTCTATTAACATCATTACTGTGTTTGCCAAACTCTCCAACACTCTTGAAAAGCTCTCTAGTATGGATTGACCGACATCCTACATAATTCAAGTAAACAATGAGTTATAATCTGGTACAAACAAATAGAAAAGGGAAATTTTCTTGATCATACTTTATTATGCTCGATTTTGCTAACGTCTAGTGAAGATTGAGCAAGTGCAGGGAATTTCTGTTTGATGAGTAGTAAAATGGTTTCTGCTCGCTCTTCAAATAGTTCTCTTTTATCATTGCTCATAGTTAAACTCCAAGAAGACTTCAACTCCTTATAATTCATTTTTCTTTTCCATATGACAATTGAAGCCTCAATTTGTTCTTGAGATCCATCACATTCTGCTCTAATAACATGTCCATTGTCGATAAAAATTCACTCGGGTCAAAATACTCATCTGTAATACACTTGTAGATCGAATCTCCCAAGCTAGTTTTACCATTCTGTTTATCATAAATCAATTCATGAGGTGCAGATCATGCATAATTTTTTAAATTTTTTTTTAAAAGTTTTAAATTTACCTTTGGCAAGGTGTCAATGTAGGTCTCCGGGATCTCCATTTCTGAAAGAACTTGTGTGTTTATGGCCATGGAAGCTTTAAGAACTTGGTTGCAGGTATCCTTTTGATGTTGAATCCATTTTCTTGATTCATCTGAAAGCCCTCCATGAGGAACTTTAACTCTAGGTATCCACCATTTTTCAATAGATTCATCTGCATCTTCAGGCACATACCAGAACTCTTTTTGATCTTTAAAGTTGTCTAAACAATCCTGAAAAACATGTATTCGTGCCATCACTTCACTTAATACCACAATAGAATTAATTGTATATATTATAAAATTTTATATAGGAATTCATTACAATTAGCATTGCATCAAGCTTCTTTAAAGCAGGAATGTTCATGAGTAGATCTCTTCGCTGTTGTGTTACCATAATCTGAAGAAAACCAGAATCAGAAACCATAATTTGAGGGATGCAAATATATAATCATTGGAGGTGGTTGAATGAGCATTAACATGAGGCTGAACCCGAAGAAATGTTCTGATATTAGCCCAACTCGACCCTTCGTCCCATAAATTACTTGTTTTGACCTGTTATCCAACCAGCTCGACCCACCCATTTTTTCGACTCTGATGATAATATATAAACATACTAAAACGCTACAAAATGCAAGTAATTGACCTCCATATTTGATCCATCTTCGCCTATTTGTTGAGATGGGACGAACTCAACGATATAATCAGTCACTGACAGGAGCCAATCAATTTCTTTCCTCCATTTTCTTTTTTTATCTTCTGGAACTGGAACAAGTTTATTCTGTTTTCCAAACACAGAAGCTGCAAATTGCCCAAAATCTGAAGATAAATGAATCAAAAACCTCCCAGTTGTTCGAATAAACCCGAATCAAAAAAGAAAATATTACCAGCAAGATTTGTAATGGCATTCGATAAAGCTAAAGCCGATGAAACCCCTTGTCCACGACCAGTCATATCTTCTCCCAGAAGCAGCCTCACAAATCTCTCTTTCATTTGTCCCATATCTACAGAAAAAAAATAAAAAAGTTACAAAAATTCTGTAAAAAACTAACTCCAACATTTGAGGAAAGAACATAAAAGTACAAAAACATAGGGAAACAAACTAACCCGAATTAGGCCGTTTAAATGGAGATGGAGCTGGAACTGGAGCTTTATCGCTTTGGGGTTCATCTGACATGCTTCTAGTTTCTAGAGTGTCTGCAGTCGAAGTGAACGATGATCGATGTTTCTTGAGGTTTATGGCTTTCTCCTATGAAAAGTTATGTGTAGCATATATGTTAGCATGATTTGAATATGTATGAGCTACTTGAGGTTATTAAATTTTTTGTTTAAGTTTTATCTTTTGAAATAGAAAAGGTATTGGGAGAAAATTGTGAAATTTATGTATAGATGAACGTGGGTGCATGTATGAAATAAGGTATGGTTTAATGGTCGGCTTAGTTAATGGCTAGCAGAAAGGGCGGGAATGACATTCAAAAGTCAACTAACTTCTTTATGTTGCAATCTTACTTGTTAATTTTTTTTGTTTCTTTTTTCACATTTTCTTGTTGATGTTGTACTAAAATGATGTAAACAAGAAAATAATAAGTATCTTGCAATCGTTAACGAAATGTATTTTGCAAATTGGTAGTTATAAATTGTTATTGGTTTTAGCATTTCATGGTTTACAATTAGAGCTATAAACAATACGAGCCGGCTCAGGGTGGGCTCGAGCCTAGCTAGTTTGAAACCGAGCTAGGCTGAGCCGGCTTGTTTACCATAACGAGCTCAAATATGTGCTCAGACTCGGCTTACAAGCTAACTAGTATATAATTTTTTTTAATCATTTTGTAATTTTTATACATACTTATATATATAAATAAAATAAAATACTTTTATATTTGTTTATCCTAACTCGTTCATATAATGATATATATTTTATAAAATATGATCATCCTTGATATTTTACACTTCAGATTTTTCATTAGTAAATATTAAAACAAACATATGCCTATATTCTATTTAAATAACTAGTTACTTACCGGCCACGCGTTGCGGCGGCATCGTACGCGACATGATAAAATATAGACTACAATCGACCTGACTTGTTTACGGACTAATTCACGTCGAATCGTAAAACGAATCGAATTTATACAGTTGAATAAAAACATATTATAGTCAAAACGTATACCAATAAATTTGATTTGAGTATAAACTAACAATCAACCGACTCGTCTTTAGACTAATTCTCATCAAACCGTATAGTAACTCCAATTAATACCGTTGAACAATTTGACCTGTCTTTTTTCAAACAAAATTATGTCAAAATACATGCCAAGTCAAAACAAACATATGCCTATATTCTATTTAAATAATATTATAAAAATTATAATTTAGGCTTAATTTTGAACGAGCCAATGACCGAAGCTAACGAGCGAGCCAACAAGCTAGCTAATAAGCGAGTAGCGAGTTACCCTGGTCTTGGCTCGGGCTTGGCTCAATTCTGAATGAGTCAATTTCGAGCGAGCTATTTTCAAGATATTTCTGAGCGAGTTCGAGCGAGCTATGAGACGCGAGCTTTTTAAACAACCCTAATTACAATGCCAAAATAATGAGTTATAGTCTTTTTAAAATTACAAATTTGGTTCACCGTTTATCTAATCATGACACATTTGGTTCGCTGTCTCTTTCATTATCTCCTTTTTCTCATGCATGTAATTATAATTAAATAATCCTTACCCCTTCTTCTTCTTTCAAAGAATTGTTCTGTGTTCCAAGGAGTTCTCATCACCTATGACAAGTTCACTTCATCCAAATCCTAGGGCTGGAAGCTCGACATGTAACATTAGAGTATAAAACATTGTATCATTTCATAAGTCATATAAATGCATTCTTTATGTCGCATCTCAATCACAACCATCAAGTTATATTCATTTTATTAATGCATAATTTCAATATGTAGATGCATACATTGATTCAATGAATTTTGTTTGTTTTAGCCCTCATCGATGGTGATGATTTGGAACTTGATCAATGTTGGTCAACAGTCATTAGGCATTTGTTTATGTTAACACCATTATGGTATTTCCTAATGGTTCATTTTGTTCTAATGATGGGAGATATGGAATGATTTTGCTGTTAGGGTAAGAGGTTGTACCCTCTACTACCGAGATAAGTAAATTTGTACAAAGAATAACTAAAGGATCGTTTAGGGTAAGAAAGCAAAAAGTCCATAAAATTGTCTTAAGTTAATTTACTTATGGATAAAATTCTTTTTGTAAGGTTAGGAACAATGAAAATGTCTTTTAGCAATAGATTATTTGGTAGAAATGAGTAACCTTTGTGAGAGATTGGAAGGGATTGCTTCTTTCCAAAGGTAATGTATTCAGTACTTGAGACTGAGACTGGAGAAAGACAAGAGACGGAGGAGTTGGAGTTGGTCTTGTGGTCTATGGTACTCAAGTCCATATACCAGTTAGGCCTAGAAATGGTAACATGATAATAGGCCGCAAAGGGTTTAGGCAAATCATCCTATATTGAGAATTAAAAATGGAGAATTCGAGGTAAGCATTTGCGTAATGGTCGTTGGTGCGACAGGGTTGATAGTGGGGTGGATGACGCCCTTGTCCATGGCTACAAAAAGTCCCGAGGCATGATTGTTTGCATTGGGCTGAAAAACTACCTAGTTACATGTAAAGGTCAATATATGCGAGGTGATCATGGACACCCCATCATCATGATCAAAACAATTGTGTCACTTACTTGTGGATTTGACATGCCTATTTTGGAGTGTAATGATTAAACAAGAGCATCAACATCATAAATCAATCTCCGGTATTCTATAAATTTTAGAAAATAATACATCCATGTAAGGGCATTTGATGTCCCCGAAGCTCAATGGTACATTATTATAAGTGATAAAACGTGTGCATGCATTATATTGCATATTTTGATTATGGAAGATGAAAAAAATGTTATAAAAGTTGGATGGGATGATGAACCAGAATAACCAAGGTGTGGACGGATAGAAGATTTTAAAGTGCACCTGAAAAGATTGACAAATTTGTGTAATGGTGAAGCTCTCGGTTCAATCCATTTAGTACATTTATGGTCTCATAAAGAGTAGTTGGTTTATGTAATTTAATTTTTAGTTCATGTAACTTTTATTTTTAGTTTATATACTTTTATTTTTCAGTTATTAGTTTTTTATTATATTTTTATTTATTTTAGTTGATATGAATCTAAAAGTGTACTATTATTAAAGTTAATTTGATTTATTGAAATTAAATATAAAAGTAGGCGATGATATATAATTATAGGAGTATTTGGAATATGATGTATGTTGGAATAATATTAAGATTTTAAAAAAATGAATAAAAATTTTATTTGATAGTTTAGGTGACATATAAGTGTTTACGCGTTTACTATAACATTACTCTAAGGGTGGGGAGCCTTTTCGCTTTCTCTTCTTTACATATGCAACACATAGTCTCTGTCTAAACCAACCCTAAAATGTTGAAATGCATCTTTAACTCATCTTTTCAAACCCTTTTCTAATTTCTATTTTTAAATTTAATATTTTAATAAACTAAAGCTACAATCTATAAAAGTTTAAAAATTATAACAAAATACACAAAAGACATAAACTTGGCTTAACATGATTTTTCATCCAACTCGCTAGTCTTTGCCTTTCAAAACTTGAGTCTTCCATGTCTTCATTCATGAAAGGACCCTTTCTCCATTGGGGATGAGTTTTAAGAACTATCAACACTTTGATAGTAGTAAAAGCTTTCTTTGTTTTATGTAGCTTTATCTACTAATGTTGCGTTGCCTTTCATACGTCATCATTTGGTCATTTGATTACCTATTACTCATGTTGAATAATTTTTTTATATAAATACCCGCAAAATTAGTAACCTTTGCATTCAAATCCTTCCATTAAAAATCAATTGATAAGTGGTACGACCAAATGGGTAGCTTAAGTGGGAATCAAATTTCGGTAATTTTTTTTCCAAAATGAGTTATAGGTTTGCTGATTTCCCGTAAATTGTTCCTTGGACGCATATATACGCCTTTCCTAAACCATCTCTTCCTCTTGTGCCTATTTGGGAAGTTGACACTTCATCATCTTCTTCTTGCTCGTTTTGTGTCTTAGGTTATGTGTCAACTTCTAATTCATCTTATTGTCGTCAGTATTGACTCGCATATGGTTCTCCAAATTGAGAATGAGGTGGGGAAGGTGACAATCGAAAATTTGTATATCCATGTTGAAGAGGAAAGGCACTTTCGTGTAGATAATGCCGGGAAAGAAAGTGCCCCGAGGGCATATGAACTTAAGCAACTGTTAATGACGACGAGATAGGATGTCCTCCGTATCCACACACTACACCAGGTTAAGAACTCTCTGGACGAGATAAGTTCAGTTTTTTCGGTTCCCAAATGTTCTTGCACTGGTTGCACAAGCGGTGTAAGCAAAAAGCTAACAGAATCCAAGGATAAAGAAAAGTTATGTGAGTTTTTACTTGGACTCGATAACGAATATTCGACCATCAGAACACAAATCCTTGCTATGAAGCCAATACCCAGCCTAGGAGAAGCATACCATCTCATTTCGGAAGATGAGCAGCAGAAGGTTGTTTCTATGGGCAAAAGAACGAACACTGATGTCGCTGCGTTGCAAGCCTTCATGAAGAGAAACGGGGCTACTGGCACACAGAATAGAAACACATCCAAGAATGACAAGAAGGTCGTCGATGATAAGGTGGAGCACTATGACTTTTATGGGAAGGACGGGCATAACCGTTACGGGTGCTTCAAGCGAATTATGTATTCGGAATGGTGGCCAGGAAAAGGCAAGCCAAAAAAGGGGAAGGCTAAGGCCGCTTATGTTGAAACGGATCCTCCCTTTAGTGAATCAAAGTAGAACGGGATAAGTCCCATACCGGGATTAAACGAAGAACAATACAAGCAGTTCTTACACATGTTTGCTGCCAAGAAAGCACCCAATATTGAAGTGCGTCAACCAATGGAAAATATGGCAGGTATATTCGACAAATGTAACAAATGGGTCGTTGACTCGGGTTACACCGAGTACATAACCCATAATTATAATGCTTTCCATGATGAATTCAAAATAACACATGATTTACCAGTCACCATTCCTAACGGTGAAGCTATACCTGTCAAGGGTAGGGGGACATGTACTTTGCCAAATGGGTCAAAGATTCGAAATGTCTTATATGTGCCTGAGTTCACTTGTAACTTATTACCTATTAGCCGACTAATAAAAGACATCCGTTGTTTTCGGATTTCTTTATCATGCAAGACTTGAATTTGAGGAAATTGATTTGAACGGGTAGATGCGAACAAGGTCTATATCAGATGAGGATGATGGGAAGCGAGAGAATGGCAATGTCTGTTGAAAATGGACTTTGGCATAAGCGTTTGGGGCATGCCTCTCATAGTAAACTATCTTATTTTGATTTTGTTTATTTAAAAACAAAAGATGAGTTTTGTGATTCATGCGCAAGAGCAAAATTCACTAGATTATCATTTCTTACTAGTTTTATCAAATCAAATGAGTGCTTTGAAATCTTCACTGTGAAATATGTGGAAAATATCGGACACCCACTTTGACCGGAGCAAATTATTTTCTAACTATTGTCGACGACTTTAGTCGATCTGTTTGGTTGTATCTTTTGAAATGAAAGTCAGATGCTAGTGATGATCTAATTAGTTTTCATAAAATGGTCAAAACTCAATTCAATAAAAATGTGAAGAGGGTTTGGTGTGACAATGGAGGCGAGTTCACGTCAACGCGAATTATGGCCTTCTATAGTGAAGAAGGGGTGTTACTTGAAACGACATGTCCACATACACCGCAACAGAACGGAGTTGTTGAGCAGAAGCACCAAAATCTGCTCGAAACAACACGAGCACTAAAATTTGAGGCAAAATTGCCATCAACCTTTTGGGGAGAGTGCGTCTTGACACAACCTATATTATAAATAGGCTACCATCCACGGCCATTGACAATAAGACCCCTTATGAGATAGTTTACAATCGAAAATGCGGTAATGACCACATGAAAGTCTTTGTCTGTCTCACATACTATTGAAACACTTAAATGAGAGGCGACAAGTTTGAAGAAAGAGGGAGACCTAGGATATTTCTAGGATATCCTCACGGGACAAAGGGGTATAAAGTTTTTGATATTAAAAGTCATAAGATGGTAGTAGGGATGTAATATTTATTGAGAACACGTTCCCATATGACAAAATCAACACTCGACTCGAAGAAGAACCTGAGATATTCAAATTACCACCATGGTATTACCACACCCATGCTGAACCAAATGAAGACATGACCACACAAGAGATTATTTTCCCCAACATGAGGCAAACATGCCCACACAAGACCACATGGACGATGAACCTACCCATGAAGAAAGCTCAATGGGAGAAGCAGGCCCAACAAATGATTTCGACCCACTGTTAGGACCGCTTTCATACGGAGTACTAACTGATTCAACATGAAACCAGATCAAATAGCGTAGAATTCTATTTGATTGGCGATCCAATCAGTGAGAACGACAACCTGATCGATCTAACGACTAAGCAAACGTTAGGAACGAGTTGAAATCGATCAGGAACGAACTTTGAAGTTGGATGGACGAACTGGGACGCTCTGGACGACTAGGGTATGATAATATTCGAAGTGTTTCGTTTTTCCATGAATTATGTGGTATTTATAGGTTTTCAGTATATGGTCGTACGACTGAGCCATTAGCATGGTTTAGTCGTGCGACTGACTCATGCGTTTGATTCATACGCACGACTGAAGGTTCAGTCGTGCGACTGATTCAATCTTATGTCTTAGTCATATGACTGATCCAGTCACATGGTACAGTCGTGCGACTGGTCCATAAGTATGGTCCATTCGTGCGTCTAGTCCATGAGTATGGTCCATTAGCATGAATACCACAAGACTAAGTCGAACATATTTCTGAATCATTATTGACTCAGAACTATGCACAACAACCTTAAACCTATATATAATATTCATTCATATGTGTAATAATAAATACTATAAGAATATGATATAATCAATGGTAAATAAACATCCAAACACATATATCTCATTACATTAAGTTCTTGCATTACACATGTGTAAGAAATGAAAGACATAGACATGTAAGCACATAAACTAGGGACATCGTGCATCAACAAACTCCCCCTTGGACCTAGTTTACCCTATTGTCTAACACTCTTCACATGTTCTTGAAACATCTTGTACTTCTCCTCTTTAGTGACTCCAGCATGTATCTCAAATGCAAAACAGAGTCGTATGACAAGTTGGAACTAGAGAGCTTATACAATGTCTTGAGTATCATAGAACAGTGGCCACTTGTATAACGTATAAACATCGTGTGCTGACAAGTTGGTAAACCACATTGGGTCGAATACCCTAATAGTCTCAATCTTTCCATCTCTGTTCAAAACTATAACAGCTTCCCCTGTCCTCTAATCATAATACCACCACTTGAAGTGACATGTGAAATCCTATGGCATCTCCCTCAAAGGAATCTTTGACATTGTCTTCGGAGGTCTCCACTTCAACACCACCTTCCTTCTTCCCGAGATCGAGTCAACCTCAGTCTTATGAAGAAACGTCCTTGGTTGTTTAGGTTTGAAGTTGACCCATCTAGTATGGTATTCCTTCCTTAATGCCATCTCAAACCATCCCGACATTTTCCTTGGGTTAGCATATAGTAGATCTAGGCATGCTAGTCTGTTTAACTCAAATCCCGGAAGAGTCTTCAGATCATGTGGATATCTGAAGTACTCGATCCCTTTCTCTCTTTTCACGGCATATACATCTAAATCCTTAAAGTAAGCCAACTGATAATCTTGCCTGATACTTTCTGATGTCTCTTAACTTTGTACAGCTTGGTGTAGGCATGTTGCTTTGAAGGTTCTCTCTGAGCTTTCATCTCTGCTAAACATGCAGCCCATTCAGCTTTCTTTAGTTCAACATCAGCATTTGCAGCTTGAACTTTACCATCTGCCTCTTCTTTCTCAGTCGCTTTCTCATCTAATTTGTCGAACATATCACTGACAAATGTCTCACCCGAGTTAGGGATAACATTGCCATCAAAGTCAGTATACTGAGGATAATGATCTGATGTGACATCCTCAATCTCTATCTCATCCACTCCTTGCGGCTCCTCATCACTAACAACATCCACTTCAGGAGCATCTTTGACTATCTCGTCTGGGTTCAGTCTGAACATCTCAGCGAGCTGTTCATCTGATAGATCGTGGATGATCTCCCCTTCTTCTGGAGTGTAACTCACAGACCGTCTGACAATCCCTTGCAAATCAAGAATCATGGTAAGTTGAGTCTTAATTTGCTGAAGTGGAGCGACATCATAATCATCGGCCTGTTGAGTTTCATCTGTTTGATAGAACAATCAACAAATCACACATTAATGAATAATCAAGACATTAAACATAAATTATCATTATTTATATTAATGTAGTACAAAGTTCAAGTTACAAAAAGTTTCAAAATACATAAACTTTCTTAATCATTACTTTTCTCTTGAACTTGAGGCTCATCAGCTTGAGGAGCTGAGGACGAGGTTCCTTAATCTTGATTCTTCTTAGTGCGCCTCTCCCTCGCTGATTGAGTTGAGGCTGATGCATTAGCATCACCTTCAGGTTCATCCTTCTCATCATCGTCCTTATTTTTCTCCTCTCCACTATCACCAGCTTCCTCCTCATCACCTTCGTCCTCGGATTCATCATAACTGGAATCATCATCGTCATCTCCATCATCATCACCATCTCCCTTTATCTTTAGAGGCTCATTCTGCTTTCCCTTCAGCCTAATATTATCTTCTTGTTCTTCTTTTCCAACCCCTCAATCCTCTTGGCGGATGCCAGCACTAGCTCATTTTGATCTTGCAGGGCCTTGTGAGCTCGAACTAAAGCTCTCTCCTGAGCTTCGTTTTACTCAGTGAGCTTAGAAATTTGCTTGCCCTGTGCTGCATTGACCGCCATCAGCTGGTTCATTTGGTTGGCCCTAAGATCATCCATCGCCAACAGCTTGAGCACTAGCCTGTTAAGGCTTACCAGCTGTTCCTCTAACCTAACAGTGGGTAGAGTAGGCCTTGTGGAGGTAGGAATTGGGTGGAGGTTCCAGCTTAGGGAATGGTTGGGGGTGGATGTGGTGTAAATGGGTGTAGGAATAGGAATAGATTGTGGAGGGGCGGTTTTGGGTATAGAGGGTGAGGAAGATATGAGTGTGGTGGTGGGTATGTCGGTGGTGGTGGCTGTGGTGGTAGTAGCTATGGTGGTGGTAGTTATGGTGGTAGTAGTGGCTGTGGTGGTGGTAGCTGCGGTAGTGGTAGTGGCTGTGGTGGTGGAAGAGCTCAACAGGATGATCTTCTGTCTTTTTTCCTTCTTGCTATAGGGTTGGACCATTCTCTTCCTTCTATACCCCTTAGCAATCGGGGCTCCCCCTGGGCCAATGGGCTGGTCGGGTGTATAAGATGGATCACTCTCTTTAGTATCGACACCCTTTGACCCAACCTTGTGGGTACCAACCACCTCCTTTCCTTTCTCAGTGGCTACCCACTTGCTGCCGACCTGCCTCACAAGAGGCTCCTCCTCTGATCCACCGTCTTCTTCATCCAGATCAAAATTCTTGATATCCTCACTAATCAGGAAGTCCTGGTGGATGGCAGCTTGCTCAGATCCACCAGGAGCTGAAGAACTACTCTGCTGAGGTGGTGGTGGAATAGTAGATGTGTTGGTGGTTATGGATTGATTCGAACCCTCATCTCCACCACCTTGACCATGATCCTGGTCATCATCATCATGATCGTCATCATCCGGAATCATAACATGCTCAACATCGGAGTCACTATCATCGTGGTGCCACTTTTTCCTGGATGGCGCTACATAGGCGATGTTAGCCAGATGACCGAATAACCTTTTCACAGGGGGCTTAACCTGCTTTCCCCTGTATCCATTACCTCCAATGACACCTCATCATCCTTAAGCTTGGGCAGGTTTGGTAGCTTCTGTTGAGGATCAGCTGTAGAAACTGGGGATACATGCAGAATCCCTCCTTTCCCTTAGCCTTGATATTCTCCCTTATGTAGTTGAAGAACATCTTAGAGAAACTGAACGGGTGGTTGAGCACTAACGCGACAAACGCGTTCTGAATCTGGTCAGTCATCTCGTCGAAACCACCGTGTCATGAGGCTATGCACTTTAAAATCACATGTACCATATATTTGAAAGGCGGGCACATGTTGCTCTTCTTAAGAACGCCGACATTGATGTCACCGGCGTACTTTATCCGTAGAAAGCATCCTCTCACAGTGGGATGTATCTTGGTGGGATAGACCATGTCATCACCTAAATCCAACACTTTCCTTAAGTCATCCTCCCCGATGTCTATATCCTCTAGAAAAAATAGAGCTCCAAATCCTAAATGGCTTGACGGATCGGTCAACAACGACATTCTCCCAGAATGCCTGCTGTAGTGACCGGTAAGGTGTGCAGGGAGTAGATATAGCACGTTATATCCTGGATCGTCGTAAGAACTCGATAATCCCAACAAAATCTGAAGCATTCCTGGAGGTTGTGTTGAGATAAGCATAGATGTTGTGCTTAGTGCTCATAGTCCATCTATCATCCATTTCACTGCAACACAAGCAACAAACATGTTAGACCCGTTCATGAGGGACAGAACATTTGAGTTTGAACAGATAATATCAGACAGGCATAAAACATAATTATTTGGGACTTTTTAAATTTATGACAATAACAAAGAGCATTATATATACATTACACTTAGTCTCTTTCATCTAAGAGTCAAAGGCACTTACATGAAATCATGCTACAGCTGTTTTGTAGCACACATTGATTTTGACCATCGGGAGATGCAGCCACGATGATTGTCAGTATATTTGTCCACATAAATCCATAAACAGATTTTTGACACACATTGATGATTATTTAGGTGTATTAAGTCAACAGGCATTTGTGGATCGCACACTTATATGGTAATCAACCTTCCTCATGAGAGTTTTGAGCGGTCTATGGGTTTTTGTCAAGAAGACACTATTATAAGAGCTTTCAAAGAGATGCTAAGCCTCAGGTTAGTGCCATCACATAGCAGAGAGGCGCAAACAACAATGAATTCTTAGAATATATAGGTTATGCTTATCCTCAGGTTAGTGCCATCGCACAGCAGAGAGGCACACAACCTATCTTTTTGTTAGAGCAATTTTATTTAACGCAGCAACGACATCTGTCATTAACTTGATTGTGTTTCACATTTGTGATGTGCTTTGCTCATAGTGTTGGTCATTCGCACACATTTATGGCTTTCTCTTTGCTCTTCACCGCTTATTGGAGATTTATTGTTGATTGTACAGACCAGGGATAAGATGGGAAACCACAACCTGTTGAGTGATTTAATTTGTGTGATTCACCAATGATGTCTACTAATCTATTGTGTTGAATCTACAGACACATCATATAATGGACTTGCAACCCCTAGATCTACTTTCTCCATGTAACTGCAGTAACAATCTAGCTTACTATCATTTTTCAACTTATTAGGCTTTGACTTCTGAGACTTATAATTTTTCTTTGACTTTCATTTCTTTGGTGTCCCAAACGATAAGATGCATGTGTACTATCATTGTTCAATGTACTGAATCAATTTCTCAGATTTGATTTTGTTGCTTTTCAGCTTACCTGCCCGCCCCCCTTTTTCTTTTTTTTAAGTAATTAAATACTAACTACTGAAACTAAAACTATTCTCCCCCTAAAATCTAAAATAGAAAATCTTTTGTGTTTTTGATATTTTAAGACAAGAAAGAAAAAATAAAATAAAATAAAAAAAATTGATAGAAAAATTTAAACGAAGAAACATATGGACGGACTATGAACTCGACTCCTCCGGAATCACATCCTCTTTCTTCTTTACGCCATTGACCTCTAATAGATAGTAAAATCTCAGTTTATCAAAAGCTTTTGTATCTCCATGATCCGCGTCATTCTTTTCGACCTCTGAAAATCCGTGTTAATTTTAATTACATCGATTAAATGTTTTTCAAAACAATCACGTATGAAGTGATATTTAATGCCGAAGTGTTTGGTTTTGGGATGTTGTACCGGATTTTTAGTTACAACTATGGCAGCAGAATTATCAACAAAGATAGGGGTGTTAGTAAATTGCAAACCATAGTCCCGCATTTGCTATTGAATCCAGATGATTTGAGAACAACAACTTGTAGCAGCAACATATTCAGCTTCACATGTTGACAGAGCAACAGACGTCTGCTTCTTATATTGCCAGGTGACTAAACGACTTCCAAAAAATTGACACCCCGCAGATGTGGACTTGTAGTTCATCTTGCATCCACCATAGTCTGAGTCACTGTAAGCTGTAAGTTCAAAGTCATCATCATAAGGATACCACAACCCGAGTGTTGGAGTACCCTTCAGATAACAAACGTTTCACCCCAATTAGATGATTTACTTTTGGCTTTGACTGATATCTGGAACATAAACACATGGCGTACATGATATCAGGACGAGAAGCCGTGAGATACATTAGAAATCCGATCATTCCACGATACATGGTGGCATCTACTAAATCCCCATTTTCATCAGGTGCCACATCGTGGTTCGTGGCAAGAGGGGTACCAGCAATTGTTACATTTTCCATATCAAACCGCTTCAGAATGTGCCCCACGTATTTGGTCTGATATAGAAAGATTCCATTGGGTGTCTGATCCACCTGTAATCCCAGAAAGAACTTCATCTCTCCCATGGCACTCATTTCAAATTCAGCTTTCATCACCGATTCAAATTCTTTACACAAAGCTTCATTTCTGGAACCGAAGATTATGTCATCCACGTATATCTGAACCAGTAGTAAAGACCATCCTTTTCTCTGATGAATAACGTGCAGTCAATTACTCCCCTTCAAAACCCATGTTTCAACAGGTGTGTGGAGAGCTTCTCATACCAGGCTCGAGGGGCTTGATGTAGCCCATACAAAGCCTTGTCCAATTTATAAACTTTGTCTTGATGATAAGGATCTTCGAAACCTTCTGAATGACTAACGTATACTGTCTCACGGATTTCACCATGTAGAAATGCACTTTTCACATCCAATTAATACACCTTGATCTTCATGTAGGATGCATAGGCTAGGAAGATCCTAATTGCTTCCAACCTAGCCACTGGTGCAAATACCTCCTTGTAGTCCACACCTTCAACTTTTCTAAACCCTTAAACTACTAACCGTGCCTTGTTTCTAATGATGACCCCCTGATCATCTTTCTTGCAACGAAGAACCCATTTTGTGCCAATGACCTTTGCACCCTTGAGTCTGTCCACTAGTGTCCAAACTCTGAGCTTCTTACACTGTAGAAGTTCTTCTTGCATCGCATTTACCCATGCCTCATCTTTCAAGGCATCACTTACAAACTTGGGCTCGACTTGAGAAACAAAACACTTATATGCCCCATCATGTATGTATCCCTTTTCTATTACTACAGCGTAGTCAGCTGTGTACAGCTGATTTCTTATCTGAACACCTGAAAGAAGGTCCCCTATGATGTTGTATAGGGGATGATTAACACTAATCCTTGTCACTGGAGTTGTAGGAGCAACCACTTCATTATCAAGGTTAGGCATCACTGGTTCATCTGTGGTTGGTATACTTTGATCTGGGCTGACTATTTCCTAATTGCTCATATTTTCATTTTCAATCTCCTCATTATCTGAGGAATTGTCACTTCCCTCTAGATCTGCCCCTGACGACCCAAAAGCACCATCGATTTGAGTAGTAGTGCTCGAGTCTAGATTAGGAGAGTTCAAAACGTCATACACCATTTGAGCAGCCACTTTATCATCGGAAGACACAAGAGGAAGATTGAAGGACTTGAAAAATCCATCATAATCAAAGAATAATGATGGACCTTTTCCAGCAAAGGGTGTGGTGTATCTTTGAACATCGACGTTGCACCACACTTCAACTTGACCAGTTGCGTTGTTATAAACCCGTTTGTCTGGTATATTGTATCCCAGAAAGATGCCTTCCTTTGCCGTCTCACTAAACTTTCCAGTCTAAGTCTTCTTTAACAGCATGCAAGGAGCTCCAAATGGTTCTAGATACTCCAGATTCGGTTTACGCTTTTGGAGCAACTCATAACAAGTTTTACTATGATGTTTAACCAATAAGACCCAATTGAGTGTGTAGCATGCATTAGCCACTGCTTCGTTCCAGAATTGAATCGGCAGCTTCGAATCTGCCAACATTGTCCTCGTAGTTTCAATCAAGCTTTGAATCTTGCGTTTAGCAACTCCATACATCTGTGGAGTGTAAGCAGAAGAGAATTGATGAACAATCCCTTTCTCTCGGCAGAATACCCCCATCCACCGATTCTTGAATTCTGTCCCTTTTTCTGAACGTATTTTCCTCACTTTCAGATTATACAAAGACTCCAGAGTAGTAACTAAATGTTTGAATCATTCAAACGTCTCTGACTTGGCTTTAAGAAACATAACCCAGGAAAATCATGAGTAGTCATCAGTGACCACAAAACGGTACTAATCTCCTGCAATGCTTTTAGTACTGATAGGGCCAAACAGATCCATATGCAACAGCTCCAGTGGAATCTCAATAGAGTTAACTTTCTTAGATTTGTGAGATTTCTTTGACTGTTTTCCTTTCTTGCACGATACACAGAAATCTAGAAGCTGAAAGCTCTTGACGATAACACCTTCAACCAGATTATTTTGAACCAAATGATTCATCTTCCTGGGATTGATGTGACCCATTCTCCTGGGCCAAGAAATAGAATCCCTCTCTGTGGCTTTAGACAAGAAGCATTGAGCAGCAGATTCAGTTGTGGAGGCTTTTGACATATCCAAGACATACAAGTCGTTATATCTTGAAGCTGACATTAGAACTTTCTCCCCAGGGATAACATACTCCTTTTTTAGAATGTAACATCTCTTATTATCAAATACAAATTTGAATCCCTTGTCACAGATTTGAGAAACTGAGAGTAAATTATTCTCCAGTTGTTGAACATAGTTGACCTTATCAAACTTCACTCTCTCATTTCCCACTTGACCTTGAGCTACGTGTCCCCCTTTGATTTGTTTGACATTGAAAAGGAGAGACAGATTCCCGGTTATGTGTCTGGATGCCCCACTATCAAAATTCAGGTGTTAGTGATAGAGCTGTAGCGGACAACCTGCACAAGAATGGAAATGATTAGTTCATGAGTGGGCCCTGAGCCTTAACTGGCTTGGGTTTTCCAGAGGCATCACACATTACAAACTCCACCCACTGTCCTTCGAAAGAGGAAGACACATTCTTCCTCAGCTTGTCCTTACTTTCAGACACACCTGTTGATTTAGCTTTCCACAAACCAGTTTTGTGTAAGGCCTGTTTGTGATAAACAGATAACTGGTTTATTGTTTGAACTTTTGGTTTAACTTCCTCCCTAGGTGTTTCCTCAGTTAATACAGCTTTACTAGGGGCTTGTCTGTGTTGACTTTGGTGTTTGGGAGGGGTAACCGATCTTGGTTTAGTATACCTTGGTTTATTATCATGAAAAATTTCAAATTTCCTTCTTGGCGTCTGATAGTAAGGACAATTTTGAGAAATATGTCCTCGTTCTCCACAACTCTAACATGATCTCCCTTCAAATGGTCTAGAAGATCTTTTATATGGGGAAGAGGGTGGGCTAGATTTTGTCTCTTGCTTTTCAACTTTAGGTTTCTCACCTTTTTTGATAAATTTTATTGATTTTACATTTTATTACCTTTTACTTTTATTTTGTTGAGATTTTGATAATGAACCGTTTTAGAATGAGTTGGTTTTGAAATATTAACTTTTGAGCCCAACCCAAGAGTAGCCTTGTTATTCTCTTCATCCCTATTATCAGTGACAACTTCATCTTTAGTACCCGAACTAGATCCCTTCTGTTCAGTAACAGATTGCACAGTTGGAACTGTGGAATCTGGATCACTAACTAGAGGAGTAGTCACCACGTGATCCTTGATAGGATTATTATTTATAGGTCAACATTTTATGTTCAAAAGGATCGCATGTGGTGGCGGCACTACTTTATAACCAAGCCCCTCCCCACAGTTTCTCTCTTTGACTAAGTTCTGAACAATGTGAGAGGAACTAGCTAGACTATGCAGATTTTGATTTAATGATTTCATTTCAACTTACAAAATCACTTTTTCTTTTTTAGTTTCCTCAATTGTTGAAAGATAGAACTTAATGTTATTTTCTTGATTAAAGGCAACAACCTCGGTTTCCCTAAGTTGTTTTCCTAACGATTCAAGTTTTTCTTTAAAGCTGCTTTCATTCTGTTTAACACTTGGTTAGCTTCAGTGCATAATTTCAAATCATTTACCAGACTGTCATTGTGATCTAACAACCTAGAAAATTTTAAGTCTGTGCTTTCACAAAATTTATTACATTCTGCACAAGCATGTTTATCAAACAGTTCATCTTTAGAAAATACATGTGATGAGCTGGAAGTGTCAACCATAAATGCCACTTTAGATTCCTCAATGACAAGAGATTCCGTGCTGTCAGCAGTCAATTCATCTTCAACCAAATGATCCACGGCATCCATAGCTTCTTCAACGTCTGAATTTGCATTTTCAGCTATGTTATCTCCTTCACTTGCTGACCCATCATCAAGATCTTCTACCATATCCGCATTTGCGTCTCCATCAGACAGAAATTTGAAAGACCAATCCTGTCCTTCGTCTCCTTGAGCAACCAACGCCTTAGTATCCTGACTTGTTGATGTTACTTTCTTTTCTTTGTCCTGATGATTGATCGATGGAAAAGGGTTACCATCTCCGGTCTTTTTAGGTTTCACGCACTCTCTTTTGAAGTGACCCTTTTCACCATAGTTGAAGCATGTAACTTTTGTTTTATCAAAACCAAAAGTTGTGTCTTTGGTAGCAACCAGATTCAGCCTCGTATTCTTCACAAACTTCTTAGCCCTTCTAACAGCACTGGCTAAGGCCCACATGATATCCATTCTTTCCAACTCAGTTTCATCTACCTGCTCATAATCTTCATCGGCTAGATGACAATTTCCAATCTTACCTACAACTAAACCATCATAAGAGTGTACCACTACAGCGAGAAGATCCATATGCTCTTTCGCTACTTCAACAGTAACATTCCCCAGATTTTCAGTCTTCAGCTTGATGGAATTTGAGTCAGGAATAGCATATTGGGTTCCAGATGAACCTGATGAATCACTTCCTGAAGAGATGCTTTGAGAGGTTCCAGATGTGTTGGAAACAAAAGCTGTCTGAAGAGGTGCTCCAGATGAAACTGGGTTAGGAGTAACATTATAGAGTGAAGGATTCTGAGTGTAAGATCATTTCTTCGACTTGCATTTCAAACTTAGTTCCTCCTCCCTTAATTTCAAGATGAAATCAGTTATATCTAAAGTTGCAAAAGTATCATTCTGTCTCATATTAGACACAAATAGATCCTATTTATCTGGCAGACCATCAGCGAAACTTGATACTTTATCCTCCATAGATGTTGTCACACCATGAGTATGCAGCTCACTCATCAAATGATAAAATCTATCAATAATGTCATCTAAGCTCTCATTTCCTATTGGAGAGAAGTTATCAAATTCCTTTTTGAGAGCTTTAGCCTTCAGCGCCTTCAAGGTTGTATTACCATCATATATCTTTTCTAAAGCTTCCCATAACTTATTAGATTGTTTATGTTCTGAAAACTTATGGAAGATGCCTTTAGGAATTGACTGATTCATCAAAGCGTAGGCTTTCTTCTCAACGTTGTGTGCAACTTTTTGTCCCTCGTTCATACCACCCAAGGTCAGCTTTACCCCATTAGCACCAACTGGTATAGTATAACCAGTCTCAATGGTTGTCCATAGATTCGGATCAACACCGTTCAGATAGATTTCAAACCGTTGTTTCCATTATGAGTATTCATCCAAAGTAAACAGTTTAGGTGATTTGTTATGATTCCCAATCTCGTTTTCCAGAAGTAGTAGATTCTAGATACGTGAATCCTTCCGAGCAGTAAACGCAGAGTTCTGATCTTCCATGATGTCAAACTTGAAAATTTTAGTATAAGACAGAATCAAATATGCGATTGAGCGACTGAGTTCAATCGTGCTATTGGGGAGTGCGACTGAGTTCACTCGTGCGATTGAGTTCAATCGTGCGATTGAGGGATGCGAATGAGTTCAACCGTATGGGTTAGCTTAATCGTGCGAATGAGCAGTACGACTAAGTCTAGTCGTGCGGTTGAATGGTACGATTAGGATTCAGTCGTGCGATTGAGCTAATCGTGCGACTGAAGCTGCTGTGGATGAAAAATTAGAAATTTTGGACACTTTGACACCACAAACGATTTTTCACAAACCCTAATCTGCCGTACGTCAAAAATTATGAAACTTTAGAATCAGGAACACTTCACAAACACCTTTTGAATCAAGAAAACCAATCTTTTGAATTAAAACGTTACTTTTAACAAGAACACTAATCGAATCCATAAAGAATCACGAGCCAAAGCTCTGATACCACTTGTTAGGACCGTTTTCATACGGAGTACTAACTGATTCAATGTGAAACCAGATCAAATAGCGTGGAATTCTATTTGATTGGCGATCCAATCAGTGAGAACGACAACCTGATCAATCTAACGATTAAGCAAATGTTAAGAATGAGTTGAAATCGATCAGGAACGAACTTTGAAGTTGGATGGATGAACTGGGATGCTCTGGACGGCTAGGGTATGATAATATTCGAAGTGTTTCATTTTTCCACGAATTATGTGGTATTTATAGGTTTTTAGTATACAGTTGTACGACTGAGCCATTAGCATGCTTCAGTCGTGCGACTGACTCATGTGTTTGATTCATACGCACGACTGAAGGTTCGATCGTGCGACTGTGTCAATCTTATGTCTTAGTCATACGATTGATCCCATCACCTGGTACAGTCGTGCGACTGGTCCATAAGTATGGTCCATCCGTGTGTCTGGTCCATGAGTATGGTCCAGTAGCATGAATACCACAAGACTAAGTCGAACACATTTCTAAATCATTATTGACTCAGAACTATACACAACAACCTCAAACCTATATATAATATTCATTCATATGTGTAATAATAAATACTATAAGAATGTGATATAATCAATAGTAAATAAACATCCAAACACATATATCTCATTATATTAAGTTCTTGCATTACACATGTGTAAGAAATGAAAGACATAGACATTTAAGTACATAAACTAGGGACATCGTGTATCAACAGACACTGACTACGAGGAAAAATTTAGGGGTTGTCAGAGGGGTTATACACCCCGTATAGGCCTATACGACCCCCCTATACGGTCTGTATGGGGCTATACGACCCGTATAGAAATTTTAAGGTGCTGATTTAAAATATTGGGGTGTCCGAATAACCAACCCCAGTTTAATGACAAAATGAACGCATGAATTAATAAGCTCCATGACATACGGCTTCGGATGAGAGAAACTGAGCCTAAATGTAAAATAAAGTAATAAAGTGCCTATGATAGTTTGTTGCCTTGTCTAGCCCATTTTGCATATTGTTTTCGTCTAATTTTATGGGCTCTGTAGCCTTACGAGCATCTAAATTGTATTTTAGGGTTGTTCACGAACCGAACCGAACGCAGCTCGGCTCGAACTCGGTTCGGTTTCAAACGAGCGGCTCGGTTCGGTTCGTATTTACAAATTCGAGCGCAGACTTCATGCTCGAACTCAGTTCGGTTTTAACTGAGTGCTCAGTTTTGCTCGGTTTTGTGTTACAATTTAAAACAAAACTAATAATTCATTTAAGAGTTTCAACTTCAAGTTCCAACCCAAATTCAACAAAGTAACAATCAAACATCAAGATATCGCTATTAGAAACAACCGAACAAAGGGATGCATGGACAGACCTTCGGGGACTCGAAGGCAGAGGGATTGTCGGAGATTGGTGGTCGGCCGTCGCAGGTGGTAGCGCCGGAGTTCGGTGGTCGGTTGATTGCAAGTCGACAGGGACGTGGGGTAATGGGGTCTTCAGGATTTCTGCGGGGGGGGGGGGGGGGGATGGCTTGTAATGGTGAAAGGGTTTTGATTTGTGAAATATGAAGTGATAATATTGTTAGAGTTTTTACATTAAATTATTGACTTTTTGACCAAATAATTAAAATAGTAATAATTGATAAATAACTAAATAAATTAACAAATATATAATATATAAAAATTAAATTAAAAAATAGGTCGAGCTAAACTTAGCGAGCGACGAGCGAGGGCACCTTTGCTCGTGCTCATTTCATTTTCAAACCGAACCGAGCTGCTCGGTTCGTTTACAACCGAGCCAAAAATCGAGCGAGCAAAAATCCAAGCTTTTTAACGAGTTCGAGCGAGTTTCTAGCATCGAACTATTTGAACAACCCTATTGTATTTTGAATGACCTACATGTTAGTCCCTAAGTAATTTCTTAAATTGTACTTATACGCTAATATTCCACTTAATTTTCTTTATAACATAGGTTAGTCCAAACTAATATAATCATTTTAACATAATCTTGCTTACATCTCATATTATAAAATATGTTTTTATATAACTTTAAAACTAATCTCATTTAGTTATTTTTTTTGGGTTTAATAACTGTTGGAAAATGGTTACATCGAATTTAACCACAATTTTGAGGGTTGAGAAACAGGTTGGGTTAGAGGTGCACAAAGGAAACGGTTACCCGACCCGAACTGGAACCAAACCAGTTTCAACCCGGTGGTAGGCCAAACCGGTTTCAACCCAGAAAAAACCGGCGACTTGGGACCGGTTTGTATATTTATAGCCCAAACCGGTCTGGAACCGGTTTATACCCAACCCGGTTTATGAATAGACAAAAAACGGTTTGAAACCGGCCCAAAAACACTGGTATGTATCTTTTGTTTTGTTTAAAAGTCCATATAAGTGTTTATTTTAATTTTTTTAATGTACTTATTAATGAAATACCACTCAATAAAAATGTATTTGTAGTTGTTTCATTTAATCTACTTTTAAATAAATTGTATACTTTAAATATATTATTTATTGAAATAAAAAAAATAAAAATACCGGTTTTTTGGAACCGGTTTTTGGACCCGAACCGGTTAGAAACCGAGCCGGACTGGTTCCTATCGGGTTGGGTTTTATGGGCCCTAAATCGGTTTTGGTCAAACCCGGTTCAAAAATCTTTGAAGTGAACCCGGTTCGGGTCGAACCTGACCCGGTTCGAAAAAACCCGGTTTACGCACCTCTAGGTTGGGTTACCATACGTTTTATTTTTCATCACTCCGTTTGGGAGAGGACTCAAATTTGAATTCTTAAAACTCATCAATAGTGCGTTGACATGTCATTTTTGCTCCTCAGCTATCATTCACTACCCTTGTAAGCGGCTTGGGGGCACTCCACTTTTGAAAGCTTAAATCCGTTTCTGTTTTGAATAAATTAATAAAATTTGTATGGAACATTTTCACTATTTCAAAGACAATTACAAAATTAAAAAAAACAAAATATGTAATTAACATACTAAAATAAGAAAAAAAAACTAAAAATCACAAGGCCAACCTCTTTCACATTTCATTTTTATTGTTATTGATTTTGACGGTCCGTCCAAATGCTCATGGAGCTCCATGAGTGTTTCTAAATCATTTTATCATTCGAAGACTCGTCTTTATACAATCAAGGAATGTGGTTTATAGCTGAGTACATTATTAAGTATGGAGGGATTGATTCACGGTATACACGCGCGCCAAAGTTTGGATCAAACCCGAATTGACCCGAGGTGTATTCAATGGGCATACGGGCAAGATTGAACGTTGTGTATAACTGAATCGTGACCTAAGCAGTTAAATCGGTGAAATATCGGATATCGGTCACTGACCGATATTTGATATATCGGTTCTCGCGGTGATATATCGGTGAGATATCGGTAATTGCATATATATATATATATATATATATATATATATATATATATATATATGTAACACTAAAACCCATATAATATTAATAATAAGATACTAAGATAGTCAAATAAATAGTCCAAATACTCAAAAACTAAAAGTCAATAGTTAGTATTTAAACATGATGACATAATCTAATCAAAAGACTCAATCTTCCTCCGAGTCCACATCACCCAAACAATTCAATTGTTCATCAAGATTTTCCACTTCAACTACTACTTTATCATCGTCATCATCTCTATAGCGCTCTCTTTTGCTCCTTGTACTTGGCCCAACTTCTTCGTTTCCTCCCATTGCCTCCCGCACAACCGACCAATGAAGACCACCTTCTCTACCATCAACAAACTCTTGAAGCTCATCTTCTGTTGGGACAACCCAATCATCGTTCTCCTCTACGTCTCTTAAGAAAATAGGATCCAAAGCTCTGTTGGTTTTTAATGACTTAAAGCGCCTTTGTAACCTTGTGTTGTGTTGAATTAATACAAGGTCATTGAGTTTTTGTTGCAAAAGACAATTTCTTTTTTTAAATGTAACTGAACACAGAGAATAATAAAAGTACTTAACACAATATGATAGTAAATAATTCAAATGTAGTAAATTATATTTGGTAGAAAATTTACATTGTCAAAAGTACTCCAATTGCGTTCACAAGGTGAAGCATTACAAGTTTGACTAAGGACCCTGATAGCAAATGCTTGGAGCAAAGGTGTGTCGATCACATAAGTACGCCACCATATATCTATATTTTATAAATATCCAGAGTGATTTAATAAAAAAAATAAGCTATAAAAGCATGTGATATGTTTTGACTTATGAGTAAAAACTTACATGGTGCAACTTTCGTCATACCCCTTATGGTAGCTGAAGATCCAAATTGCCCAACTAAATCAATGTATAGATTTAAGTCCCGCCTTACTTTATCATTTTCCTCTTCATTAGGCACCAGACGATCAATATCAACATAAAGTGGTGCCAAAATGTTCCTATCTTTCTTTTTCTCACTCGAATTTTCCCCATGTAAAATGGCAGGGTTCAGGATATATCCGGCTTGCATATTAAAATTTTAATAGCTTAGTAAAATGATTATTAAAATTTTTTGAGTTTATTACAAACTAGTTCAACAATCAATACCTGCATGTAATGGGTGATGAAGTTGGTCGGATCATCTTGCTTGAATCATACTCCAAAGTTTAGTGATAAGTCTTTGATCAGTTACATTTTTATTGATTTGCTCCTTTACTCTACTCATTGCATCATAGACGTAACCCATGCTTGGCTTTTCTTCCGTATCAACCAATCTTACCACATCCACCAAAGGATCTAGCAGTTGACAAGCTAGGAATATGATGTCCTAAAATTATGTTTTTCCAACTATTCGCTCTATTCTTTTACCTGCTTCCTTCTTTGCATAGTCACTTTTCCTTCATTTTTCAGAGACAAACAACACTTGAATATGATGTCGATTTTCGTGGACACTCTTAATGGTATAAAATTGGGTTGCAAACCTAGTTACACAAGACCTGTATAGCTCCTTGTTTTTCGTTAACTTCCTCATCATATTAAGAATTCTTCCGTGGTTGTAAATGTAAACCACAATTGCTCTTGCATTAGCAAGAGTACAATTTATCTTTTGTATTTTCTCACCAATATCTTGAATCATGAGGTTCACACAATGTGCTGCACAAGGAGTCCAAAACATCTTAGGGTATTTTCCTTCTAAAATCTTTCCAGGTGCTTTAAAGTTTAACCCATTATCGGTAATGAACTACAAGAAATAAAGAATTTAATTAATAAATGAACACAAAGTAAACTTAACAAATTATAGTAAATCTACCTGCACAATATTCGTCTCTCCAACATCTTCTATCATCTCATCAATCATCTCCACAATTAAATTAGCATTCTTCACATGCTCTGATGCGTCAGTTGATTTCAAAATACCGTTCCAAAAGGACAATTGACTAAGAAGTTTATCAAACACCTTCCTTTCTTGTCTGTCCAAAAATCGGACATAATGCTACACCCATATTCTTTCCAATGTGGTCTAAATGAATCCACAAACTTTTTCATTTCTTCTAAACGTTTTTTCAACAATGTCACACGAATATTATGATAAGATGGAGCAGGCATACCTAACATAAAGTAATAACTAATAAAATTAACCAATAATCAATTATTAAAGTATCAATAAATTTTAATCTCATAATAAGATAGTAATACCTCTTCCATATTCTCCAATTGCATTGATCATATATTGGAAACCTTCGTCACGTACGGCATTGAAGGGTAAACCAACCGAATAAGCCCAAGTTGCAAATTCGTCCCAAGCTTCCATCTTTAACTACTCTTTGATTGGATTCTTTCTATCCAATGTGGTTTGCTGATCGGTCTTAAAAAATTTATCAAGAGAACCTCGCACGTTGCTAGAACCCACCAATTTCTTTTTATTTGAAGCATTTTTCTTTATACCAACTTCTTGTGCATTGTCTTGACCTTCCTCATCCTCATCTTTCTTATCAAGATCAACCAAGTTTGATCTAAGTATCTCCCTATTTCTTTTCTTTTCTAGTTGTACCTTTTCCCTTTCTTTAATTGATGCTATGACTTTCTTTGATATATCGACAGTAACTTTTCCACAAGCACTGACTTGTCCTCCAGTATGAGTGAGATGTTGCTTTAGTCGTGTAATCCCCCCTCTCATCTTATGACCACAAAGTTTGCACCAAACAATATGTTTTTTCAACGGATCTCTACACTCTCCCCATTCCCACGCCATATCTCTATTATAACTTTTTAGGGTGGTGTTGGCATCAGACGACATCGTATTAGTGTTTGACTTTGAAGGGTTTATGGACCCATGTGAAGATGGATTTTGAGCATCCATTATCAAGTATCAAATGACTCAAATCTCAGTCCTAAAAACAAAGCAACAATCAAACTCAGTCCTAATTCCTAAAATCCAAAATCCAAAATCAAAATGCAAAATCCAGCTTCTCTAAAATACAATCTCAGTCCAAAATCAAGATGCAACAATCTCAGTCCAAAATCTCAGTCTAGAACAACTTCTTTATTCCTAAAATCTCAGTCAAACTCTAGTCCTAATTCCTAAAACAGTCAACAGCTTCCTTTATTCCTAAAATCTCAGTCCAAAATCAAAATGCAACAAAAAAACTTAGTCCTAATTCCTAAAATCTCAATCAAACTATTGCAATAATCCAATCAAACAGCAAAGAAATACTCAAATAAGCGAAATCAGACCCCAAGTGCAGCAGCTCGATGATCCATGATCGGTTGTTCGTTGTTGTACGAAATCAGACCCAAGTGCAGCAGCTCGATGGTCAATTGTTTGTTGCTTGAAAGTTGGAACCGCTTGGTTGTTGTTTGCTGTGTGGAACCGCTCGATGGTTGCTCCCGATTATCGATGATTGGCTCTGAAACATCGAACTGCTCCTCCCGATGGTCGACATGTGAGTAATTTAGGGTTATTGGGTTATTAGGTTAGTGGGTTAGTGGGTTTTTAATTTTTAAGCCTTGGACAAAAAACAAGCCCAAAACAAAAAACGAGCCCTGCGATATATCGGTGATATGGCCAATATTTTGAGGACAAAATATCGGCGATATATCGGCCATATCGGCAAATAATATCGGCAACGATATTCTATCCGATTTTTGGGACCGTGTGCAACCCAGCCACCGATAACCAATATATCGGTGATATATCACCGATATATCAGCCGATTTAACTGTGAAAGGATCTCAGCATCTAGTTTGATCAATTAGATTGGATTTGCAGCGGAATTATACACGAATTAGAACAAATTATAGCAAGAACACACAACATGTATCAATGAAACAGTATGATTATAGAGAGAGAGAGAGAATTTCTGCCAAAAGGTATATTTTCATTCAACACACGCTTCGGCCAGGATACAATTAGGTCATCTTTCCTTTTATAGGAAAGATGACGTCAGCTGATGTCACTTGACAGTGACATCTAACCGTTATTACAACAAACTACTGAAAGAGACTAAACTACTGAAGATGTCTAACAGTTGACATCTTCTTACAAAAGACAAGTGTAAACTATTACAACTACTGATAAGAAACTACTGAAACTACAACGTCTGAAGAACATGCTCTTTAGACGTTTTACAAAGTACTGAAACATAAAATAAAACTACTAATAAGAAACTACTGAAAGGAAAACCATCACAACAACTGAAGAATACTTCTTCAGCTGTTGTGACAACCTCTGAAGTCTTCAGTACTTGAACTTTGAACTTCAGTTGTTGTCATCAGCTGATGTCTTCAGCTGATGTCTTCAGTTGTAGTCTTCAGTCTTTGTACTTCAGCTGATGTCTTCAGACTTTGTACATCAGCTGATGTCTTCAGTTGTTGTACATCAGCTGATGTCTTCAGTTGTTGTACTTCAGCTGATGTCTTCAGACTTTGTACATCAGCTGATATCTTCAGTCTTTGTATTTCAGCTGATGAAGTCTTTAGTTATTGTCATCATCAGCTGATAAAGTCTTCAGCAGTTGTTGTGATGTCTGTGGGACTTAAAGGTTTTTCTGATATGGCTCATTGGTTCTTTTGGTCTAACAAACTCCCCCTGAACCAATGCAGCCAAAATCTTTAAGCTTATTTGATGTCCCACTTATTTGGCAGAAAGATTGGTCTTTGTCTTCTGGATCAGCTCAGAAATGACCCATATCAGCACAGGCCTGGGAAGAGGCTTCAAAAAGTATGATTATCAAAGGATGGATGGGAACTCTGTCTTGGGGAAATGGACTCAGAGCTGTTACCCCGTCCATGAAACCTACTTCCCAACTATGAGTCTGTAAGACTCTCTTGTGTAGGCCTCAAGGAAGACTATTTGTTTCTCCATGGTGAGCTCTTCTGCTTCTCCCTCAAAGAGTGACTCCGGTCCATAATACTCAGAGAGGTATTTGACCTGTTTCCTATTTTTGAGCTCCACAGTTGTTATTACTTTGTAAGCAAATTCATCAGAGTGATTACCCTCTAGGAACAACTGGAGCTCATTCTTCCTGACTTCCTCAAGCCTCTTATACACTAGCCCCTTTTTAACCACTCTATTCTCCAGCATCTTTTGTGGGGGCATATTTGCTTTATAGGCTTTCTTGAAGTCTTCAAGGATCTCCCAGGGTGATATTACAATGGCTAGTGTGATCACTTCATCTACGATCTTCTTTACCTGGCCCTTGTATCTCTGTGGAATATCTTTCTTCTGAATCCTATGAGACACCCTAGGATCAGGCCAAATCCTCACTCTCTTTTTTATATTGAAATGTTTGTCTGAGATTGTATAGTCTCTGAGTATGTTTCTTCATGTTTATGATTGATGAAGTGGCAACATATGCTTTGTCAACCCTCTTCAACAATTCCTCATCATGTTGTTTGTGAAGCTCTTCTTATTCTAGCTTCACTTTAACAATTTGCCTTTGGACCTCAGGAGTAATTGTTGAAGGGTTACTTTTGGCCTTCGGCAGTGGAATGACAGCTGAGATTGGCAGCATGTCCTCATCTTCATCATCTTCTTCTTCTTCTTCAAGCCTCAACACCCTTCTCTTCCTCTTCTGGGGTGCATCATCGGCTATTGGTTTTGTGGGTAAGGGAGTTGGTTTTGTGGGTTTTGATGTGGATTGTTTTGGTGTGGGAGATTAGGCAGGCTGTTCTAGCAGTTTGGATGTGAGTGAGGTTTTGGTTTGCTTGGCTAGTTCAGTCCTGCTCCTAGCACCAGCTTCACTTAGGGCTTCTATGATCAGCCCCTTGGTGAATGCCTCAGACGAACAGATCTTGGTGGTTATTGCCAAGATGTTGTCCCTGGACCATGATTTGACTTCCAGGACTGATCTCCCCAGATACTTCGAAATGAATCTGGCCATAGCTTCTAATCTCTCATTCTCTTGTTCACTATGACCAGACCATCGGCTTTCAATCTCTTATACCTCCAATTTCCTTATCTTAGTATCTAGCTCAGCAGTGTCAAAGCCTTGCCTAAACAGCTGATCAATGATTTTATCCATTTACCTGCTGTGTTGGGCATCAGCTTCCTTGACAAGCACTGCTAGCTCCTTCTCCTACTCCTTTTCTCCACCTTTCTTCTTTTTATATGTGACATGAAAGTCTTTTTCACTTTCAGTCACTTTTTCCTTTTCTTTTCCCTTCTCACTCTCCTTCTCTTTCCCAGTCTCCTCTACCATCTCCCTCTCCATTTCCACCTCCTTCTCTACCTCTTTCTCTTTCTCTTCATCCAGTCTCTTTCTCTTGATTGCTTTCACTGACTGAGTCTCCCCCTTTTTGGTTGCATTGGTTGTAGGGGTTTGACTGTCAGAAAGCTTTTTAGCCATAGCATCATCCACCAGGGTTTGAATATTTGAGGCAAGCCTCTCATCAAGGGTTTTATTCACTATATCAGTGATGATGGGTGTGATGAGAGGCAGAGATTTTTGAAAGATAGTAACCATTTGCTCAGGGGGTTCTGTCCCAGAGAAATAGTGCTGAAAGCAGGGGCTGGTGGCTGAGATTTTGGGAGTGGCGCTGTGTTTGGGAGACCTTCAAAGGAAGGTGCCATCTGTTGGTGAATGCTGGCAGATGGACTTGATTCTTGAGTCATTTTGGCAAGTAGCTCTTTGAGTCTACTCACCTCATCCTCAAGAACGGTGTTCTGGGCTAGAACATCATAAAAGAAGCCCAGGTCATCATCAGTGTTAGCTGAATCACCTGACCTCCTGATTAGATCAGGATGTACATGTGCTGAGTGTGGCTCAGTAATCACATATGCCCCTTTGTCTTGGAACTGGGGACTTCCTGCCTCAGGAGAGGATCCTTCATCGGCAGTTGCCTCTGGTGAGGACTTAGAGATGTTACCAGCTGCATCCTGTTCATGTGCTGAATCAGGAAGAGTGGCAGCCTCACCAGATGTTCGTATCTCCTTTGCCACACTAGAAGATAGAACATAATCCCTGTGCTGGGGGTTCTCAACAACACTTGGTTCCCCCCTCTCATTGGTTGGGGTTTTCCCAGTTGTAATAGGTGCCTGGGGAGAGGGTGGAGTGTTGAGCTGAGTCAGCAATTCTGTGATGATAAATGTAGGGCTTTTTGGGGCGGTTGCAGTGGGAGATTAGGGTGAATCTGTTTGCACCTGGGGACAGTGGTGCTCTTCAATGGTAACCTTCTCAAGTGAGAAAGGTTCCAGAAATGTGGCTGCCCCGGAAGTGGTTGCTTCAGGCTCTTATTGAGAGGATGCCTGAGCGGTTGAGGCTGGTTGAGTCCTTGTAATTACTGGGGGATTAATACCAGTAATTACTTCCTGCCTTTGTGTTGCAGGGGCATCCTCAGGGGACTCATCTCCCTGAGTAGCCTTTTTGGGCTTTTTGGTTTTGGGTTTGGTGGGGACTTTGGATTTGGAGGTGGAGGCTGTGGGTTCCCGCTGCTTGGGTTTTAGCAGCTTGGCAGCCTGTTTGAGAGTTTGGTCTGAGTTGTGCCTGGAGTATACTTCAAGCAATACAACCAGAGCAGGGACTCCAAGGCCAACAAGTCCCTCAGCTTGAAGCTGGCTTTCTATGATGGCCATGATGAACCGTGGATATAATATCCATCGGTTAGCCAAAGGTTTCACAGCCATATCTTTTAATTCTAAAAATATTATTTCAGAAAAATTAAGAGTTTGTTGCTCAAGGATAGAAAACAATACATGTTGCCACCTGGATGACATTTGATCCCATGAGGAAGTTTTAGGGGCAAGACAGACATTGACCATGTGAAAGATCAATCGTTCAGCATCATGGAAGTGCTTCTTAAGGATGGTAGAAGCACTAAGGTCACCCTGGTATCCTTAGTGGGCAAAAGATAGATCGGTTGTGCCCTTTGGATACTCAGAGATGAAGGTGGCATCATCCAAATTTAGGGTTTGGCGAATGTGTGCAGAAGTGATGACCACCTTTTGGTTATTGACGAACGACTGGAGAGAGACCTCGGTATCATTCTCCCCAGTGGTAAGGGTGACGTTCATCCAGAACTGGTTTAGGGATTCGACATAGATGGTCGGATTAAGAAGAAAGGCCGTTTTGTATGGAGACTGGACCATTAGATTAATGGCATTATCAAACTTGGTCCAGAAAGGTGATTTGGTAAGGTAGGCAACACAGTTGTGTTGTGGTTTGAGCTGCATGGTCGCCATTAATGTGAGGAGAGAGGTTTCAGAGTTTTTGAACGTTAGGTTTATGAGAGAATGAAAAACTCTGAAGTTAGGGTTAGGTATTTATAGGGTATGGATATGAAACGGCTGAAAGAAAACGACTGAAGGTTTTGGTGTTAGTCATCAGTTGTTTTAAATGACTGATGACATGGTTTTAACCTTCAGAGGTTGTAAACAACTGAAGACTTGGTATTAGTCATCAGTAGTTATAAACTACTGAAGACATGGTTTTGGCTTCAGTTATTATAAACATCTGAGGACTTGGTGTTAGTCATCAGTAGTTAAAACTACTAAAGACATGGTTTTGTCCTTCAGATGTTGTAAACAACTGAGGACTTGGTGTTAGTCATCAGTAGTTGTAAACTACTGAAGACATGGTTTTGTCCTTCAGTTGTTTTGAAATGAAACATCAATTGTTTGAATCAGCTGAAGAGTAAAGTTACTCATCAGCTGTTGTCGTCAATTCAGTTGTTTCATTCTGACCTCAACACTTACTCATCAGACTTTGTCTGATTTTTAGACGTTTCATTGGTCATCAGCTCTTATGAATATTTATTCTTCAGAGCTTGTGAACAAATATTGTCTTCAGTACTTATGTGTAAGATTACACATCAGTACTTGTGAACAAAATTTGTTCTTCAGTACTTATTTGGTAGAAATAAACATCAGTAGTTATAACTACATCAGTAGTTGTAACTTCATCAGTGCTTTTCAACAACTAATGTACAGTACTTTAAAGTATTTTAGCCTTCAGTAGTTATAACACATGAGTAGATATGAAAAATACTGAAGACAAAATAACTCATCAGTACTTATTTTTGACTTTTGTATACTAATGCTCATCAGTACTTGTGACCTGAGAGCATCAGTATTAGTCAATTATTCCAGCTGCAGCATACCAAGCCTTAGTACCAGATTTTGAAAAGTTGCACTGTCTAAAGACTTAGTAAAGATATCTGCAAGCTCATCAGCACTAGGAACAAACTTTGGATCAATCATACTTTTTTCATAACAATCCCTAATAAAATGATGTCTGATCTCAATATGTTTGGTCCTAGAATGCTGGACTGGATTCTTAACAATATAAAGAGCTGAAGCACTATCCATGAGTAATGGTGTCTTAGTCTCTGTAATGCCATAATCCAACAATTGATTCTGAAGCCAGAGTACCTGGGATGTACAACTTGCAGCAGCAATGTACTCTGCTTCAGCAGTTGATGTAGCAATTGAAGTTTGTTTCTTACTCTGCCAAGAAACTAAACAATTGCCTAGAAATTGGCATCCACCAGAAGTTGATTTTCTGGTGACTTTGCACCCTGCATAGTCACTATCTGAGAAAGCAACTAATTTGCAAGAGTGCCCAGTGGAATACCAAAGTCCTAGAGATTGAGTACCTTGCAAGTATCTAAAGATCCTTTTGATTGCAATCAACTGGGATTCTTTAGGTGCAGCCTGAAATCTAGCACAGACACATGTTGCAAACATAATGTCTGGTCTAGAAGCTGTAAGGTACATCAAGGACCCAATCATACATCTGTAAAGGGTTTCATCAACCGCTTTACCTTTCTGATCAACATCCAGTTGTGTGGTGCTGCTCATAGGAGTAGAACAGGGCTTACAGTTTTGTAAATCAAACTTATTCAAAAGATCTTTTGTATATTTGGACTGATGAATGAAGGTTCCATCAGTCCTTTGTTTGATTTGCAAACCCAGAAAGAACTGTAATTCTCCCATGGCACTCATTTCAAACTTCTTTTGCATTAACTTTGTAAATTCATCACACAACTGTGGATCAGAGGATGCAAAAATAATATCATCAACATAAATTTGAACAAGTAGCTTATGCTGCCCTACTTTCTTAATGAATAATGTTTTATCTATGGAGCCTCTAGTGAAATTATTTTGAAGAAGGAAGTTAGACAATGTTTCATACTAGGCTCTAAGAGCTTGTTTCAACCCATATAGAGCCTTATCAAGCTTATACACCCAATCTGGATGTTTATTATCCTCAAAACCTGGTGGTTGACACACATAAACCTCTTCTTTTATTTTACCATACAAAAATGCACTTTTGACATCCATTTGAAAAACTTTAAAATTATGAAAAGCAGCATAAGCTAAGAACAATCTAATTGCCTCCAGTCTGGCTACAGGGGCAAAGGTTTCATCATAATTAATACCTTCTTCTTGTGCAAACCCCTGTACAACCAGTCTGGCCTTGTTCTCAACAATTTGGCCCTTTTCATCTGTTTTATTCCTAAACACCCATTTAGTGCCTATTGCACACTTACCTTGGGGTAAAGGAACGAGCTCCCACACTTGCTGCTTTTTGAACTGAAGAAGCTCAAGCTGCATTGCTTCAACCCATCCATTGTCTCTTAATACAACATGATAGTTCTTTGGCTCTTGCGACTGATGAAGAGAGCATAGAAGCAGAAATTGGACAATTGACTTCTGGTTGAGACTCCAGCATTGATATTACCAATGATTTGAGACATTGGATGATCCTTCAGCTCTTGATAAACAATGAGGTCTGTGCAAGTGTTTGTAGGACCTTCAGCAGCAGCAGATGTTGATGAAGATTCTTGAAACCATGTTGGTGATGGCAACTCAAATGAAGTAGAGGATTCGAAATCTCATCAGCATTTATTATGGATAGAGCTACTGAAGCTACAGGAGCATCAGGTTTAGATGACTCAGGCAGTTGGTCATTAAACCTAAAAAGGTGAGTACTGTCAACATCATCATCAGTACCACCAGGTGGAGAACTATTGACAGGAACAACAGCTGGAGACTGATAAGGAACATATTACAGTATGTCCAAATCAAATAACTCCATAGGGTTTTGTGAAATCTTGTCCTTTGGAGATTCATTGAACTTCACATGCAAAGTCTCTTCAACCATCTTTGTTTTGCAGTTGAAAACTCTGTATGCCTTGCAAGTAGATGAATAACCAACAAAATACCCCGCATCCACCTTTGATTAAAACTTCTAGAGTGGATTCTTTGTGTTGAGAATGTAACAGGGACACCCAAATGCTCTAAAGAATGAAATCAAAGGGGCCAAATGATGTAGCACTTCATAAGGAGTCTTCATCAACCTCTGATTTACTAACACTCTATTCTGCACATAGCAAGCTGTGTTGATAGCTTCAGCCCAAAATGTCAATGGCAAGCCTGAATCAGCCAACATTGACCTGGCAGCTTCAACCAGTGTCCTGTTCTTTCTCTCTACTACTCCATTTTGCTCAGGAGTTCTTGGAATGCTGAACTGCCGCTTGATTCCCTTTGACAAGTAGAATTCATCAAGTGTGTGATTTCTAAATTTTGTTCCATTGTCACTCCTCACATACTTGACTGGAAGGGAATATTGTTTCTTAACATACAACATAAAGTTCATAATAGCTTGTGCAGCTTCATCTTTAGAGTGCAAGAAGAAAGTCCATACAAATCTGAAGTAATCATCCACAATTACCAGACAGTATTTCTTCTTTGCCATGCTCATCACTCTAACAGGACCAAAAAGATCCATATGCAATAATTGTAAGCAGGCAGTGGACTTTGGCTCTTCTATTAGAGGGAATGATACTTTGTGTTGCTTCCCTTTTAAGCAGGCAGTGCAGTTGTCATCACATTTGAACTCTTTCATAGGCAACCCTCTTACTAAACCGTGGTGAATCAGCTGGTTCATGCTTTTGAGATTCACATGACCAAGCCTTCTATGCCATAGTTCAGATTCCTGAGGAGAAGCCTTGGAGAATAGGCAAGGATGGCCTTTCAGATCAATTTTCTTGGAAAGATCTAAGGCATATACTCTTCCTGTCCTGTTGGCCTTCAGGAGAGTATGTTCATCCAACACCTTGCCAATCAAACTCAGAACTTTGGATGTCAGAATCCTGCAGTTCTGGCTGGTGAAAAGTGCAACATGGCCTTTATCACATATTTGACTGACACTCAAGAGGTTGTACTTGAGATTCTCCACATGGTTAACATCATCAAACCTTATTTCACCATTAGAAACAAAGCCTTTTCCAATGATGTAACCTTTTACATCATTGCCAAAAGAGACAAACCCCTTCTTTCCTTGAGAGTAGTCATTAAGAAGAGAGCTGCTCCCTGTCATATGCATGGATCCTCCACTGTCTACATACCAGATGCTTCTTTGGCATGCTGAAGAACCCTACATTTATCACAACAAATCAGTTAGTTTTTGAGACCCAAACCTTTTTGGTTTTGGGTCTGTTCTCATCAACAGATTTAATACTAACTTGTTTGTTACGATTGACAGTCTGAGGTGGTGGAGATGGTGTAGAAAAGGATTCCTTGGGCTTGGTTTTCCTTTTCTGTGGTTTCAGCACAGGAGCATCTAATTGGTTAACTCTTCCCAATAGATGTTGAACCATCATGACAAGTTGTGTCTGATTGTTTGCTAAAGCTTTCAGCTCATCAGACACATCAACTTTTGGCTGTGATAGGTTCCTGTGTTGCACCATCTTCCTTTGAGCAACCTCAGTTGTTGCCTGATGAACCCCTTCTTTCTTTTTGGATTTCTGTAAGGACTTTAGGGTTTCAGGATGAGATGTTGCTGGTACAAACTTGGTTTCAAACTCATCTTTTATTTTGTTAATCTTCTTTTTAATGTTCTTGTTTTGATTGAGTTTGGAACCCTTTCTATACCAGCAATCATCAGTAAGATGATTGAATAAGCCAATATTTCACATGGCTTCTTCTTCATCTTTAGTTGATCATCTACTGAAGAAGATGAAACTACTGAAGATTTGTTCTTCAGCCATTTTCTATCAGTACTTGCAGTTTTCTTCCTTTCAGTACTTGCTTTCCTGATATCTTCTTCAGTAGTTTTCAAGCCCTTTCTACTTGCAGTTTTCTTCCCTTTAGTACTTGTAGTAGTTTGGGTTTGTTCTTCAAGTGTTGTAACTTGTGCTTCATTACTTTCAGTACTTTGTGAGACAACACCTGAAGTGATCAACTCTTTGATCATGTGACTGTCAGCATTTGAAACATCAGCTGTTTCAGCATTAGCTGATTGGTTTTGTAAGGAATGAATGATGACTTCATCCTCTGACTTTGGTGCTTGATCAGAAGATGAATCACATGATGAGGTGAATTGGTTATTGCTTTCTCCTTCAGATTCTACTTCTACCTTGGGAGTAAAATCTGTAGGAGGAGCAGTGTGATTATAACCAATTCCAAACTTCACATTTGAAGCTGATTGCTTGCTGAGAAGCATTTCAAAACCCTTCCAGGAGGTTACCCAGCGTTCACACTCTACTTGGGTAGTTGCAAGTGTCTCTTTGAGGTCCTTATACTTCTCTAGAAGTACCTCTTCCCTAGCCTTATCATCTGTGATTTGGCATTTTAGTTTATAAATCTCATCATTTTTATCATGCAAAACAGACTCAGAATCAGCTTTTATTTTGGAAAGTGCTTGCTCTAGCTCAGGATTCTTATTAATTAAAGCTACATTTGCTTCTCTAATAGATGCAAATGTGGCTATGCATGATTCAGAACATAACTTGGCTTTGGCCTCTGAAGATACCTGTGATGAAGCACTTGAGGATGAACCATCAGCAGACTCCAGGGCCATGAGAGCAAGGTTTCCAAAGGGATTATCACCACCATGTTGACCAGCACTAGGAAACAGTTGTTCATGACCAGACATATCATCTGGTAAACTGCTCCAGTCAACAACTCCTGGGGTGAAAAAACTGTGTTGTTGAGGTTGAGATTGTTGATGAGATTGTGATGGTTGAGGCTCAGGAAGGGCATGTGGTTGTTGAGCAATGGGTGCTTGAACCTGGCTTGTCTGAGGCATGTAGAAACAGGGGTAAGGATATGGCATATGACCTTGAGGGACAAAATATGCAGGTGATGACTGAGCTTGTGATGGATGACCAGAACTGGTGGAATGTTGCCCTTTGTTTTATGAACTATTGCTTGGGAAGGTCACAAAGGGTGCAGAAGAGTTAGATCCAGATGATCTACACTCTCTAGCAAAGTGTCCAAGCCTATGGCACTTGTGACACCTCAACTTGCTCTTGTCAAAACCAACTTTGGTTTTGCTAGAGAGACCAGGGAATTTCCTACCAGTTCTTTTGTAGAACTTTTGAGATCTGATATTGATCATTGCCATTTGGCTCAAAATATCCATCTCTTCCAGATCATCATCTGGAATGCCCTTCAAATCTTCCATCAAAAAGCACCAGTTATCACTACTGCCACCTGAACTACCATCCACACCAACAAAAGCATGTTCTACATTAGTAGAGAAATCAATATGCTCATCATAGGCACTTTCTGATGCAGCATACTCTAACTCCTGACCTATCAGTGCAGTATTGCCTGATACAAAGTCATCAGTGAGCTTTCCAGATGAGGACAACTTCCTTTTCTGTTCTATCTCTCTTTCAAATGTAAGCAGTTTCCCATGAAGTTGGGTGAGAGATAGAGTGCTCAGATTTGCACTAGAGCGTAGGACAATAGTGTATGTGTCCCATCTCTCAAGCAGGGATCTGAGGAATCGGTTGTTCATCTGGCTGTTTGAATATTCTTGTTTAACCATTTTCAGCTCAGAAATCAAACATGAGAATCACTCAGACTGTTTAGTCAGAGTCTCACCCTTCCTATGAGAGAATGTCTCATATTGTTGGGCGAGGATTTCCCTAGTGTTTGCTAAGACCTCATCAGTTCCTCCAAATTGTTCCTTCAGAGCAACCCAGAGATCATGAGCAGTTTCATGATGCATAAGCCCAGAATAGATTTCATTAGGCAGTGCCATGGCCAGAATTCCATGGGCTTTAGCATTAATTTCGAACATATTAAGATCTTCATCTAAATATTGATCAGGTTTCTTCGGAACCCTCTTATTTGTTTCCGGAGCACTCACCATAGGCTTGTATGGTCCATGCATCACAGATTTCCAACAACCAGCGCTGTTGATAGACAGGTGATGGAGCATACGTCATTGTCATATGTTATACTCACTCCTAACAAGCATCGGAGGCTTTGTTGATGAGCCAGTATTGTGAGGATCGTTTGTTGGTGTCGCCATTGAACAAATTCAAGCAAATTCAAAGTAATTTCAGTAAATCTAGCTCAAAAACATGTGGAACCTCAAATTGAATGACCAGAAGCAGCAGACACTCAATCTCTATAACCGATTCTTGCAAATTTGCTAATTCGATCAAACGTAGATGTCTAAAGAGCAGTTTCAATGATCAATTATTAAATCGATCAATGATTAACCAGCTCTGATACCATTTGAAAGGATCTCAGCATCTAGTTTGATCAATTAGATTGGATTTGCAGCGGAATTGTACGCGAATTAGAACAAATTATAGCAAGAACACACAAGATGTATCAATGAAATAGTATGATTATAGAGAGAGAGAGAATTTCTGCCAAAAGGTATATTTTCATTCAACACATGCTTAGGCCAGGATACAATTAGGTCATCTTTCCTTTTATAGGAAAGATGACGTCAGCTGATGTCACTTGACAGTGACATCTAACCGTTATTACAACAAACTACTGAAAGAGACTAAACTACTGAAGATGTCTAACAGCTGACATCTTCTTACAAAAGACAAGTGTAAACTATTACTGTTGGATTCTGTATGCCCAAGACACATAGAACATTGATGTGGTTAATACGTTGTGATCCAAGTCGGGTCATACCCAATAACAAGCTTAGCAAACACCAATTAAATATTTAATTGATGATATGATCATGCAATTAAATAATTACACCAATTTAGAAAATAGGTTTTCTAAATAAATTGTATGTGAGAAAGAACAAATTATGAGGATAGTTTGTTCAAGGATATTATTTGTTATGTTGTTTAAATTAGTCAAGCAACATCAAATAATAATAATGTGTGTGTGTGCATATTATGTATAATTAAATGGTTAATTATGTTAAAACATTTTAATAAAAAAATTAGAAGGGTTTTAAAGGGGAAGAAAACCCTAAAAGGGTTATTGGTTCTTACGGCCGCAAGTGGCCTTGGCCATTCTTCTCTCTTTTCTTGATTTTGAAACAAGAAACCTCTCTAAGAACACACACACATCTGATCTACTCCTTTCTCACATGAAAATCGACACAAGAACTCAAGTTTCTCACATGGAGGAGAAGTCTTACGGCTGGAACAAAGGCTCTAACAGCCTCTTGATGTATCACGGCTGAAAGAGAGTTTCAGCAGTGTTCTTGGTCCGATTTTGGGTGTCAAATCCTAGCAAAATGGTGTTTCTTGAAGGCTTGTGGGTATGATTGCTTGAGAACACCTCCTCTTGGTGTTTTGGCCACTCAAGAACATCATTTTCTTGGTTCAATCCACGATTTCAGCAGCTTATGAAAGCCTCTGCAACAAGGGCGCTCCAAGCTGCCACAAGGGTGCTCCAAGCTGCCACAAGGGCGCTCCAAGCTGCCACAAGGGCGCTCCAAGCTGCCACAAGGGCGCTCCAAGCTGCCATAAGGGCGCTCCAAGCGCTGGATCAACAGCATGCATCCACGGTTTTGACAGCATGAAGAAGGTAGTATGTATTGCTTCTTTGGGTTGTTTTATTTGTGATAACTAGTTCAAACACATATATAAGATCCTTGCATTCTTGGGTTTGTTGTAGACATGCAATGAACTATAATTTTCAGATTTCAAATGGTTGATGTTTGATGTTAATCCGCTGCGTTTTCTTGTTTAAAATGGTTAAACAACATTGTTTAGGTCCAACAAACCCAACAATGGTATCAGAGCCGGATATGTGGATGACTAGTTTCATGTGTTCTTGTAAAATTGGTTTTATGAGGCTTTAACAACCTCATTAGGGCTGTTTTGTGATGATTTGATGATACCCCAACCTTTCAAGGTTGTAATCATGCATGCTTATGATTGGATCTTGAAAGGAAGATATCAAATTGGTTGATTGTGTTTTTGTTTGGACAATAGACCCTAAATTCTTAGTTTGTGTTGGCTGAAAATTTAGGGTCAAATGGGGTTCATCTAGTTCTTGAAATGATGTATATGGATACATGTTTTAGTGCATAACATAGCCTTGACCATGTATGTTTTGGATTTGGTTAATTGTGGAATTGTCATGTTGGTTGTATTATTTCTATTTGGGTTGTAATAATTCCTTTTGGTGTTTCTATTTGGATTGTAATTTGTTTATTCATTTGGCAATGTAATAAATAGATTAGGAGTTTTTTCTTTTACTAGAAAATATGTATTAGGATATATATTTTGTAAAAGAAGATGCTCGGGAAGGAAGCACAAAAGGAAGACACAAAGGATGGACTTGAAGCATTTGGATGCAAGTTCAAGTGGGAGTCTTTGAAGACCTCATCATTTGTGTTGTGTTGAACCCTTAGGAAAGACCTTATGACAACACTTGTGATGGCAAACAAGTGTAGTCAACTTAGTGGCTATAGTTATGCACATATGTTGGTATGATTGTGCTTGTTTGGTTGTTTGTTGTATGATTGTTATTTGACATTCGGATGTGCATAACAAACTAATTAACAAACTTAACAAGCTAAATTTTATGGTTCCTAATCATTAAGTGATTAATAAAAGGTTATTAAAAGGATTAATGATTTAATAAAAGAGGTTTTATTAAAAGTGAACCATAGGATACCTTATATTTGAAAGCATGCAAATACAAGGTAAATAGAGTTTTCAAACTAGAATCAATGAAAACTAAAAATCCCTTTTCAAACAAGTTTAACACCGTCCTTTTGCACAACACTTAAGTCATTTGGAAACTCTTAATGGGATAAAGGTCACCTAACCATTTTGAGGGAACTTATGACTTAAGGTGGGAATACCACATTGGTGGGATAAAGGTCACCTAACCACTTGTGTTGGTAAACTCACATGTGTGTGCAAGTAGGGTAACTTGATTTGCAAACCATGTTGAATGGATCACCTAAAATATGGTTTCCAAATGGTGTTGATGGGATTAACATGCCGACTTTGCATATGATGTTTAAAGTCGATCCCATACCGCTAGAAGTTGCAAAGGGTTGCAATTGTCAAATATTGACTACCTTGTTAATTTGAATAATGGGATAAAGGTCACCTAACCATTATTTGAATGTAACGTTGGATTCTAGATTTTAATTATTAATTGTCTATGAGACATAAAGGGTATTAATAATTAAAATAAAATTTTTCAGAAATACTAAAAGAACTTTGTAAAAAAAATTTATAGAATGACCGCAAACAATAATGCTACCACCCTGATTGTCCATACCCTATCACTGAGAACTATTTTAGAGAGGGATCGTCTCTACCATAATAACCTTATGGACTAGTCTCGAAACTTAAGAATTGTTCTCAAGCAAGAGCAAAGGCATATGTCCTTGACGATCCTATTCTTAACCAACCCGACCCCGACGATGTTGAGGCCATTCCCGATCCTAAGGCAAATATTGCCAAAGGAGAAGGGCACATCAAAGGCAATGGGTAAGGGTAGATCAAAGCGGAACCTCCAAAACCTAAGCTTATAAAGCTTAAGGTAACCGAAAACGATCCATGCTTTGAGTATGGTGAGATAGGTCATTTGAAAGGGATTCATCCAACCTATCTCAATGAGTTGAGAAATAAAAGGGATGCTGGGCAAACCTTAAGTGTAACTTTCATAATCCATATTAACTTAGGTGTTATTTCCTCAAAGCACATGGGTAATTGGATACCACATGTGGAACTCACTATTGCAATTTGTTGCAAGGGTTCAAAAGAAATAAGCACTTTAAGAAAGGAGACTATGTTTTGAAACTTTCAAAAGGTTTGGAAGTTGTTCGTCAAAACATGTTATATGCTCCTAGTTTGACTAGGAACATGATTTAAGTTTCCCTTTTAAAACGATATGGTTATGATTTAAAGTTAGTAAATGATGGTATTTATATTTATATGGATGATATATATTATTTTAAGGCCATGCCTTCTAATGATATTTGTGAATTGGTTCATGATGATTCGTCCTATAATAACACATTATACCTATCATGCACCAAGAGACTTAAAATGGTTTAAGTGACTCTTATTCTTGTCATTGTCATCTTGGTTACATAAACAAGAATCGGATTTAAACACTTTAAAAGAATGGTCTTTTGAAAACAAATGAAAGTTGTTCATTTGATAAGTGTGAATCTTGTTTACAAGGTAAGATGACCAACACGCCCTTTAGTGGTACTAACAAGAGGGCAAAAGACTTATTAGGAGTCATACATTTGGATGTATGTGGTCCTTTTAAGAGAATGACAAGGTATGATGAAACTTACTTCATTACCTTAACCAACGATTATAGTCACTATGGTTATGTGTACTTGATGGCACATAAACATGAAGAATTTGAAATGTTCAAAACTTCAAGAATGAAGTAGGAAATCAACTCGATAGAACTACCAAAGTTCTCCGTTTAGATAGAGAAGGTGAATACCTAAGTGAGACTTTTAGGGATCATCTAGGAAGTTGTAAGATTGTCTCACAACTTACTCCTCATAGAACACCATAACATAATGGTGTGTCTGTAAGGAGATCGAACCCTATTGGATATAATTCGACCTATGATGGATATAAGCTCACTACCTCTATAATTTTGGGGTTTTCGCACTACTCTCCGCGGCTCATATTTTGAATATGGTCCAAACCAAGAAAGTGGATTCGACGCCTTTTGAAATATGAAATGGAATAGTTCCATCGCTATCATATTTAAAATTATGGGTTATGAAGCTTATATTAAGCTTAACACCCAAACCAACTGAAAGTCGATTCACTAAGTGTATATTTGTTGGATATCCAAAAGGACTGTATAGGATACCACTTCTTTGATCCAACAGAGCAAAAGGTGTTTATTGCTCAAAAGGCAGAGTTCTTGGAAGCCAAGTTCCTTATGGAAGGAATGACGCATAGAACAGTGGAATTTGATGAGGATCAAGATCCACAAGCCAATACACGTTTGGTTGACACTAGCAATCAACAAGAGGTTGTTGATCATGATCAAGAGGTTGATCAATACACACAAAACGTTCGCAGATCTGGTAAAGTTAGCATTCCACATGAAAAATGTGGATTTTTCATAGATGGATGCTACGTTGTTGACTTCGAAGAGCCAACTACATACCATGATGTAATGTCCAATTCGGATTGTGACATGTGGCTAGGAGCCATGAACGTAAAGATGCAATCCATGTATGACAGCCAAGTTTGGGAATTGGTTGACTCCTCACTTAACTCCAAACCGGTTGGATGCAAGTGGGTTTTCAAGAAGAAAACTGACATGCATGGAAACTTGGATACTTACAAGGCATGACTTGTAGCAAAAGGTTTCACTCTAAGTCAAAGGGTTGATTATGATGAAACCTTCTCGCCAATCGCAATGCTAAAGTCATCCTGATAAAGTATGCAAGTTAAAGATATCAGTCTATGGATTGAGACAAACATCGAGAAGTTGGAATCAACGTTTTGATGAAAAGATCAAGAAATTGGGTTTCATCAAGAACGCTGACGAGGATTGTGTGTATCAAAGGGCTAGTGGGAGTGTAACTACGTTCTCAGTATTGTATGTTGATGACATACTATTATTTGGTAATGATTTTCCAACCATGGAAGGTGTTAAAACCTGGCTTGGAAATAGTTTTTCCAAAAGGGATCTCCGAGAAGCCGTCTATATTTTGGAAATAAAGATCTATAGGGATAGATCGAGGCGGTTGATAGGGTTAAACCAAAGTGCATACATTGATAAAATCTTGAAAAGGTTCAAGATGGTAAACTCTAAGAAAGGTATAGTACCTATTCAAAGAGGGACAATATTGAGTGCATCTCGATGTCCAAGCTTAAAGAATGAGCAACATCGTATGAAGGACATCCCATATGCGTCTGCTATAGGATCCATCATATATGCGATGATATGCACTAGACTGGACATGTCATGCACATTAAGCATGACAAGTAGATATCAGCAGAATCCAAGTAAACAGTCATTGGATGGCTGTTGAATGTATATTGGAATACCTTAGGAGGACTAAGGATCTGTTTCTAATATACAGATCTGATGAAGAGAAACTAGTTGTAAAGGGTTACACGAATGCTAGTTTCCAAACTGATCGAGATGATCCTCGATCACAATCGGGGTACATCTCCATTATGAATAAGGTAGCATTGTCCACTACAGAATTCGAATACATAGCCGCCTCATTAGCAGCTTGGGAAGCTGCATGGATAAAAAGGTTTATCACCAATCTAAGGATGGTCTCTACCATTCAAGACCCCTTAGAAATCTTTTGTCATGACAAGGGTGCGATTGTTCAAATCATGGAACCCCGTGCACATCAAAAGATTAGGTACAATGAGCGGAAATTCAACTACATAAGGGATGAAGTTGAAAAGGGAAAGATATGTATTCGCAAAGTTCACTTTGATCAAAACATTGCGGATCCACTCACGAAGCTCCTTGAAAGGGCAAAGCATGAAAGTCATACTTGTGCCTCAGGACTTCGATATTCTAGTGATTGGAATTGATCTGTTTAGTATTAATATTATTAATATGGAACAATTGTAATACTTAACTTATCTATGCATTTACGATATTTTAAGTGATGTTCCCTTTTAGCATGTTTACATCCATGAATAATTTTATTATTCTAAATGTCCGTAGTCGGTCATATTTGTGGGAACAAATATGAATGTAAGACTATTATGAACTTGGATTGGTGGATATTCATAAGGCATGAATATAGAGCAATTGGTTGCTGCCAAGGTTCATAGATATTCGTGGGATACGAATATTGGAATGACCCGCATCTCAAGTCTTACTACATGGAATCTTATTGATTGATCATAAGTAAATTTGAGTAAAGGCGAATATCATTTGGTATCCTCCGACCTGAGATACATATTGGGTTTTGATATTCACCAAGTGTTATACCTTGAGCTAGTTCTTCACTGATATGAAATAATTGTCAGTACATAAGGCTATGTTCAGGTATGACATAAGGTGATTGTGAGAAACGTATGTAGTCAAGATGGGATTTGTTCCTCTTATTCGTTGAGAGTATGATGTCTAAGGCCTGATTAAGTTAAATCAACAAGGAATGATCATTCTGTGTCCTTGGATTTAACATGACATCTGTAACAAAAGGATAAATGATTGATTCACCTAAATCATTTCAAGTTGGATACTTGAAGGGGATGATGTTATTGAATGGCTTCTAAGTCATGCGTATTAAGGGTAGTAAACCGTTGTTAGGCGGTATTTACTGCTTGCATCAATCTTCTATGTATCTTGTGCAAGTGGGAGATTGTTGGATTCTGTATGCCCAAGACACATAGAACATTGATGTGGTTAGTACGTTGTGATCCAAGTCGGGTCATACCCAATAACAAGCTTAGCAAACACCAATTAAATATTTAATTGATGATATGATCATGCAATTAAATAATTACACCAATTTAGAAAATAGGTTTTCTAAATAAATTGTATGTGAGAAAGAACAAATTATGAGGATAGTTTGTTCAAGGATATTATTTGTTATGTTGTTTAAATTAGTCAAGCAACATCAAATAATAATAATGTGTGTGTGCATATTATGTATAATTAAATGGTTAATTATGTTAAAACATTTTAATAAAAAAATTAGAAGGGTTTTAAAGGGGAAGAAAACCCTAAAAGGGTTATTGGTTCTTACGGCCGCAAGTGGCCTTGGCCATTCTTCTCTCTTTTCTTGATTTTGAAACAAGAAACCTCTCTAAGAACACACACACATCTGATCTACTCCTTTCTCACATGAAAATCGACACAAGAACTCAAGTTTCTCACATGGAGGAGAAGTCTTACGGCTGGAACAAAGGCTCTAACAGCCTCTTGATGTATCACGGCTGAAAGAGAGTTTCAGCAGTGTTCTTGGTCCGATTTTGGGTGTCAAATCCTAGCAAAATGGTGTTTCTTGAAGGCTTGTGGGTATGATTGCTTGAGAACACCTCCTCTTGGTGTTTTGGCCACTCAAGAACATCATTTTCTTGGTTCAATCCACGATTTCAGCAGCTTATGAAAGCCTCTGCAACAAGGGCGCTCCAAGCTGCCACAAGGGCGCTCCAAGCTGCCACAAGGGCGCTCCAAGCTGCCACAAGGGCGCTCCAAGCTGCCACAAGGGCGCTCCAAGCTGCCATAAGGGCGCTCCAAGCGCTGGATCAACAGCATGCATCCACGGTTTTGACAGCATGAAGAAGGTAGTATGTATTGCTTCTTTGGGTTGTTTTATTTGTGATAACTAGTTCAAACACATATAAGATCCTTGCATTCTTGGGTTTGTTGTAGACATGCAATGAACTATAATTTTCAGATTTCAAATGGTTGATGTTTGATGTTAATCCGCTGCGTTTTCTTGTTTAAAATGGTTAAACAACATTGTTTAGGTCCAACAAACCCAACAATTACAACTACTGATAAGAAACTACTGAAACTACAACGTCTGAAGAACATGCTCTTCAGACGTTTTACAAAGTACTGAAACATAAAATAAAACTACTGATAAGAAACTACTGAAAGGAAAACCATCACAACAACTGAAGAATACTTCTTCAGCTGTTGTGACAACCTCTGAAGTCTTCAGTACTTGAACTTTGAACATCAGCTGTTGTCACCAGCTGATGTCTTCAGCTGATGTCTTCAGTTGTAGTCTTCAGTCTTTGTACTTCAGCTGATATCTTCAGACTTTGTACATCAACTGATGTCTTCAGTTGTTGTACATCAGCTGATATCTTCAGTTGTTGTACTTAAGCTGATGTCTTCAGACTTTGTACATCAGCTGATATCTTCAGTCTTTGTATTTCAGCTGATGAAGTCTTCAGTTGTTGTCATCATCAGCTGATAAAGTCTTTAACAGTTGTTGTGATGTTTGTGGGACTTAAAGGTTTTTCTGATCTGACTCATTGGTTCTTTTGGTTCAACAAACTGCATAGATCGTGACTATGGAGAGGATCAACTAGAACTGGTGGCATTCGGTTTAGTTTTTCTTTTGGGTTTAAGGCTTTCTTCTTCCCATGATGTATATTTTTGTTGTAGAAAATAATGGTATGATAGGAGCAAGTGTGAGCTTTTTGGTATGTATTATTATTATTTTTTGAAGAATCCCGAACAGTAAAAAGTTAGATGTTGCCACTTGCCAACTTTGTCACATCACAAGTGGGTGCTTGTGAGCTGGTCACATCCCTAACTCCTAATGCTTCATGTACACTAAGTGGAGTGTTTTTGTTTTTGAACGGCTAAGATCGTGGGTGTAAACCTATCATTTCGGGACTATGTCCAAGGTTGACTACTCGACCGTCCATATATAAGACCCAGTCCCCCTTGATGCGCAGGAACTCCGTGGAAAGGGTAAACCTTCGCCCCCTGTCAGGTTCGAACCCGGAATAAAGTCCAGATTCATCTCCTCACCCAGATGTCCCTCCAACTGGCACAAGTGAGATTCAAACCCAGCACCTCCACTTTGGGAGGGCAGACTCTTAACCCAGCACCTCCACTAAGTGGAGTGAGTGTTTTTTAAACCACCAACTAATAAGGCATGACTATTCAGGATAACCTAATGGCAAAAGACGACCTCACACACCTATAACAATGTCGGGCAGCCTAAGTCCAACATTAATTTCATAGAAAATCCACCGGCCGAATACCTACTACAGTAAAACCGGACCAACAATAACATTTTGTTGCTGCAAGACTTTAACTCACCACTTTATCATTTTGAGACTTTCGCAATGATTGGGTGGTACTAAGTGGAGTGGTTTATAAAGCTGGACGGACATAGGAGCTGTCATCATATGATTAGACAGACGCACACACAGCTCATTCACAACCTCACTCATATAACATCACTCCAACATTATGCCTAAACTACAGAATCTATCATTATTTTATTTTATTATATTTTATTTTGGGGTCGAAATAACCATAACCATTTCAATCATCCCTTGATCCTTCCTCACAACCACCAAAATCCTCGAACTTTTCGCACCTACCTTGGATTCACAGCTTCAACTTTGATCCCTATTCAGATTCCACTGCGTATAACTTGCATATTCAAGCAAACTTGTAGAGTGAGAGCAATGGGGGATGAAAAATCTCCGATTAGCAGAGAGAAAGATCGGGAGCTTCTTATACCAGTTGCTAATGGTGATGCAGCTTCTTCGAAACCCTCTTGTTCTTCATCTCCATCGTCTCATCCCGCCGGCCGTGAGGTTTTACTCTGATTCTACTGTTTCTTATGTATTTCGATCGATTCCATTTCTTTATTTGATTGCAAGTAGAATTTTCTTTTATTTTGATGGATGATTTATTGGGTTTTGAAATTGTAATTGTGTTGATTAGGGCTCTAGATTTGGGGAATTGGTATGCTTGTTTAATAGAAGTACTGATATGATCTCTGATCTGTCTAGTTGATGGACTAAACTGAATATTTTCACGCTGAATCTGGTACTTGATGATGATTATCAACTTGTTGTCGTCTAAACTATATAACTTGGTAAATGCTTAATCCAATGTAAGATGTTTATATAAACATTAATGGCAATGAGCCGGTATGGGGACTGGTTTTGGTAATTCTAGTTTTATAAGCGATGATAGAACCGTGTCTTATATTCTATCCTGTTGGGTGCCTGTTACTTATTACCAGTTGGGTTCACAGGTTTCCTTGTGGGTATTAGGTATACCTGTTTAAGCCCTTATCATAAACTCACCTTAAAAGCTTACTTAAAATATCAACTACTCAACTACACTTGTTTATCGAATCTAAAGAAGTCACAAAATTCTAGAAACAAACTTGTTAGATTTAGATTTAAGAGTTTTTTCAGTCACGAAGAGTTGAAGACAAGATAGATGAGTAAAAATGGGATAGTTATGACTTATGAGTTATGAGATTCAACATTAGTTTTTAAGATGGATTTGTAAACTTAATGCTATTATGTTCATGCAGACTTTTGTCAAAGTAATCAGGAGCTGGGCTTCTAAAAAGTTCATGACAGGATGGTAAGCAAACAATTCCTTCCTAATTCTTAAAGTTTCCTTTTCAATTCAAGTTTCTGATATATTTAATTTGTTTGCAACCCTTTTTGCAGTGTGATCTTGTTACCGATGGCTATTACTTTCTATATTACATGGTGGTTTATACATTTTGTTGACGGGTTTTTCTCTCCAATATATGATCAACTAGGCATAAATATATTCGGTAAGTAAACATTCATACTCTGTTCTTCCTTAAAGTAGATTATTTGACCCGTAATAATCAGAAACTACTTACTCAAAACAGAGTATTTGACATGTAATAATCAGGAACAAAAGCTATCTAACGAAACATCAAAAGCTGATTATTGCACTCTAAGTTGTAGTAGAGATAATATATTTGAAAATGCTCATAAGTTCACTCCCAACTGATTTATAGGTCTGGGGTTTATCACCTCAATAACTTTCATATTTTTGGTTGGGGTGTTCATGTCTTCATGGTTGGGTGCATCCGTTCTGAGCCTTGGAGAATGGGTCATAAAAAGACTGCCATTTATGGGTCATATCTACAATGCATCCAAACAGATCAGTGCAGCCATTAATCCGGGTAATTAATTAAGTCATGCTTACTTTCCTCTACATTTTGAACTAAATAATTATCTGAATATTATTATGCCTTCACAAAATGCAGATCAAAACACACAAGCCTTCAAGGAAGTCGCGATAATTAGTCATCCTCGTATTGGTGAATACGCATTTGGGTTTATCACTTCATCAGTTACTCTGCAGGTATCTTATATAGTTATATACATACATACATATGGATATACGTACATATTGAACGTTCAATACATAAGAACCGCATAGGCATTTGTACATAATGCTTTAAATGTGACACATAAGATAGTTTTTTTAACCGCCTCTCATCCTCCCCCCCCCCCCTTCTCTCTCTCTCTCCCTCTCTCCCTCTCCCTCTCATTACATTGTGATTATCTTTCATTCACAACTTACAAACTCTACCTAAAATTTGGTTTTGTATTGAATGCGCACGGAGTTCAATACAAAACTATTTTTAAGTATAGAATTATGATAGCCGCATAAACACTAGTAGCTAGTGCTTTAATTTTTATCATAAAATTGAAGTAACGACATAACCTCTTTCTTTTTCTCTCCTACTACATCTATATCCGGTGAGCACAACATACAAATGCTTGTGCAGTGCTCTACTTAAAACTGGATCCTTATTGAACATGCCGCATGTAAAGCATGCATACTTGCATACATGATACACACATACATACACAGACACATATACACACACCATCTTGTTGCACTATTATTGTGATGGAAAACGTTTGTAACACAGAATTTCTCTGGGGATGAGGAACTATATACAGTGTATGTCCCTACAAACCATCTTTACATTGGCGATATCTTCTTAGTGAACTCAAAAGATGTAATCAGACCGAATTTGTCTGTTCGTGAAGGAATAGGTACGTGACCTAATACTATTACCATAATGTAAGAATGTCAATTAAATTAATTCACATGTTCTTTTCTAATCAGAGTGAGATTATGGTAACATCGGGTGGTTGTGAGATTTTAATCAAATAATGAATTATGTTATTTTGGTTGCAGAAATTGTGGTGTCTGGTGGCATGTCAATGCCGCAAATACTTTCGACTCTGGATTCAAAGAGACGTAGAACCTCTACGGAAATTTCAAGATATTAAATGCAGTCAAGCCTACCTGTAAATATTCTTTCACCAGATTAATACATGCTTTTTTTTCAATTCATACCTATTACATCTATCAAGTTTACATGTGGTTGCCTATTTATCCTTTATGTAGAAAGAACAGAACTCGTCACAACTTTTATTTTATTTTCTAAAATGGACATGATTTGATAAATTTGTATAAATTATTATATATTAATAATCTGCAAGTATAATTTTTTTAAATACATGCATCAATACATAAAACCAACACAAACCTGATAGCATGTGAGTAAACACTAGACCAGACGCCACAAACCATTCAGTGGTAGCCTCATAACTTTTTCTAGTGGAGGTTGTGAGTTCGAGTCCGACTGGCAGCAAATGCTGTTGGTGGGCCGGGTTTTACTGTAGTGGGCCTTCGGGTGGCGGGTTTTTTTTTCCAGAATTGGTGGTTGGTGGGCTTGGACTACCCAACGCTGTCTGTGCTCGTGGGCGTATGGGGTGTTTTTTCGCCATTGTGGTAGCCCGGGTAGCCGGGTTCTAATTAGTTGGCAGTTCAAAAAAAAAAAAAAAGAAAACACTCGATCAGACCCATCTTTGAAGTTGTCAGTAGGGGTGTTCGGGTTCTGGCCGTGTCAGATGGGTTTTCAATTTTCACTGTAGTTTAGAAATTTTAAAGCAGTAAGAAACTATGGCAATGACATACTAAGTAGTCTTCAAACAGTTTAACAAAGCTGTGCTTTTGTATTAAATTAAAAGCAGGGTTGGTATATTTTTTAGTTGTAAATGAATTAGGTGTTATTCGGGTACCTTGGTGCAGCCTGAAAACCTAATAGATATTGTAAATTAAGGATGATATATCTTTATCTTGAGTATCATATGTCATTGTCGAAGATCCCACATCCGCAGCTTCGGTTATAGATCTCAGTCGTTCCATGACATTTTTGAGGACACCACCGGGCCAACTTTGCCTTCCCCGGTCAATTCTAAGTTCAACCCATCTTCAATCGCCATTGCACGATATACATGTCGGACTTAGCATGGTTAACTCAGCGAATTACCATGTGCATTTTTACATCTTTTCCCTATCTTTTTCTCACTTAATAAGAAGAGTTTGCATATGGACTTTCATCTAACCTACCTATAGATAAACCTTACGAAATCAAATCAAAGGGTGGAGTTTAACCAAAGAAGGTGAAAACCGATTTCATTTAGTTGTAACTTTCGTTGACATCATCATAGATGCAGTTATCAAAACTAGATTAAAGTGAGGGCACCAAGTCACCAACCAAGCAAGGCTTATAATGCTTGTTTAAGCTTCTTGTTAAACATTGATGGGAGAGAAACGTTAATGATTCAAATCCATATATAATTATCACATATTCTTGAAATTCATCTCATTTGTATCATCGTTAGTTTACATAATACAATTTTGTTGTTCCCTTTTCAAATACTACTTTAAGTGATTTGAAGCAAACAGATTAGGGTGAAGGGGACATTCTCACCAAACCCATTACACTACATCATAAACTCATCAATCAAATTCTGTCATGTTACACTTCATCACGCACTCAAATTTGTTGGCGGTAATGTTGTCACACCATATCACACTACACCGTTACATCTCCGTGACCCGAAGTATGACCACGTCGAGAGTGCCAGCCCACCTTACCAAACTATAATAATATATATATATATATAAGTTTCTCAGTGTCAAAACTCAAAACTGCAAATCACCTGGACTTGACAGAACCGGAAAGAGCAGCCCGGTTCGTTCTGACCCAAACCCACTTTCATGAAGGCCCAAACCGCTCTTACTAGAAAGTAGAAACCCTAGGGCTAGGGCACCTCTATAATATGAAACGCAAACCTCCCAATCATTCAAGTTTCAATCAAAGGTTCAATCTTTCTCTACACCGATCGATCTCTTGATGTCTTGGTATCGATCTAATTTCTTTTTTATGTTTCAATTCGTTCATCGTATTTGATGATTTCAGTTTTTGAATTCATTTTGACTTCATCTTATTCAATTCAATCGATCTTATTTTGGGCTTGATATTTGTTCTTAATTTTGTAAATTAATCTGAATTCGGCCGATGATTAAATTCTAAATCAAAGACAAGCATATGTCTGAATACACCGTGTTGTTAATTCTAATCTTCTCTATGAGGCCTATATATTTTGCTTTCTAAACATTTGATGATTGCTGTTGAGAAGTTCAAATGATGATCGTTTGCATAGTTCAAATGAGTGTTTGTGATTATAAAATTTTTTAGTCTTTCGCTCCTATCTGATGAACTCTCAAAAAGTGTTTTAAATCTTTTATTTTATTAGTATAATCTTTAAGAAATGGGATAATGACGAGTGAATGTGATAAGGTCTCGTTCGTCGTAATGGTGATGAATAGTCACTTTGCCGACCATTCTGTTATATCACCACCCATAAACTGAATCCCATTACTCGTTTCTTTTATATATATATACTAGCTTTAGTTACCCGTATATTACACGAGTGGTGGAGAGTTAATTATTAAAATAACACAAAAATATAAATACAACTAAATATATTATACGGGTTAAAAAAATAAAATTGATTAGTTATTGATTGTTATTTATATAATACTAATTTTACTAAACCCGTATATTACACGAGTTAAAAAATAAAATATTAATTATGATGAAAGTTTATGAAGTATATAATGATATTTTAAAATAAGATATGACTAAAATTACATGAGTAATAATTATAAGTAATAATTTAGTTTTTATTTTTAAAAAAATATAATCATTTTTTCCAAACAAACCATATTAAAAATATCATTTTTAAAAGTTTCTTATTATAACTCCTAATTTTAATTATTTTTAGTTTATAAAGAAGTTTCACTTTTTAAAAACATCAACTTTAAGATATTTTATATTTTTAAAAATGTTATTTTTTAGGAAAACTCTTATTTTATAAAAAATATTTTCTATGAATAATATTAATAAAAAGAAATCTTTTCTTAATTTATTAAAAAAAGTTAATCTTAAAAATTTTTAAAATTTTTTAATCTTTAATTTGAGTAACTATTTAAGAGGAGAGAGAGACGGAAAAAATAAAAATAGGGGGCCTAGGAATGTGACAAGTGTGCCACTAAGTTACTCTTTTAGTATTATATATAGATATACTAGTCTAACCACTCGTGTGTTACACGGGATGGACAAATTTACATTTCATGAAAATAATAAAAAGTTATTTATGCATGATAATATAATAAAAAATTATTTATGCACGATAATATAAGACAATAATGTAAAAAGAACATAACGGTTAATAAAATATATGCTTACAACATGTTAAGTAAAAAACTTTAATACATTGTATGAAATATTAAAATTTTACAAATCTCTAAAAAACCTCCTTATACACAACATTTGAGGTTTTATTTATAGTCTCATCATTCTCATCTAATATAACCATCTTTAATCCATCTCTTCTCGTACCTCGTGACAATACGACGTAAAGCTGTCCATGTGTGAAAACTGGTTGTTTTAAAAACAAATCAACTCTTGATAAAGATTGACTATGACTCTTATTTATTGTCAAGGCAAAACACACAATTAAAGGGAATTGTCTTGTTTGAAACTTAAATGGTAGCCTTTTGTCAGTTGGTATCATTGAAATTGTAGGAAGAAAAGTACGTTCTCCAATGTTACTTCCAGATATAACCTCTGCTTCTATAACATGTTTTCATAATGATACGACTTGTAAACGTGTTCCATTACATAAGCCACTTTTTTTGTCAGTATTTCTGAGAAGCATTATTGGAACACCGACCTTTAACACTAACAAGTGATTAGGCAGCCCGCCAAGTTTTATTCCATTGAGTATATCTAGAGAATATAAACTTTCATCTAAATTAGAATTCAGCATTTCTGTTTGACATATATAATCAGAACTAAGATATTCTATTTCTTCACCCGGGAAAATTGAAAGCAATTTTTCATTTATCTCGTGCACCACCTCATTCTTGGAGTTAAAATGGCTCTTTCATGAAAGTAATTTAGTTCTTTATAATTTTCTAAAACAGAAGGATATACAAAATCAATCAACTCTGAAACAGGATCAACTGAAGTTTTTATGAGAAGATCATCCGGTATATCAATAACTGCTTCACTATCATTCTTACCACCAACGGTACCTTCACCTATGCTCAAGAGCCATTGTGCAAACATTCTGGTTTACTCTATATCAGATGAATCATTACTGAAAGTCAACCTTAGGTTCTTTGTCAATCTGAGCACCTTACAATTTTTTCAAATGTAAGAAGAACTCAAAGAAGCGTCAACAATTTGTTGCCTACTACCACTTGTGACAACAGGTAGAATTTGTCTAAAATCACCTCCAAAAACAATTACCTTCCCACCAAATGGTAAACTGGATGCCGATCCTGATTGAGAAGTAAATATGTCTTTTAAGGATTAATCAAGAGCTTCAAATGCGTCATTATGTACCATTGGTGCTTCATCCCAAATAATCAGTGAAGTTTGTTTAAGTAGGCGTGCAAGATCACTGTCTGGTTTAATGTGACAAAAAGAATCCTCAACTATATTTAAAGGAATATGAAATCTAGAATGTGCCGTCCTACCACCTGATAACAAAAGAGATGCAATTCCGCTTGAAGCAACGTTCAGTACAATCTTTCCTTCTGATCTAAAAATCAAATCGAACATAAAGAAATCTTATCGAACATGATATTAAAGAACCACATACAATTAATCAAACATACTAAAGACAACCTTTTTTAAAAAAAAGTAGGCTAGACAACATACCAGTAGTTTATCTCCTCTGTAAAATGATTCAATCTTCACAAAAAAACATGAGAATTCCTGTAACATAATATGCAGAACACCGAATTATAAAATATAATCAATTAACTAAATCATGTGTTGTCGGCGAAGATACAAATCAAATAACAAAATTGAAAAATAAATTAACAAAATCGGTAAAAAATGGTATATACAAAACGAATCAATTAATAAAATTGAATCAATGTAGAAAATCATACGTTGTCGGCTTGATTTTATTCATTCTTTCAGATTTGTTTTGCTTTCAAATTTCACAAATTTTGAAAGTGGCTGCAAACAATTAAATTCCTTATATCATAGTTGGATCAAGTGAGAACTTTTGAGAGTAACAATAATTAACCAATAATCAACGGAAATTCTTGAAACCGACAGAAAGAAAAGACACTTCAGAACACGCGAGGAAGAAACATCAAAATCATAAATGCTTACCTTAGAACCATGATTAACTTATAATCGGATTGATGAGATCTTAGGTAGAGATGAAATCGGATGTAGAATCGATGTAGGAATGTTGGGCAGAGAAGTTTGGAAGGAGTGAATAGCGGTTGTTAATGGAGGATTATGAAATTAGGGTTAGAATTATGTTTTTTGGACCTATTTGACTAAACCCACCCTCGTGAACTTTAGTTAAAAACACACTATGAAGGTGCCACGTGTACTTAATGTAGAGAAAAAATTGTCATGTGGCAATGTAGTTGCTGAATATTTGTCATGTGGCTGAAAGGGGTTTCTTTTATTATATATGAATATATATATATATATATATATATATATATATATATATATATATATATATATATATATATATATATATATAGATTTTCAAAATTTGATCTGGTTATTTTATTGCAAGTGTTGAAAGATCTACTTTTTGGTGCAGATGATAAAGAATAAACTTATTTACATGGATACCGGAACTTGATAACACCAAATTTAAGCATATATGCATCTCTTGTGTTTTTTATTGTTTCTTATAGGTGGTTATGCCTATAAAGAAGAAATTAAAATCGAGGACCCCTTGCATTATTTGATTAAACACCATAGATGTACAATTTTTTGTATTATAAATAAAATGGAGGTAACGAACAACGTATACCATATAAAAACAAGGTAAAAACAAGCTTCATATTCATCAAATGAGCAATGCACAATTGCGCTTGACAACTTTCGACTAAGATCAAATGAACATAAAACCCCAATGTTTAATATGAAACCTGACTTGAACAACTTGATAACTAAATAGCCGAAACTTGATTAAACTGATGTTAAGTAAGGTCGGTTATCGGTTAGATTTTTTATTTTTAAAAAGCAAAACTACATATGTTACGAATTAATAAGTAGAAGGGCCGTTTGTGTATCTTTTACATAGTTTAGGGGGTTAAATGTTCAATTGTGAATTCTGTTAACAGAATTAGTTGTTAGTTAATACCGTTAAATAGTTGAAGTTGTAATCGTTTGGAGCTTATCGATGGAAATAGTTCGAGTCCCTCTCTCTGTTCTTTCTCTTTCTTTTTCATCTTACAATTGGTATCAGAGCTCTCGATCCTCATCGGAGCTCCGGCATTCACCAGTCACTTCCGGCGTACATGGCGGCAACTCGACAACAAGAAATGGAGAAATTAGAGAAGATATTACGAAGGAAAATTCGCAAGCATTATGGGGGTTTTTGTTAGGTTTCACCAACCATTAACCCCCTATTCGACCTAAGACGATTGGAGACGAATTTTTGGAGTTCCTAGACCTAAAATTCATCATTCCACATCATTCTAACACCATTCAATCATATGATATGCAATTCAACAACGGTTTTGAAGATCAATCAAGAACAATGAGCGGCTAGTCTTCTCGTGATCTACTTTGGGTAATAGGTTTTATGTGATTAGGTTTTCGTTTGTATTTGACTTGTGTTGGGATTGAACTTTAGAACCCGTTAAGTTCTTTGATAAGTTTAACTCGTGTTTTGATTGTTTAAACGATTGTCTTGGTTAATCATTATTTGAATATTATATGATATTGCGCGAATCATATGGTTGTAGAAGTCTTGGTTGCCAATTGAATTGGTATTGTGTATTAAGACCCATTAAGTCTTGATTATCAGTATCACTTAATCATTACACACATAGAATCCCCATTAAGGATTTTCCACCAAGTTAGACTAAACGATTACCGAAAGCCAAACCTTAATCCTGGAGTAGATTACTCTTTCTCATAATTGTCTTCTTAATCCGGTTCACTCATTTACAATTTGTTTTCTTAGTTAATTTCTTAATCATTCCAAAATTCAATTTTTACAGCCAAGAGGCAATAGTTTAAGTAATTCGATAATTTAGTTAACTGTTTCTTACAAATCCATTTACAATACACCGACCACTAATTCCACGAGGTTCGACAACCCTACTTACCCTAACTAGTTTAAGGTGAATAGGAACACACATTTAACATCTTATTTGATTGTTACTTCGACAACGATCAAAGCTATGCAATTGAATCCTCATATTTCCATTCATGCTATAATGGGGGTTCCTTCGTATTCCATAATGAAGGTTATTGGCACCATTGGAACTAGCCAATTACAAATTTTAATTGATTCTGGTTCTATACGTAATTTCTTGGATTCCAAATTAGCTGCCAAATTTCACTGCCCTACTAAGCCGGTATCAGCTATGTTTGTCACTGTGGCTAATCGAAACAAACTATCATGCACCACTCTTTGTCAGGATTTCCAATGGTTAATGCAAGGGGTTTGGTTTAAGGCTGATGTATTACTCATTCCCTTAGAAAATTATGACATGGTGCTAGGCATTCAATGGTTACACACCTTGAATGATATCATTTGGAATTTCAAATCGTTGACCATGCAATTCTCAGTCGATGATAGAGTTTTTGAACTTAAGGGCATTGATAGTAAAAAAGTCTCTTTATGTTCTGCAGAAAAGATGAATTCTATTTTGAGCAATGAAGGTTCCATTGTACAATCTCAGCTTTTTAGTATGCAAACTTCTCAAGATGGAGTATTTCAACATCAATCTAAGATCTCTGAAGTCTTAGTTGATGATCAAATAGCTTCTTTATTACAGGAATTTGAAGATGTATTTGAGACTCCAACTGCCCTTCCTCCTTCTCGATCTTATGATCACAAGATTCAGCTTCTTGATGAAAATGTTGCAATTAATCAAAGAGCTTATAGATACCCGATGGGCCAGAAAGATATTATCGAAAAAATGGTCCAGGAGATGAAAGAGTTGGGGATCATTAGAGACAGTGTGAGTTCCTTTGCTTCACCTGTAGTGTTGGTCAAGAAAAAAGATGGAACTTGGAGATTATGCATAGACTATAGAAAGCTTAATGATAACACTGTCAAGAACAGGTTTCCAATACCTCTTATTGAAGAGCTGTTAGAAGAATTGGGTGGAGCTAAAATCTTTACTAAGCTGGACTTAAGATCGGGTTATCATCAAATCAGGATGCACCCTGATGATATTCACAAAACAGCCTTTAGAACCCATCAAGGCCTTTTTGAATTTCTAGTTCTTCCTTTTGGATTAACTAATGCCCCAGCTACTTTTCAAGGCCTCATGAATTCAGTTTTCCAACCTTTATTGAGAAAAAAAGTTCTTGTTTTCTTTGATGATATTTTAGTATATAGCAAGAGCTTACAACAACATTTGCTTGATTTAAGAGAAGTGCTTCAATTGTTTCGTACTCATCAACTCTTTGCAAAACGTTCCAAGTGTAGTTTTGCTGGAACTAAGGTAGAATACTTGGGACATGTCATTTCTAAGGAAGGGGTAGCTACAGACCAATCCAAAATTGCAGTCATTAAGGATTGGCCAACACCTATGACTGTTAAACAATTAAGAGGATTTCTTGGTCTCACTGGTTATTATAGGAGGTTTATTTCCTCTTATGGTATCATTTCCAAACCTCTTACATCCCTCCTTAAAAAAGATGCATTCAAATGGTCCACTGATGCTCAGTTAGCTTTTGATCAACTCAAGAATGCTTTGATCCAAGCTCCTGCTTTAGCTCTTCCAGATTGGTCCAAGGAATTTATCTTGGAAACAGATGCATCTTCTAAAGGATTGGAAGCTGTGTTGATGCAAACAAACCATCCTATTGCATTTGTAAGCAAAGCCCTCACCCCTAGACAAACTACTCTTTCAGTTTATGAGAAGGAACTTCTTGCCATTCTCTTGGCCGTTAAGCATTGGCATCAATATTTGATCTTGAAGCATTTCACTATTTGTACGGATCAAAAGAGCCTTAAGAATTTGTTAGAGCAAAAGATTACCACTCCTCTTCAGCACACATGGTTGAGTAAGCTAATGGGCTATGATTATGATATTGTTTACAAGAAGGGGGTAGACAATGGGGCTGCTGATGCCCTTTCTAGGCTGCATGGATCAGCCTTGTTTACAATGACCTTATCTTCCACTGAACCTCTTTTATTACAAAAATTACAACAATGTTGGCAAACTAATCCGATGTCTCAAGACATTATCTCTAAGCTTCAAAATGGCTTGCCTATTCTTAATTTTACTTGGGATGGGTCACTTATCAAATGGAAGAATAAGCTTTGGGTTCCTAATGACAGTCAAATGAGAAAGGAATTGTTACAATGGTGCCACAGTTCTTCTCAAGCAGGCCATTCAGGCATACATGCTACAACTCAGAGGTTCAAATCTTTATTCTATTGGAAGGGAGCTTCTAAGGATATCAAATCTTTCATTAAATTTTGCTCTATTTGTCAGCAAGCAAAGTATGAAACAGTTGCTTCACCTGGTCTTCTTTGTCCCCTACCAGTTCCTACTTCAATATTTTTGGATGTTTCAATAGATTTCATTGGTGGATTGCCTCGATCTCAAGGCTTTGATTCTATCTTGGTTATTGTCGATCGACTTACCAAGTATGCCCATTTTATTGTTTTAAAGCACCCTTACTCTGCAGCTAAGGTGGCTCAACTCACCTTAGATAATGTCTTTAAAATACATGGTTGCCCTCAAATCATTATGTCCGATAAAAATCCTTTATTCCTTATCAATTTTTGGAAGGAGTTCCTTCAATTGCAAGGAATTAAGCAGTCTTTGTCTACTGCTTATCACCCTCAGTCGGATGGACAAACTAAAGTAGTGAACAGATGCTTGGAGACTTACTTACGGTGTATGACTATGACTGACCCTGCTGCATGGGTTCGTTGGTTACCATTAGCTCAATGGTGGTACAATACTACATGGCATTCCTCTATTAAAATGACTCCCTTTAAGGCCTTGTTTGGCATTGATCCTCCTATTCATTCCCTTCATTTTCCTGTCACTTCAAAAGTAGCAGCTGTGGAAGATCTTCTTTCTCAAAGGAATGATATGCTACGTTTATTGAAACATTCTTTGGAACAGGCCCGTAATCGGATGAAACAGCTGGCTGATGCCCATAGAACTGAAAGATCATTTGAGATTGGTGATTGGGTTTACCTCAAACTTTATCCTTCTGTTCAATCCACTATTCGATTGCATAAGTATTCTAAATTGTCCCCAAAGTATTATGGACCTTTTCAGATAATAGCTAAAGTGGGTGAAGTTGCTTATCAATTGAACCTTCCTTCCGAGGCACAAATACACAATACGTTTCATGTTTCCCTTCTGAAGAAAGCTATTGGTCCTACATCTCCAATGATTCCATTACCAATGGGTCAAGCTCAAACATTACTTCCTTTGCGTATATTGGATAGGAAGTTGGCTCGTGCGGGTAACAAGCCAGTGGTCAAGTTTTGATTCAATGGAAGGATCTTCTGTTGCATGATGCTACCTAGGAGTTAACGGAAGAGTTTATGAAACGTTTCCCTAATTTTTCTATAGATTCTTGAGGCCAAGAATCTTATATGGGGGGAGTATTGTTACGAATTAATAAGTAGAAGGGCCGTTTGTGTATCTTTTACATAGTTTAGGGGGTTAAATGTTCAATTGTGAATTCTGTTAACAGAATTAGTTGTTAGTTAATACCGTTAAATAGTTGAAGTTGTAATCGTTTGGAGCTTATCGATGGAAATAGTTTGAGTCCCTCTCTCTGTTCTTTCTCTTTCTTTTTCATCTTAACAACATATAAGCCATTCAAGCAAGATGCAACAGTGTAAACCTTGCTTATTTTTAACCCAAAAAACCCCAGTGCTTTTGACGTCCTCTAGCAATCTATATAAAAAGGGAAGTTGTTTTAGGAAGACCATGCCATTCATCATTTTCCAAATGCTCCAAATTGTCTTGAGAATTACCGCACGGATCGCATCTCCTTTTGAAGTGTTTGCAACTTTGTGGACTTCCAAAATATCTGTAATAGAGAAAGCAAAACTAGGAGGTATTTTGCACAATGAAGAAACAAAGGCCTAAGCTATTGAAACATAAAAGCAAGAAATAAACAAATGCTCTATTGTATCAGAAAGTTGAGAACAAAAGGGACAAAATTCAGAGTCTAGATTCACTTTCCTTTTAATCAAAGCAACTCTATTTGGAACTCAATCAAGCTCTTATCACCATGCTAGGATGTTTATTTTTCAGGAACCCATGATCACCAATTATATATAAAGCAGGGAAGAGTACTCAAAGGTTTGAGTAGCATGTTTCGAAAAGAACGGGGGGAGAAATTGCCAAAGTTATCCCCTGTCCATGTCCATCGCGCCATCGCCCATTGTTGCAAGTGATGATTTGCTCTAAAGCAATGTTCCTTTGAATTAGAATGGAACCGATTATTCTAATGTTGTTCCAAACCCCTACCATTGATAATCTACCTGGAATAAAGGAATATGTTCTAGGGAGGTGAATGCTCAAAATAACCTTCTTCTAAAAGGAGTAACTTTTCACTTTAAAATGCCACCACCACTTGGAAAGAAGACTTAAGTTCATATCTTTCAAAGAGCCAATACCCAGCCCACCATTTTCATTTTTCTCAAATCCCAATTAACCCAAGAAAATTTGGATTTACCTTTGAGCACTCCTCACAAGAATCTCCGTCGTGTAGATTCTAATTTATTGATGACTTTGTCGGTAGCATTAAATAGAGAAAACTAACACATAGGGAGACTGTCTAAAATAGCTTGAATTAGAACAACCCGACCAGTAATAGAAATGTGTTTTGCCTTCCATGATGATAATGTAGCTTCAAATGTTTCAATAACCGGATGTCATTTTTAGTTAAATTCATATTTTCCAACATTAAGGGCCAAATAGGTAAAATGCAAAGAGCCTATCTTGCATTGTACATTAGAGGCAAAGAGAGCATTCTCTTTAGCTAGAACATTCAGCCCCACAATGCAGCATTCATTTTTATTTATTTCAAGACCAAAGACAAGATAAAAGCACTTTAAACTTTTTATCAGATTCTTGAGATTGGATTATGACCATACACCTAAAATAATTACATCATCTGCAAATATAAATTGGGAGATAAGTGGGCCCTCATTTGGAGTTTAACACTTCTAAGAGCACCCACCATACATGTTTTATTAAAGTTCCAGTTAAGACCTTCTATACCAATAAGGAATAGGAATGGAGACAATGGGTCACCCTGCCTAACACCTCTAGAGCACCAAAATTCATTTGATGATCTATTAATCAAGACAGGGGCCTTTGTAGATTTTAGAATGCATATAGTCCACATTCTCCAAGGATTGGAAATATTCACATGTAGCCCCAAGAAATGGAATGAAAGGCTTTATTAAGATCAATCTTGAATACAAGCCAAGGAATATTTGATCTTTTTAACCAAGAAAGGACCTCACTAATAACTAACGACCCATCTAATATATTATGGTTAGCAAGAAAGCAGTTTGAGCATCAAACATCACTGAGCTTGGAACTATTTCAGTCGCATGGAAAAGACTTCTGCGATGAGTTTAAAATATAGCCAATCAGGGAAATGGGACGATATTCATCAAAAGAAGAAGGGTCTTGATATTTTGGTATTGAAGTAATGAAAGAAGTGGAACAGTGTCCGCTGATCTTCCCGTCATAAAAAAGAAGTTAAAAATGTCCGATAGATCATGTTTTAAAAGCTCCAACAAGTATTGAATGAAAGCGAAATTAAAACTTTCCGGACCAGGAGCTTTATCCCGACCATAATCCCACATAGCGACTTTGACTTAATCCATTGTGAACGCACATATTTAGTGATCAGCTTGCGCCTAGAATATCCGACCAATTCGTAACCGGTGATTGTAGGCCAACTTCTCTTGAAATCTATCTTTAAAAAAATGGCATGCTTTATTTTTAATTTCCCTTAAGTTGTGATGACCAAACACTATTGAATGATTTATCATTTATTCTGCTTGTGCATATTCTTGAGTTAAGAATATTATGGAAGAATGAGGAGTTCTCATCACCTTCAACTGACCATTCCACACGAGACTTTTGTTTCAGGTCATCTAACTTCTGTTTTTCTTTTCCCAGTAAGGATTTCTTAATCTTAGACCTTTCTTTACTTTCTTCCTTAACTAAATCAATGAGTTCAGTAATTATTTCTAGAGAATTCAGTTTATTTGTAAGACCATCAATTATCTTATTATCCATAGCTTTCCTTTCTGTGATCCAATCCTTTATAACCACTTTAGCATTTTTAAGTTTAATAGACGACTGTCCAAAAGAGGGAAATTAACCTGCATCTTCAGGGATGCAGTTAATACATCTTTGAAAACCTAACAAGACAACCATGAGGAGAAAATTTTAGAAGGTTTCGGTCCAAAATCTATGGCGGATCTTGTATGAGTAATCTGATTATGCTATGAGTTCTTCCTAGGTCATGCCATAAGGATTGAATCTGGTAAATGGTTAGAAAAACATCATTTACCAAAAATCTATCAATCTTACTAGCTTACATCCTATTTACAGTATTCAGACATGTTACATTCATCAATAAAAGCATTACAATCATTAGCATTATTCTGATTGAATTCAGAATTCAGTCTATCACCAGGATATCTTACCTCGTGGAAGTCAACAAATAATGCCCAAATTCTATGAGAGCTTGATCGTATCTTTAAGGAAGTCCAATATATCCTTTCTAGCGTTAAGTTGTTAAGGAGCACAAACATTAGTAATGTTAAGAAGATCCTATAAGCCTTTAATTTTGCCAATATTGACAAGGCAATTTCTTTTTTTGATCGATAAAGACCTTTCATAGCTTATGGGGTCCCAAAGAGTAATCATTACCCCCGATCTTCCAACAGATTTGATAGAGTCAAACTCCATAAGGTGATTACCCCATAGATCCACAGCTAGGATTAAGCTTCTATATAAAATCAGAGATTCCTGAATCCCGAAATAATTTATCTTGTACTTGATAACTAAGGACTTCACTTAATTGTTCTTCCTTAGATCCTCAAGCCCTCTGATACTAATGCTTAAAAAATCATTATGGCAAATTTTAAGCAGCATCTTCGACAACAAGAACTTGAACTTGATCAACAACGTGTGATAAAATCAATCCAACCTAATTTGAATAGTATCCTCCACTTCTTTATCGCCATGATCATCACCCATTTCCTTATCATCGCATGTCTCTAGAATCAAAGCAATGTCGGGTAGTCTACTTGAATTAATAGAGGAATGAGAAGAAGAAGAAGAGGTATCCACTAATTGAGGATTGGCGGGCATTAGAACCGAAAGCAATTAAGGGGGTGTTTGTTCTTTGAAAAAACCTCTTCCCCACCTCTTCATCTGCGCGCTCGCAGGCGCGGGAAGAGGTTTTTACTTCGCAGACTGCTTGTTTTTTTGAAGACGTTTCATTAAAAAACGTATTCCTCACCTCTGCACGAAGAAGAGGTGGAAAAATGTCTTCACAACCTCTTTTAACCTCTTCTGAAGCTTCATTTGAGCCCTAACACTCTCTTCCCCATATACCCACCTCCCCCACTCCCCTTCACAACCGTCTCCATCTCACCACCGTCGCCAACTCGCCCACGTCGCCACCTCGCCAACGTCGCCACCTCGCCACCGTCGCCATCTCCCAACCGACTTCGCCCCCTCCCCTTCGGCCCCCTCCCCTTCGGCCCCCTCCCCTTCGGCCCCCTCCCCTTCTCCCCTCCCCTTCGCCCCCTCCCTTTCGGCCCCCTCCCCTTCGGCCCCCTCCCCTTCCCCCCTCCCCTTCGCCCCCTCCCCTTCGCCCCCTCCCTTTCGGCCCCCCTCCCCTCCGCCCCCCTCCCCTCCGCCCCCCTCCCCTTCGCCCCCTCCCCTTCGGTTGTCCTCCTTTGGCAACCGTGAACTTCCACTGCAGGTTAGTTTTTTTTTTTGATTTGTTGTTTGTATGATTAGTTTGTTTGTATGATTAGTTTGTTTGTATGATTAGTTTGTATATGGTTAGTTTGTTTATATGATTAGTTTGTTTGTATGATTAGTTTGTATATGGTTAGTTTGTTTGTATGATTAGTTTGTTTGTATGGTTAGTTTGTTTGTATGATTAGTTTGTTTGTATGATTAGTTTGTATATGGTTAGTTTGTTTATATGATTAGTTTGTTTGTATGATTAGTTTGTATATGATTAGTTTGTTTGTATGATTAGTTTGTTTGTATGGTTAGTTTGTTTGTATGATTAGTTTGTTTGTATGATTAGTTTTTATATGGTTAGTTTGGTTACAGACTGCAGATGTTAAAAACAAACGAACTTTTTCTTGCAGACTGCAGACATTTGGTACATCTCTTCTGCTGCAGATGTCTGCAGATGTGGTCCGCAGACTGCAGATGTTTTCTTGCAGAAAAAACAAACAACACCTAAGATTGAGCGGCCATGGAGGAAGATTGGGTTCCTTTCCTTCTGACTCTTCTCCTAAATTCAAAGTTTGTTTGGTGAGCCCTAGATAAAAAAGGAGGGGAACGAACCTTCAATTTTTTTCTTGTTAAAAGCCCTATAATTGAAAATAATTTCATTTAGACCAAAAGGGTCTGACCTAAAGCTTTTAGACCTATCGCTCAATTTGTTCTGAAATTAGGCCCTAAGACTATTATTAAAGCCCATGGATTTATCATGTAGATGACCAAATTTATTTTGAGCACCCTCATGCCTTTGCATCTGAGTTAAACCCATGTGATTTAGTGCAGTATGGTCTGCTTGGGGAAATAAACTCGTGCTATTAATGTTGTTATCCATGTCGACAGACTTGCTTTCCCTACGACACTTGGAATGCGACAAGTTGGTTTTGTGTTACGTTTGTCACCGGAGCACTCATTGATCGATATGACTCACCTTCTTGTGTCACCAGAGAAAAAATGGAGGTAGTGTACATGAAATTGGGCCTAATATCTATGTATTTCGAATTATAGAGAGAGGAAATTATCCAACTAGAGAAGTTAGATTGACTTGTTTGGATAACGGAACTGGATTAGAAACAAAGATTCCTAATTGATCATAAGAGAAGTTACCATTGCGGGACGAAGCATCAGACAAAATAACCACAGACCCAACTTTACTTCCAATCAAGTTAAGGGTATTTAAATGGGGACCTTGAAAATATAAATCCAAGCCAACCGGTGGTAGTGTATATGCAAGCCCTCCATAACTCAAGAGATTTGAACGATGGTTTCTAGAATTCTCATTATCTTTTAGGAATGATTTGGCTTCAACAGAACTTGAAAAAGATGAGAACACACAACCCCCATAGATATCTAAAAAGTTTGCATCACGCCATCGCTGAGAAGTTCCATCAAGTTACTAAGGGTATTTATATCCATTGTTTCCCCCACGAGCAAGTATCACGTTAGAAGATAGGAAGTGGCAGAAGGATACATTATTTTGACCTCTATAATCTATTCTCCCAGCTCACCATGGGTACCCACTTATTGTTAAGGAGCATGTTCTGTTCTTGAATGAGACACCAAAGGATGGTCTAGGCTCCAAAATATGTTCCACCAGATAGTTTAGAATAATCAATCTGATTCCCGTTCTTATGAAACTTGGCAATGTTTACTGAGATCTTCACGTTATCAATCTTCAGCATGCTGAGTGCTTGAGACAACAAATTTAACACTATGGACGTTGTCGTACCTAACAAACTCGAATTTTCCGTCGTCCTTCATTGTCTTGTTTGGGATAAAGGCGTCAACGAGGGGACCAAAGTTTCTGCATTCAAACCATAAATCTCTCTTTGAAAAGTTCTTTGAAGAGAAAGAAAGATACTACCTCCTTAATTAGCTTGGTTTGTTGATTTCTTCTTCCGCTTGTCCGCTGTTTGCCATTGCTATGTATTGTTGTTTCTTTGATTCATACCTAAAGTGTCATCCCCCCGGCCAGCAGGTTTCCAGTGTCTTTTCATCTCTAGTGCATCTTCCGTCTCTTCCTTACAATCCCAACTCTCCATTAAATGGTCTTGGAAGAATGATGCACCAACGCAAAAATATAAATTTTACAAGGTAAAATTTTATGGGATAAATCTAAATAGCCAGACCTGAGACCTGAATATGAGACTTGGGCCGTTATTTGCTTCTATCATGAGCTTTTGTTTCTGTGTATCGCTATCATATTGATACCATACCGGTGTATCAAATCGGTACCGACCAAACATCATAGGCACCGGTAGTTATTTTTCCATGTTTTTGGCATCGGTACCATTCGGTTTCATTATTTTTTGGTATTTTCAATGGTAATGGTATCGACGGTACCGTATGACAAATCGGTACGGTATCGATTTATATTTTCACTCTTTTTCACTATCGGCACTTTTTTTGTATGATATCGGTTTGGTACAGGCATGGTATTGATCTAATCCTTAGTGTATGATGTCTAATTTGTTTTTGTTAAAATTTATTTTTATAACAAATTAGTATTATATAGGGGAAGGTTATTATACAAAGTGTTTTTTTCGTGCGAAGTATACAAAGTTTGGGGGTGAAATTATCACGAAAGAACAAGTAATCATTACGCAAGAAAGATTACACTTGCGTGACATTATCACGCATGGATAGAATTATCACGCAAGAACACCTCCTTGCGTGATAATTCCATCTGTGCATGATTAGTTCTAACAATTGCGTTATAATTCAACCCGTAACGCTTCTTTTTGCTTGATAACTTCGTACGATTCGTACGGAAAATTCACTTTGTATCGTAACCTTTGCCTTTACTATACATCACAATATTTTAAAGAAAAAAAAGAAAAAAAATTATATTTGACTTGATTCAGTTTTGAATTTTTTTTATGTTGAAATCTATATAAAAATAAGCATGTAATAAGGGTTTGTAATAAGGGTGTGTTCTTGGATTTTATCTAAACATTATATTTTACAAGTTACAAGAGAAAAATAAAACATGTATAAAATAATTTAAATAATAATAAGATAATAATACTTTTGAGATGTTGTATTTTCGTGTTTAGAGAGTATGCAGTCGATTTTGAAAGAAATATCATAGATATGAATGAGGATCTTATAATAGTGAATTTGGAATTTTAAAATTATAATGCAAAAGTTATGAAAGAAATAAGAGTAGATATGAGGAGTTGTAATTTTATATGTTTTACGATTAGGGTGAATTTGAACAATATGTCACACTATTATTACAATACGTTTTGGTCTTAGTTGCATTTCTGTAACACCCCAACCCAATTAGGGTTGACGTGTCACTATCATAGTAATCAAAACATAAGACATGATTTCATAATTGAAACGTTAGGACTACATCATCAAAACATCGTTTGAGAGCCCTAGGGTAAAGTATTCGTTACATATTATTTAATCAGCCAAAACTAGATAACTAGCGTATGCTACAAAAATGGCTATCTCTCATTGTTCAAAAATCTTAGAGCTTAATTTATCTCTCTTCACACCCCGCCCGAAGTAACCTATGAACCTGTGGAAACAAATATTTACGGAATGAGTCGAATGCCCAGTACGGATAAAGGCACAAGTAATACTAATAATAACTGCAATAACATCGAGAGATAAAGTAACATAAAATGATACGACGCAAAGTAAGACAAGTCAATAAAGTAAACCGTATCATATGGATGTAACCATTGAGCCGAATAACTTATATCAGAACAGACATGCACATAGAGCTGCAGACCCTATGTACCGAACGTGAGTGTGGGCATACACAACAACCATCCACCATAATCATACGCGTATACCCTAGGACCAGTCCATACGCCTCCTCAACATAATGTGGGCAATGTACCTCGCAAGTACTGAAGGAGACGCCGTGATCTCTGCTCACCGTTACGGTTAGTGCCATGTCATCGATGCCGCAATGACACGCTTGTGGTCACCCCCATAAGTAGGGACATGCTCGGGTAGCGGAATACAACAAACTAAAATAGTGTTGCAATAATATATACCAAATGTGTTCTTTCTAAACGTTGAACAAATACATAATCATATCATAGCATAGGAACATGCGATAATGAGTTAAATTCAATAAATCTTAATCACATGTAAAATAATACTAAATCCAAAGTGACATGACAAAAATAATAATGAATCATGATATCAATAGAAGTGCGACCAACTGAAACGGATAGAAATGTCAAAAATGTTCAGGAATTTCAACAGAATGTGGAAGTCAAAGGGTTTCCTTAATCAGATCGAATACCATAATAATAAAGGGTGGGGTAAGAATCCGTGACAAAGCACAATGACGTCAGACTTGTTTTCTTAAAGGGGTTAATAATAACCTACAATAATTTATATTGGATGAGATTTGTTCTTTTAAATTTTTGATAAAGGTCACTTTTATTTATATATTTATTTAACGACGAGCCACTTAAATCTGAATATCATAATATTAAATTACACACACCTATATATATATATATATATATATATATATATATATATATATATATTGGTCATATATTTTCTTAATACATTTAGAAAGAAGAAAAACGCAAACATGAATTTGGTTAAATAAACAAATGTAATAAAAATAATAATAATATGGAGGCTCACTGGTGATAAAGTTTAAAATCTTGCTGTCAAGAGTTGGTAGAACCTCTTGTACAATAATTATATATTATATTGGTTATTATAACTGTTGGGTGATGATAAGGCTGGTGCAACCAAAACCACTTCACATAGTCATTTTTGGTACTACATTCAAGGGCTTTCGAAGCTGAGCATGAGATCTTCCGAGAGTCTGAAGAACAACAGCTGAAGATATCAGCTGAAGGCAACAGCTGAAGTCAACAGCTGAAGGCAACAGCTGAAGTCAACAGCTGAAGACTATCTTCCGAATACAAAGTCTGAGCTTCCGAAGACAAAGTCTGAGCTTTCGAAGACAAAGTCTGATGAAAGAGCTGAAGACGAAGTCTGAGCTTCCGAAGACAAAGTCTGATGAAAGAGCTGAAGACAAAGTCTGAGCTTCCGAAGACAAAGAAGACTCCAAGCCTCGGAAGAAGCAGTCTTCCGAAGTATAAGTGGCTTCGGAAGAAGTTATTCTTCCGAAGCATTTTATCCTTCGGAAGACATTGCTATGTCCAGTAGATATAAGTATGGTCCCTGACAGTCCGCTGCAAACCTCTGATACAGCATGGCTCTTTCTAAAGAGCCATGTTGTTGACCATACTTTATTCTACTGTTCACCTTTTTATGATAGTACATGTTACCAACTTTAGTTGGTGACAAAAGGTAAGTCAGGGACATGTCCTGACTACCAACTCTCAGGCAAAATGTCTGAAAGACTTCACCTAGAATCTTGTAGCATAGATGTTAGGTTAGAGGTGTCCAGCTGGTATCAAAGTATATCCGGCTGTAGGTAGTATTATATATATCTTCTCCTTGTAACTCTTAGATAAGTGATTTGAGTCCAAGAGTCTTGTAATCCTTTGAGTTGAGAAGCAATATATAAAAGTACCTTGAAAATTTACTTCCTGTGTTAATTTTCTTACTGCTTCTTACTTGTTATATTGTGATCAACTCTTCATAGACTACTTGCTGAGTGTTGTTCACAGTGAGTTGAGAGAAAAACCACCCATAATCGATCCTGCAATTGGTATCAGAGCTCCAGGCTCTTGATTGTGAGATCTTACCATCCAAATCAACCTGTTTCTCACTCCTCACCACAAACCACTCACTCAAATGGCCGCTCTCTCCAAGGCTGATATGGAAACTGGCACCATGACCAAGTCCCCACTGATCACCCCTGAAGACTTTGACACATGGTGTATCAGAATGGAAGGGTTCATCAAGTGTCAAGACTCAAGGATGTGGGACTCCATTGTCAATGGTCCTTTCATAGCAAGCACTACTTCTGCTACTGGTAATCGCATCATTCCAAAATATGTTGATGATTACTCAGAAGAAGACAGGAAGAGAATAGAGCTAGATCAGAGGGCTATGACTTCTCTTCAAATTGCTCTCCCCAACTCCGTCTACAGAGGCTTCAAGAAGTGCAAGACAGCCAAAGATTTATGGGAAGCCTTGAAGCTGATGTATGAAGGATCAAAGGAAACCCAAGAGAACAAGAAGGATCTCTTGAAGCAGCAGTTTGAGAACTTTACTTTCAAGGCTGGTGAGACCTTGACTCAACAATACTTCAGGTATGTTGAGATAGTAGATACTCTGGTGGATATTGGAGTAGCTCTTGAGAATAGAGACGTAGTTAGGAAGTTCATGTCTTCCCTTCCTAAACTATGGACTTACTACTGTGTTGTTATCAAGAGAACTTCGGACCTTAAGACTCTTACCCTCACAGAGTTGTATGGTATCCTAAGTGCATTCCAGATGGAGATGAACATGCAGAACTCCTCTGGTCACTCCAATAACCAACCGAGTTCAGCCCTTCATGTGGTTGAAAGGGAAATCATAGAACCTCAACATCAGTTTCTGTGTTACCCTGACAACTCACATAGTGGACCCTACATTACTCTACCAGAGACTCCAAAGTCTCAAAAGGTTCAACACAACTCATTTCAGGATAGTTGTGCCTTTGTCTCTGGAAGTGGACACTCTGGTGACTTTTAATACTGCTTTGATGATCTTGAGTGCTTCAGTCCAGATGATGTGGAGTATGTGGACATTGTCCAACAGATGGCTCTTTTAACTTACAGAGCGAAGAAGTTCTTCAAGAGAACTGGAAGGCAATTCCCTCAAAACCCAGTCAACAGCAAGTTTGGGTTTGATAAGAGCAAAGCAAAGTGTTACAACTGCAACCAACTTGGTCACTTTTCTAGGGAATGCAAGGCTCCCAAGAACAACCCGGGAACCCCACAGGCCTTCACACATCCCACTGCTTCAAAACATGAAGAGAAGTCAACTGAGACAGCTGCTGTGGCTCAAGAAGTTGACTGGAGCTTCATGGTCCAGGATGTGACTCCCGCTCAAGCACTCATGGCCGGAACAGATGATGATCAGGTATATGAACATCTTTGTACTGCTGCCTGTATTGCTAAAGTTAAACTTTATAAGGATTACATTTCGGAAATCAGATCTGAAGTTGAGTCTTTAAATGTGTTAAAATCTGATTTTAAGAGAGCTGAATCTGACTATCAAAAGAAAATTGAAGAGTTAGAGAAAACTGTGTCTCTTTTAAAACATGAAAAGACCAACTATAAGACTCAAATCAAAGATCTGATATCCAAACTATCTAAAGTTCAAGCCCAGTTGGTCACAGCTGAGGCTCAGGCCAGGAAACAAGCTATTACTGAGCAAAGCTTTCAAACTATTCTTGCATCAACCTCTCATTCCAAAATGTTTTATCAAAACAAAGAAGGGTTGGGAACCAATGAAATAGCTCCACCACACTCTTATGAGTCTATTAGACTACCTAGATGTGGTACTGAAGAGCAAGAGGTTCCAACTGCTGACCCTTCTCCATTGGAACTAAAGGATGAGGCAAAAATAGTGGCCACCACAGGGGAGAAACAGGAGGATACACTCATCTCCACCTGTGAAGACCAAATCCTAACCACCAAGGCAAGAAGAAGCAGAGCTAAAGCTGCTAGAAGGACTGCCAAGAAGGTTGCAGAGTCCAAGCTTAAGATCGACCCAAAGCAAAAGGGTGTCTTCATTTCTGCCGGATTCCAAGTGGTAGGTACTCCTGATTCAGGAAAGGAGTGTAGTACCAGAACTCCTGTCCTACCGAAGGATCAGAAGTTGAAAGGAAAAGTTGCTGATGAAGAAAAGAAATCCAAGAAACAGCAACCTGCAAGTTCCCAGAAGGCTAGCATTGCATGCATAATGTATGGTCTGCACAACCACATGGCTAAAGATTGTTACTACAATCCAGCAAGCACACATTATGCAAATAATGCTAGAAAAGATGGAGTCAGAGAAGGTTTCTCAGTTGGACCACTTCAAATGGTCCAAATAATGAAGAAGGGAAAGTTGGTCTCGGAAGCCAAGTTGCTTTCGAAAGAAACTATTTCTTCCGAAGGGAAAATGGCTTCGGAAGCCAAAGCCTCTAAGGTTCGGAAGAACAAGAAGGCTCCCTTGAAACCATCTCAGAAGAAGACTAGTTCGGAAGAAAAGGTGGTGAAGGCTTCTTCCGAAAAGGAAGCTTCAGAAGAAGACCATGCTGCAAAAGCTTCAACAAGCTCATCCTCAAAGATCAACCAAGGGATGGATTGGAAGATCAAGGAAGATGCTGCAGCCCAAACCTCTTCTTCAACGACCTCTATTGAACCCCAATGCATATCTTTTGATTCAATTATGTCACTATCTTTGGAAGAGCCCAAGACCAGCAAGGCTTGGGCTTCCAAATAAAACTAACCATCTCATCTTATGTGCAGGGACATCCATTTGACAAGAACAACAATGTCTGGATTGTAGATAGTGGATGCTCCAGGCACATGATAGGGAACAGATCTCTCCTTCAACAAATCCAGAACTTTGATGGAGGGCCTGTCCAATTTGGAGGTGAGGCCGGAGGATATATTTCTGGCAGAGGAAGTATATCCAATGGCAGAATAAACATTGACAAAGTTCACTTTGTCAAACAACTTGAACACAATCTGTTAAGTGTTTCTCAATTCTGTGACCAAAAGCATCAGATGCTTTTCACAGAACATGAGTGCATTATCCTCAAACCAGGGATGACAATTCCTCCGGAATTGGTGCTTCTTAGATCTCCCAGGAAAGGGGATATGTACAAGCTGGATATGAACAATGCTTCTCCTATAGGTGAAGTTTCATGCTTTCTTTCCAAAGCTGATAGTGATGAGTCAACACTATGGCATAAACGCATGTGTCATGTGAATTTTAAAACAATGAATAAATTGGCTAAAAATAACTTGGTACATGGTTTGCCTAAAAAGGAATTTTTCTGCAAAGATAACTGTGTTGCATGCCTGAAAAGGAAACAACACAGATCTCTTTGGACCTACTGCCTTGTGATTGTTGATGATTTTACAAGATTTACATGGGTATTCTTTTTAAGAAATAAAGATGAAACTGCTGAAACTTTAAAATTTTTATTCTTAAAATAGAAAATCAAATTGATCACAAGGTTAAGATCATTAGAAGTGATCAAGGGACTGAGTTTAAGAACTTTGTTCTTGACTCATTCTGTGACTCAAAAGGGATTGCCAGACAATATAGTGATCACAGAACTCCTCAACAAAATGGTGTTGCTGAGAGGAGGAACAAGACACTTATTGAGGCTGCTCGGACCATGTTAGCTGATTCAAAGCTGCCTCTAACATTCTGTGCAGAGGCAGTCAGCACTGCATGCTATGTGCAGAACAGGGTTCTTGTAGTTAAGCCCCATGGAAAACCCCTTATGAGTTATGGAACAAGAGGCCACCGTTCATTGGCTTTCTAAGGTCCTTTGGCTGCAGGTGTACCATACTTAACACAAAGGACAACTTAGCAAACTTTGCTGAGAAGTCGGATGATGCTATCTTTGTTGGATACTCTTCTAGCTCCAAAGCTTATAGAGTATACAACATCAAGAATCAACAATATGAGGAGTCATCCAATATAGTTGTTAATGAGCACACTCCTTGTGTTAGGGGGAATGGACCTGATTATATCTTTGATTTAGAATTGTTTCCAAACTATTCTAAACCATCTTGTGAGAATGTTTCAGCTGGAACAGGTGCTCAAGGTGATGCTGATGCTGATACAGATCAACTATTTGAGCTTCCCAAACCTCTTTCAAATTCTCCAAGAGCTGAAAGGCAACAAGCTTCAACCATTCACAGATCTGATAGTGTAACTATTTCCAGAAATGATGAAGCTTCAACAAGTGAATCACTTGATCAACCTCAAAGTTCTTCAGGTGATCCACTACAACACCAGGTTGAGGGAAGTAGTATTCTGAAGGAACAGGCAACTGTTAATACTACTTCACAACCAACCATTGATGATGTTTCTCAATCATTCAATCAGTCCACATTGAATGACTTTGAAACAGCAGTTGGACAGAGTAATCCAGTTCCTGATCAGAATATGTCCAATCTGGACTTATCTTTACAACTGGAAGTGATTCCTCGCCTTAGGATTCACAACACTCATCCAACTGAGAACATCATAAGGAATGTCTCTGAGGGTGTGAGAACAAGAGGACAAACTCATCATGGGAATGTCTGCTTGTACTCATGCTTCTTGTCTCAGATGGAGCCAAAGAAGGTGGAAGATGCCTTAAAGGATAGTAGTTGGGTTGAATCGATGCAGGAGGAGCTGCTTCAATTCAGAAGACAAAAGGTCTGGAATCTATGCCCACTACCATCTGGTCAAGTACCCATAGGCACTAAATGGGTGTTCAGGAACAAGAAAGATGATAGAGGCTTGATTATCAAGAACAAGGCAAGACTAGTAGTTCAAGGATACACCTAGGAGGAAGGAATTGATTATACTGATGTCTTTGCACCGGTTGCAAGACTTGAGGCAGTTAGGATCTTCCTTGCTTATGCTGCATACAAGAACTTCATAGTCTACCAACTTGATGTCAAGTGTGCTTTTCTATATGGGGATATAGATAGGGAAATCTATGTATGTCAACCTCCAGGATTTGAAGACCCACAGCACCCCAACTATGTGTGCAAACTGGATAAAGCTCTATATGGGTTGCACCAAACACCTAGGTTGTGGTATGAGACCTTGTCTCAGTTTCTCCTGAACAATGGATACACTAGAGGTACCATTGACAAGACTCATTTCATTAGAAAGAGTGGAGAAGACATTTGCTTGTACAAGTCTATGTTGATGACATCATATTTGGTTATTCAAACGACCAAATGTGCAAGGACTTTGAAAACATTATGAAGCAGAAGTTTGAGATGAGTTCCATGAGAAAAATGGACTTTTTTCTTGGAATTCAGGTGAAACAGATGAAGGAAGGGTTCTTCATAAGTCAATCTAAGTATGTCTCAGACATCTTTTAGATAGATTTGAAATGAAGGATTGTAAACCAGCCAAGACACCCATACCCAAAAACCATAATCTTTGCCCTGACCTTGAGGGGGAGGATACTGATCAACATCAGTATAGAGTAATCATTGGTTCTCTGATGTATCTCACTGCTAGTAGACCAGATATCATGTTTGCCACATGCATTTGTGCAAGATATCAGGCTGCTCCAAAGGTGTCTCACCTAGCTGCTGCAAAGAGGATCCTCAGATACCTCAAAGGAGCACCTAAACTAGGTCTCTGGTATCCAAGAAATAGTGATTTCAATCTCTATGGATATTCTGACAGTGACTATGGTGGCTGCAACATTGACAAAAAATCAACATCAGGAGGATGTCAATTTCTTGGTGGAAGGATTATCTCATGGCAATGCAAGAAACAATCCTGTGTCTCTACATCAACTGCTGAAGCTGAATACATTGCTGCTGCTAGCTGCTGTGCTCAACTGCTATGGATTCAAAATCAGATGTTAAACTATGGATTCAACTTCATGACTACTCCTATCCATATTGACAACAATAGTGCTATCTCCATTACTGAGAATCCGGTGAAGCACTCCAAGACAAAGCACATTGATATCAGGTATCATTTTATTAGAGATATTCATGAGAAACATCTGATAAAGTTAGTCAAAGTTGACTCAAATGAACAATATGCTGATTTGTTCACAAAGGCATTTGATGAACAAAGATATAAGTATCTCATATCAGCCATTGGGATGATAAACATTGATTAACTACCTCTTTTGAAAACTTTTTTAAATGTGTAATGTCTTGTGTCAATACAATTTAAGCCCTGTTACAAAAGATCTTTATATTATTCCAAGTGTAAATTCCTTCCGAAGAGGAATTAACTCTCGGAAGATATTCTTGAATATCTTCCGAAGCCAAATTCCTCAATGGAAATTGTCTTCTCGGAAGAGTTTTTGGTCTCGGAAGAAGCGATTGATTTTACATCAGATCTACTTCCGAAGCTTATAAAACTCTCCATTCAGAAAGATAACTTTACCTTCGGAAGCAATGCTTTGCTTCGGAAGAGAAAGTACCTTCAAAAGATCATTTTACCTTCGGAAGCAATGCCTTGCTTCGGAAGAGAAATTGACTTCGGAAGACAATTACCTTTGAAAATGTTTTACATTCGGAAGTAAAGGTTTTTATATGTAACGGATATCTTTTGGGCCCCACTCTGTAAAAAGTAAAGATTTTGTTCATGATGGTCAGATTATTTAAAATTATCTTTTGCCGCCACTATCATTTCTCCGCCGTAAACCACCATACCACCCATAGTAACCCCAAACAGTTACCCTATTACCGCCACTACCACAATTCATCCCCTTTAAATAATCTTAACTGATCAATTTCATCTTCTTTTACCAATTTACTGCCCTAACTGTTCCCTTCACTGTCAAACCTGCAATTTCACCTAAATTTAAGCTTACCTTCTCTTCAATGGCGCTAAACCCTCAGCACAACCAAGTCACATTACTTGATTCGTCAAGAGATGCCGACTTCACCCAAATCATCACCTTTCTTACCGAATCCACATACCTCACTGCACTAACAGTTAACCCCACCGTATACTCCAACCATATGTCCGAATTCTGGAGTAACGGTCAAACTGCAGTTCTGAATGGGGTTCGAGTACTGAGAACCCGCATTTGTGGCCAAGAGTTGGTTATCACAGAACAACTCATCAGGGAGCATCTCGAGCTTCATGATGATGGGGCTCCTACTGAGTTCCCCAAGAAGACTTAGAAGGCACCTATATCCTTATGGGATATGGAGGGGATGTGAGCAGATCTACCGTCTACAAGTTTAACTTCTCTTACCATTGGAAGTTCTTGTTGCACATTGTAATGCACTGCTTGTCCAACAAGTCAGGGGGATGGGATCAAATCCCATATGAACTAGGATGCCTAGTTCATGGGTTGGTGAGAGGTCTCCGCTTCAACTACTCACGATTTGTGTTGACCAACCTTATCGGCAATCTGAGCAGGGATACATTCTTCATGTATCCCCGATTTATTCAACACATAATCAACTGTGAGCTGGAACCAAGCAAGCTTGTCTACGCAGTTGCTCTTACTGTTCCACAAGTGAGGCCTACCATCTTCAAAACTTTGAAGAAAATGTCCATCAACTTCACTGGAAGGAACACTCCATTACCTCCAATGATGATTGAGCGCATAGCTCCTGGTGACATCCCTGTTATCCCCACAGGTGATGAACCCACACCAGCAACCTCCACCATAATGCCAACAAAACCCTCTTTACCTATCAAAGTTACATACCAGAGACGTCCCAAACGAACCATTGTTCAATCTACTCTGATTGAACAAGCTCCTCCAGTTCAAACCAAAAAGACTAGAGTGGAATCATGGGCTCCCACTCAGTCCGAGGTCACACCATACTTCACATTTGACCTCAATATGGGTTTTGAGCCTCCTCAGTCTCAAACCCAAGAGCCTGAAACCCAAGCCTTAAGCCTACAGGGTGAGTCTTTACACTCCCCTGTGCAGCCTTTTAGGGACAGCCCCACCATAGGCTCAATGCCTGTAGACATTGATCTAGGTCCCGGGTCAGTAGGTTTAACCTCCTTATCTTTCACTGACCTTTTACTCCGTACTGATGAAGAGATTACATCTCTCTATAGCCATGAAGTTGATCTACAACACCCTCTGAAAGATCAACAGAGCCAATAGAGATCCTTTGTCTCTAGCCCCCATCAGCAACCAATTACTGAGGTGAGTCCCACTGATGTGGAGGGGACTCATGTAGGCTCAGCTGCCACTACTCAGAGTCTCTCATTGAGCTCTCAGGACAGTGGTAACATCATTAGGACTGAGTCTACGGTAACTTTGCCCATTGACATCTCTGAAAAAGATGACTCTGAGCAAAGGTATCCAGGGTGCCAAGAAGCCACATCTGGTGGTGAGACTGAGCATACTAAGTATGTTATCTCATCTCCCCGTGATTCTTCTCATGAAGATGAGGGAAGTATGCAACTAACACTTCAGTACTTGCTTTCTAAGGTCTCCAACCTGGAATCACAGGTGAGGATCTTAGAATCAAGGACCGGCACTCAGCAACTTGAGATTAACAATCTCAAGGTTCAACTAGCTGAGAAACAGACGGAGAGGTCTGTTAGGCATGTACCTATTCAGGTCTCAATGACTACTTCCTCTAGCTCATCTAGCTCTCAAGATAATGCTACCAAAAAGGGGAAGAAAGTTCAGAGACAAACACTTGAGTAACCACAGACCCAATCCTCTTCTTCACAACTCATCACACTACCTGAGTCATCTCAATCATTCCTAGAGATTGACTCAAAGATGCTTCAAGATCTGTACAGACTTTTCACAAAGTTTGTATTGACATCCTCCCTAGAACAGCCCAGCCCTGACACCACACTTATATATTTTGAGGCTGAAGAGCTTCTAAGACTGACTGCACCTTCTACAACTATCGAAGAAGTTGGTCAACCTAAGGTCCACATTGAACCTGAGATTGACTTCGAAGGGGAAATTGGGACTGATGGCCCAGCAACTAAAGCAGATGGGACAGAACTTGCAGCAGTCTCATCTTCCGAAGCTCAGGCTGAATCTTCCGAAGCTAACATTGAAGCCTCAGAAGAACAAGAAAAATCTTCGAAGCCGAAATAGAAGCTGCGGAAGGCTTATTCCAGATGTCCAAGGAACTGACCATCACCGATGTTATTGCTGAAATAGCATCTGAGGTGAGCAGGGAGGACATTTCTGATATTCCTCCAACCCAAACACCAGCTGAACTTCTCTCTCAATCTGAACCCTCTATCCAAGAACCACCACAGTCAAGCTCTATCAAAGAAAAAGGCAAAAGGAAATTAACTGCGGAAGAGCTTCAGGAGGAGGAGAGGATTGAAAAGTTCAAGAAGAAAGGTAGGTTTCCTACTGAGAAACTGCTAGCTGCTAGTTCTAAGGTAGCTGCAGTCAATCAGGAAGAGATCAACACCAAGAGAAGAACAGCACTCATTGACTAGCTCATCAGCCTAGGAGCTGCCAATGAGGAATTACTCCTGCTACCACTAGAGGAGTTGGTGTCTTTGGAGAGGTTAACCCGGCTAAGGCAAGAAGAAGAAGCCAGGTTGGCCTTGGAGAGGGAAGAAGGAGAGCGAAGAGAAGCAGTCCTGAAGCTGAGAGAGGATAGGATCAAATTCCTACTCTCAAGAGGCTTTACTCTTCCTGAATTGTCTCCATATGATGATGACATGATCCTGCTGCTCCACAACAAAGAGCAGGATCAAATGGAGAAGGAAAGGAAGAGAGCTGGCATGGAGAAGATGAGGGAGAGGAAGCAAAGGGAGGAAGAGAAGGGGGTCACTGCCACCAAGAAGGACAATAAAGCCTGGATAAAAGACTATCTCCGGGCTTATGGCTTCTCTGGTAGGCAGGTGGGACCTATGTCCGAAAGGACACTTCAGCGGATAGTCAGTGAAATAAAAGCTGACATCCGTTTCGGGAAAAAGAAGGAGATGTACAGAAGGGTACAGGGAATGGTGTTCACCCCAGCCACTCAACCACAGCCAACCACTAAACCACAACCCACACCAGAAGAACCAATTTCATTTCCCATTAAGACCGAACCCACTGATGAAACCTTCACCCCTGAACCCACAACACTACCCACAACTACCACATCACCTCAACCACCCAAACTACTCATCCTAAAACCCAAAACACAACGCAAAACCACTAAACCTAAGCCTACCCAACAAAAACCAAGACCATCCCCTCAGCCTCCTCAACATCTCTCCTTTGAGGAAATAAAGGAGTTCAAGACAAGGCTCATCAACTGCACCACTTTGAGCAGCATCTCCTGTGAGGGAGACCGTATCAACATCACCTATGTTGATAACTCTTCAAGCTCCCTCACCCTAAGACAATTTCTTGAGTTGCCTAGAGATACCTTGGGCCAGGCTGCAAGACTTCTTGGCCTCAACTCCGATACCCTCAATGTTGAGGAGAAGAGACTAAGAATAAGACTGGTTACTCTACTGGAGACAAGAAAAGAGGACAGGATTTCTAGTCAATCTTATGAACCTAGGAATGCTATAATCCAGTGGAGGTTCGATGAACCTTCTCACAACTTTGTTGTGGAAAGGGAAAATGGTGAAACCAACAGGCTCAATGCCACTTCTCTTTTGCATCTCAGCAGATTTGACCTTGCTGAGCTTGCAGAGAAGCCATTCTCCAATCCTCCAACTCTGAGACTGCTGCACACATCAGAAATCATATCAGCGGTCTCCACTTGACTGAACAAAGTAGAAGAGCTAAGATTGAAGAAGAGTTGAAGCTGAAAAGAGTGGAAGACAAGGAAAGACCAACCACCAAAGGCACAACATTTCTACAGATGGTGGAAGGTCCTGAATTGGAACCAATAGTTAGATGGGAATATGACTATAGTTCCCATCAACTAACTCTTTTCATAGGGCCACAACAAAGGGTACATATAATTCGAGGAGACAGAGTGGAGGTTTGGTCTACCAAGGATCTATACAAGATTCTCATCACCACATCAGGAAAGAATGAAGACACTGATAAACACTTACTTTCCATGGTGCTGAGAGCTTTGAGAAGAAGAGGGAAGTGAAGTTTTGGTAGCATCAGCCTAGGGGGAGTTTGTTGGGTCATGATAAGGCTGGTGCAACCAAAACCACTTCACATAGTCATTTTTGGTACTACATTCAAGGGCTTCCGAAGCTGAGCATGAGATCTTTCGAGAGTCTGAAGAACAACAGCTGAAGATATCAGCTGAAGCAACAGCTGAAGGCAACAGCTGAAGTCAACAGCTGAAGGCAACAGCTAAAGTCAACAGCTGAAGACTATCTTCCGAAGACAAAGTCTGAGCTTCCGAAGACAAAGTCTGAGCTTCCGAAGACAAAGTCTGATGAAAGAGCTGAAGACAAAGTCTGAGCTTCCGAAGACAAAGTCTGATGAAAGAGCTGAAGACAAAGTCTGAGCTTCCGAAGACAAAGAAGACTCCAAGCCTCTGAAGAAGCAGTCTTCCGAAGTATAAGTGGCTTCGGAAGAAGTTATTCTTCCGAAACATTTTATCTTTCGGAAGACATTGCTATGTCCAGTAGATATAAGTATGGTCCCTGACAGTCCGCTGCAGACCTCTGATACAGCATGACATCTTCCTAAAGAGCCATGTTGTTGACCATACTTTATTCTACTGTTCACCTTTTTATGATAGTACATGTTACCAACTTTAGTTGGTGACAAAAGGTAAGTCAGGGACATGTCCTGACTACCAACTCTCAGGCAAAATGTCTGAAAGACTTCACCTAGAATCTTGTAGCATAGATGTTAGGTTAGAGGTGTCCAGCTGGTATCAAAGTATATCCGGCTGTAGGTAGTATTATATATATCTTCTCCTTGTAACTCTTAGATAAGTGATTTGAGTTCAAGAGTCTTGTAATCCTTTGAGTTGAGAATCAATATATAAAAGTACCTTGAAAATTTACTTCCTGTGTTAATTTTCTTATTGCTTCTTACTTGTTATATTGTGATCAACTCTTCATATACTACTTGCTGAGTGTTGTTCATAGTGAGTTGAGAGAAAAACCACCCATAATCGATCCTGCAATAACTTTTAGACATTTATAAACTAGCTTTAGGTATCATTTACTCTCTAATTATTTTAGAGATTTTGAATGGTTGTTGAAACGCATCTTCAACTTCCGACAACGCAACAATATACTAATAAAGATGGCTGGGTAATCAAAATTTGAGTTCAAGTTGGCGCTTGTTGATTACCTCGACCACTCGTCGGAAGCATTCAAAAGGAATTTGAGTCGCCGGAGGGGTTGTCACATTCGCTAGGAATCTTTCGCAGCAACGATGATCAGTTTCATGGCGCGTCTGATGTCGTCGGAGGTTGCGATGGTCAAAGAAAAGTTGTAGCCAGCTGAGACGTTAGATCAGCAGTCTTGGATTTGGAGTTTGGTGCCACGCGGGAACCGCCGGAGATGATAAATACTCATCGGAATTTACAACCGGAAGAGAAATGTAAAAGGGAGATGTTAAGATAGTATAGGGCTCGATGAAACAATTCTTTGTTTTTAAAACCGGGGATTAATGGTTTGATAGTGGAACTCCCGATGTTAGTTCGTGAAGTCATTTCAACTTTCCTCATTAAGTTTCATATTATCCAACATAGAGAAAAAAAGTTGTTAAAAATTTTCTCATAATAGATGATTTGCAGAAGTTTGAAAATTGGTGAAATGAGAAACAGGAGATTTGAAAAAAAATCAAGAAGAATAAAGTTGGTCAAATATCTTATCTTTCGGTGCATTTTATTATTACTATTATTATAATTATTATTATTATTAGCAGTATTATTAAATTACTTATAATATAACAAACAAACAAACATACCCAGTGTATCCCGCTGGAGAGCGGGGTCTGGGAGGGGTATATGGTGGCATGTCTTTCCTCTATCTAGAGAGATAGAGAGACCGCTTCCGAAGAGACCCCCGACTCGTTAACAAAGTCAATAACAATAACAATCATAATACAAAGCATACAACACACAGATATATATCACATAAAGAATTAGATAAAGCATACAACACAAAGATATATATCACAAAGATATATATCACACAAAGATATAACACAGTCAATAACAATAACAATCGTAGTAAAAACGGCATGTAACACCCAAAGAGGGTATATGAGGAAAACTACACCTAGCGAGTGTGGTCCGGCCATATATTACCGTATACCCTTCCCACCCACAAAACCCACTAAAAGTCCTTGATTTTAATTCTACGCCTCCACTCACTTCTATCCTCGATCATGTTCTCAGAAAGATGCAAGTCTATCATATCCCTCCTAATAACCTCGTCCCAAGTCAACCTAGGTCTACCTCTACTCCTCCTACCCTCTAAGCTGATGTTCTCTACTGCTCGGACAGGTGCTGCCATCGTTCTCCTCTTCACGTGCCCAAACCATCTTAATCTTCCCTCTCTTATTTTTTCTGTGATAGGAGCCACCTCTAGCCTCTGGCGAAAGACGTCGTTTCTTATCCGATCCAATCTTGTATGTCCACACATCCACCTCAGCATTCGCATTTCTGCGACCTCTATTTGTCTCTCGTGCGATTTCTTTATGGCCCAACAGTCTGTGCCGTACAACATAGCTGGACGTACTGCCACTCTATATAGTTTTCCCTTTAGTTTGGCTGGGAACCTCTTATCGCACAAAATCCCTGATGCTGCTCTCCACTTGCACCATCCTGATTGTACACGGTGTGCTACATCGCTATGTATCTCTCCATCTTCCTGCACGTACGAGCCAAGGTATTTGAACCTAGATGTCCGTGGGACCGCCATTCCCTGGATACTGATTTGGGTGTCCTCCTCGGCCTCACCACTAAAGTTACAATGCATGTATTCTGTCTTAGAGCGACTTATCCTTAAGCCCCTGCGTTCTAGTGCTGCTCTCCACTGTTCTAATCTCTCGTTGAGCACCGTCTTAGATTCTGATATTAAGACGATATCATCCGCAAACAGCATACACCATGGGACTGGCTCTTGTATAGACTTGGTAATCTCGTCTAACACTACTGTGAAGAGGAATGGGCTCAATGCCGATCCTTGGTGGAGTCCTACTTCCACCGGGAAGTAGTCTGTGTCTCCGACAGGTGCTCGTACACACGTTTTTGCCCCGTCATACATATCCTTTATTATTTTGATATACCTCTCTGGTACCTTTCTACGTCGTAGACTTTCCCAGATGAGTTTCCGCGGCACACTGTCATAGGCTTTTCTAGGTCAATGAATACCATATGTAGTTCTCTTTTCTTTTCTCTATATTTCTCCATTATCCTCCTTATGACGTGTATAGCTTCTGTTGTAGAGCGTCCTGGCATAAATCCAAATTGGTTTACCGCTATCTGAGTTTCTCGTCTAATTCGCGTGTCAACAACTCTTTCCCATAGCTTCATCGTGTGGCTCAATAGCTTTATTCCCCTGTAATTTGCGCAACATTGGACATCTCCCTTTTTCTTATATATGGGGACTATGACACTGCTTCTCCACTGCTCTGGCATCTTTCCTGTCTTAAAGATGGTGTTGAATAAGTCCGTTAGCCATTGTAGGCCCTCATCCCCAAGGCACTTCCACACTTCTATCGGGATGTTGTCTGGCCCCACCGCCTTAGCCCTTCCCATTTTCTTCAAAGCTCTCTTGACTTCATCGGCTGTGATGCTTCTACAATAACACTTGTTTTGTTGCATCGTTTGATTTGTTTCATCGATATCCGTTTGTTGGTTACTGTTTGTTATGTTGAAAAGGTTATCGAAGTACGTTTTCCATCTCCCCTTGATGTCTTTCTCCCTCACCAAGACCTTTCCATCCGCGGCCTTTATAAACTTCACCAATCTCAAGTCCTGTCTACTACGTTCCCTTGCCTTGGCGATCTTAAACATGTCATGTTCACCCTCTTTCGTCTCTAATCGCTTATACATCCTCTCGTATGCTGTGTTCTTTGCCTCTGTCACAGACTTTTTCGCCTCTCTTTTAGCCTCTTTGTATTTATCTTTTAGCTCTGCTCGTTCTTCCTCATTATTACAGCGTAAAAGCTCTCTAAAACTTTGTTGTTTAATTTTTATCCTCTCCTGTACATCTTCGTTCCACCACCAGGATTCCTTATGACCGATTTTTCTATTTGTTGTAGTCCCAAGCGTTTCTTTAGCTGCTTGAATGACTGTAGTTGCCATAGCCTCCCACTTTTGGTTGGCATCTTCCTGTGTCCCACTCAGGTTCATTGGTATGATTTTATCTCTAAAGATGGTAATCTTTTCGTCTTTGAGTTGTCCCCATCGGATCGTAGGTCTACTTCTCTTAGTTGGTTGGACAATTGCTCTCTTCAGTCGTAGATCTGCCACCAACATGTGATGTTGAGTGACTACTGTCTGTCCCGGTATTGTCTTGCAGTCCTTCCACGAGCTACGATCTTCTCTCCTCATCAGCAAATAATCTATCTGTGTGTGTCTCCCGCCGCTGCTAAACGTAATTAGATGCGATTCTCTTTTCTTGAAAAACGAATTTATGATGCTTAGTTCATGCGCTAATGCAAAGTCAAGGAGCTCCCTACCGACGTCGTTTCTCAGACCATACCCAAAGCCTCCATGCACCGACGGGAAATGATCGTTGTCCTTACCGATATGCCCATTAAAATCTCCTCCTATGAATATTTTTTCTTCTCGAGGTATGTCTCCCATAACGTGATCTAAGCTCTCCCAGAACTTCTTTCTTTCCGTATCCCCTAATCCTACTTGCGGTGCATACGCACTAATTACAGCCACTACTTCGTCTCCTATTACTATCCTTAACAACATAAGTCTATCATCGATTCTTCTAACCTCCACTACATTATCCTGAAGTTCTTTAACAACTAAAACACCTACTCCATTTTTTGTTCCATCTGACCCTGAATACCATAGTTTATACCCATTACACTCCTTTGCCCTCCCACCCCGCCATCTAGTCTCCTGGATGCACGCTATCTGAACCTTACGACTCCTTAACACATCTATTATCTCTAATAACTTACCAGTAAGTGTTCCTACATTCCACGATGCCACTCGTAATTTATGACCCTTATTCCCTGTAGTTGCATCTCTCGTCACCGTACATGATCTCGGGACAACATAATGTCTCCTGTTATCTATTATACCTTACTCACCCAACTTGACAAGACACACCTTAAAAAAGAGGTTGCCACAGTAATAAAGTATAAACAAAAATAGTCAGTCACGCAAGAGCAACAACACAGGTAACACACAATCAAAACCAGCAGCAGAGATATATCAATCACAAGACACTGTAACAGGCACAATAATAGGGGATGGCTCTCCCTATTTAAACCAGGATGCTGGTACTCCTAACCCAGCCAAACAATCTATACGAAAGAAATATAATTATATATTTTAGAGCAGACTACAAAGTTATTCTATAACTAAAACAGTAAATAGAGAAGGATAGAAAGATCTGACAGTGGGTGTTTCCCAAGTTAGGGTTCGCCGATCGATTGAGGTCCGTAACCTTCGAGGGTTACAAGGCTCACCGGAACCTAGATGAACAACAACTCGTAACAGGTGGCGGCAGGTTTTAATGTGGGTTCTTGAAGCCGATCCTTGGTAATCCCTGAAAGCCGCCAACGTACCTGCAATTATAAGAGAAAACAGCTACCTGTGGTCACCGGCGCTTGATTTGGCCGGCGCCGGCTGAAATTTTGGCAAAAGATTACTCAAAGATTTGCACGCGAACACGAGGGAAACCGCAAATTACTGCAGATCCCTATAGCACGTCCCCAGATCCAAACTCGTGAAGGGTTGAACCTGCTGAAGGGTTGAACCTGCTGGAGGGTTGAACCTGCAGATCCCTATAGCACGTCCCCAGATCCAAACTCCCCCAGATCCAAAGTCGGGGGTCGGTACTCGATCCGGTTAGCAGCTGAGCAAGCAAAGCAGGGTCGGTACTCGATCCAAAGCAGGGTCACCGGTGGGTGATGTGGGGGGTACTCGATCCAAAGCAGGGTCGGTACTCGATCCAAAGCAAACTCCCCCAGATCCAAAGTCGGGGGTCGGTACTCGATCCGGTTAGCAGCTGAGCAAGCAAAGCAGGGTCGGTACTCGATCCAAAGCAGGGTCGCCGGTGGGTGATGTGGGGGGTAGGTAGTCGCCGGTGGTTGAAGGTGACAGTGGTGGGTGAAGGTGAAGGTGACAGTGTTCGGTGACGGCGGCCGTGGGGGGGGGGTCGGTGAAGGCGGTGGGTGAAGGCGACAGTGGTGGGTGATGTGGGGGGGTAGGTCGCCGGTGGAGGTCGCCGGTCGGCGGGTGGTAGGTTACGGCTACAGTGGTCGGCGGGTGGTAGGTCGGCGGAGGTCGCCGGTCGGCGGAGGTAGCCGGTGGGTGTGTGAACGTTGGTGATTTGAACGTCAGGTGAGAGAGAGAGAGAGAGAGAGAGAGAGAGTTTTCAAAAATTACTTATAATATATATTTTACAATTTACACACTTTACGTGTGTGTATATACATTTTGATTATATATTTTTTTATTATTAATTTATTATTCATATTCATTAATCTTCTTTCTTATATATATATTATGTATACACACATTCATACATATATATATATTTTTTTTTTATAAAATTTTATGGTTGTTTCAATTTCGTTACTGAAATGCACTTGCTCATGAAGATGTATTTCTTGAAACATATGTAAAGAATCAATATATCACGACACTCATGATTTGAATCAAAGTTGCGGTCTATCATGATGGATGATGCTTGAACCTTTGATTTGCTTATAATTGTTCTATTCTAATGCGTCTTGATGATGACAGAATGCAATATTTTCCTATCAAATTCCTCAATTTGACTTTGACTTTAATATCATGATCTTCACAAGATACATGATTGTATTGGCCTTAGACATCCTAAAAGTGATCATGGATAAAATTAGCAAAATAGAACATAAATTAAGTTTAATATGTTGAACAAGATTCTCAGAATTGAAGAACACTATGATCAGATAGCTTGACCCAATTAGATCAAGAACCCTAATTTCATTGCATGTTAATTCTAGGGTACCTTGTTCTTGATTCCAAGAATCTAGGAAATTGAAGTATGCTAAACACACCCCATTCAAGATATCCTTCTTAAACATGAAATCAAACAAAATAAGCTCATGGGTATTCAATAATACTCCACAAAAGAGTAAAGCTTTGATCACTAAATAACTTGGAATAAATAGAATACTTGTTTGATTGAAGCAGGATGCAAGGAGTGGAGTGGAGTGGGAATGCATGATGAATTTCTCTATTTGCATGTAAGCAATTGTTGTTTACTGACATCGTGGGGAAATCTCATCCACAGATATTATCAACAAAACCAAAAATTAGTTTTGATTTTTGGCACTTTTTGCTTGTGGTTGAAACTTGAAAGGGTAATGTAATGATGAAATACCCTGTTTCTTTTTCATATATCTTGGAGCTTATTTGGCCATGTTTTGTGTTTCAAGATTGAAGAACCACAAATGTAGAATACTTGAACCTGAAAACTATAATGAACCTAAACACGATACATGCGTTTATAGGTTAACACAAACATGACTCGTTTAACTTGAACAAATAGAATGTAATATTTACATATTAATACTTTAAAATTATGAATTTAAATGTGTACTTTTTATATTTTTTAAGTATCAGGTTTCAGCTATGCAAATTTACATATTAGTACTTTAAAATTACGAATTTAAATGTGTATTTGAACAATTATTTTTTTTATAAATAGTGTAATTTATTTTTATAAAACACATTTGAAAAAACATGCAAGTAAAATGAGTTAAACGACAAGAATACAACTCCATTGAGTCATTAACTAACGCTATGTTCCCGAGTTTACGTAATGAAAGAAAAGAAAAGAAATGACATTTTAGGAGATAAAAGAAAAGAAAAGAAAGGAAAGCTATTATATGATTTTGTGTTCCCGAGTTTTAAAGAAAAAAAATTAAAGTTTTAATGTATTCCCGAGTTGAAAGGAAAAGAAAAGAAAGTTGTAATTTTACAATCATACCCTTGATATTAACTTTATAATATTGTATGCAAAGTTAGCAACAATATTAAACAATGATTACAACATTTTAAATCATTCTTCAAACTTCATATATCAAAAACCCAACTAAACAAAAAAATTAATAAGCGACGATGTCATAGTTAAGATCCATAACCAAAACCAAACTAACAAAAAAATTAAAAATATCATGTTTGTTGGAAATTACTTAACAAAAAAAGTAGTACTAAATAAGTGCATAAAACTAGATCTTTCATCGTCTCTTGAGCTTGCTCAATTACCCGCACCCATCATTTTTTTCAAGACACCCATCCGTATCTGAAGAGGACAACTAAATAATATCCTTGCTTTTGCTTGATTGACCGCCAAATAATTTAAGGCTCCCGCTATTTCATCGGATTCTAAACCCATCAGCTCCAATTCTTTATAAATTTCTTCACCATTATACTCATGATGAACTTTTTCAAGTATTTTATTACCTTCTCGAATTGCACTAGCAACACTTGCAACACCATTCAAGAGATGTGAGTTCAAATTTTCATCTTCTTCTTCAAGTTTTCTTTTTTTACTTTTACATTTTTTGGCACTCGAAGACTGCTCAGGTGGAGAAGGTGTAGAATATACCACTTGAACATCATCATCAATATTATATTGGTTCTCCAAAGTTACTTCGTTGGCAGCTAATAAGTCATCCACTTCTGTAATTGTTTCTATTGTAACGTTGTTATACTTCTGCAATCTAGTATTTCTTTCTTTAGCGGTTTCAGCTTGTGAACCGAATGCCCTATCCCTTGCAAAGAGTTCTAACATTTCATTAAAGTTTGTCACTTTCTTTGTTTTCAACACTGCAGCATCGGGCTTTGACTGTTTAATGAAACAAAGATGATTAGTATTATAAACTATAACATAAATATTTAATAAATAATAAAGCACTTACATCTATTAATTTGTCCCATACTTCGTCTTCTGCTTCAATAAGTTGAGTATTAGAATTCCATGAGAACCCACTCAATGAAGTTCCACGAAACATATCGTACCATTGAGAAAAACGATCTTTCAATGTTTTTAGACGATTCTTCAAATTATTTTTGGTAAAATCCATTCCAAGCTTTGTACGTAGCTCATCAACCATATTACTATATGCTTGTGAAGTAAATGTACCATTAATCCTGTTACCCTTATCTTGTTGTGTTATCATCGCTTGAATGAATACATTGTCCATATTCTCTGTTCACTTTACGTAATCTTTTTTTCCCATAATTCCAATCGCTTCGTGTTTGCTCATGATGATTTCTACATGATAACATAGATAAAAGAAGGATACATCGACACATAAAGTAATTAATAAATATACTAGTTATGATAAATTTTAAGGACATATAAATCGTGGCTTATGATAAATATATTGAAAGTATGCACATGTAAATAAGAAAAAAGAACCAATTCATCCAATTAATTGAAACGATAACATTCAATAACAAACCAAAACCATGATAAATCTATTTTGACATATCTATTTCATTGTTTGGATATAACAAATAGTTCGTCCACATTTCATTTGCAATTGAGTTTCTTAGTTGTTCCACTCCTGGACTTCCCTCACAGATGTCTCTTGTATTATGACGCTCTTCCTCTTGTGATCTATTTAGCACTCTTGTATGACCTCGTCTTCTAGATTTTTGTCATGATCTTCCTCTAGTAAATAGTTGTGTAAAATACAACATGCCAGAAAGATATCAGATTGTGTTTTACAAGAGTAAAATGGTTCTGATGTACTTCTAATAATAGGAAACCTCTTTTTTAGGACACCAAATGCTCGTTCAATTGCGTTTCGTAATGATGCATGACGAAGGTTAAACAACTCCTTCGAATTTTCGGGGGATCGAGTAGAGTACTCTTTCAAATGATACCTAACACCTCTATATGGCGTCATTAGTGTACTCGTATGAGGCAAACCTGCGTCTACTAAACAATACCTACCTATAAATAGGTTGTAATTAGTATCATTATAAAATATCAACCAATTAAGTAAATTCGGTTAAGAAAATACCCGTTGGTATTAGTAGTTTATTGTCTCTAGTCAATGCATTCTTAAGTATTCTCGAGTCTGATGCAGTGCCCTCCCAACCAGTTAAAACATATGTAAACTTTAAATCAAATGTACAAGCAGCCAATACGTTTATTGTTGGGTATCCCTTATGACCACGATATCTTGAGGCATCTTTACTAGGTACTTTAACACGAACATGTGTTCCATCAATTGCCCCTATACAATCCTTGAAGAAAGGATAAAATCTCTTTTTTTCTTGAATTTCTTTTGGGACAATATCACCTTTAGGTTGTTGAATATAACGACCTTCTAAGGATATAATTGCTCGCAAAACTCTATGTAAGCAGCGACTGGTTGTTGATCCAGAACGACGATATATCCAAGAAGCGAATCGATTTCTCAAATCATTACCTACAATGTGCAAAAATCTAGCAACTTGTTCTTCAACAGACATGCGTTGAGTATCTCGAAGACCACCGTCATGCCTTAAGAGATTGCATAATGTCATAAAAGCTTTCTCACTCATACGGATAAGTTCACGACATTTACCACTAGTTGAAAGGTTGTGTAACATCTCTTCTCGCACGTTATTTCGGTGTAAAATTTCATCTCTTGTAGGTACCTTGGTATGTTTCTTGGTAGACAAATTACGTCATGTAATGAAAACCACCAATAAGCAAATCAAGTAAGCTACTTGCAATTGTCTGGCTCGTAAAAAATGAGCTAAGTTGAACATTTGATTAACCATTGTAACTTTACTTGCTGTTAAAAAATGTTATTTCATTAGAGAACAAGACATATAAGTAGCGGGTGCATAAACCGTTATAGCTAGACCGGATCAAATGAATTTTACACCTAGTTCAATACTATGTATACTATACGTCAGAATGGGTGGTTAAAAAATCATCACATGTCAATTAAGTAAGTTAGTCAATCTAGCTTAACAACATGTCAAACTTATAACAAATAAATTATAAGGCTACTTGATCATATATGCAAGCAAAAGACGTTGAAGATCTGTATTTTGACCATGGAGGTCACCTAATAATATATTAATAACAATGATTTTGTTCAACAAGTAAAATAGGTAGAAGGATATCAAAATACATACAACAATGAAATTTATGAAAATTAGTGTGGTTTATATTATCATACACTGCAAGTGGCCAATTATTTATAGATTTAAAAGAAATGGCAATTTACATAAAGAGGTAATGAACATGTCCTGTAAACAAGAGTGGAAATTCAACTGATTTGCTTATAAATGAATCAAATTGGATGTGCTTTATCACGAACCGATATGGGTCAAATCAAATTGGATGTGCTTTATCAAGAACTAAGATTATAATTAAAAGTAAAGTAAACCCTAGTTATTAGATATATACAAAACATAAACATGTTGAGAAGATGAAGATGACGAATTTAGGGCAATAGAAACAGTTGAGAGGATGAAGATGACGAAAATCAACTGATTACCTGGTGAGAAGATGTGAAATTCTCTGAAAAATAAAGAAGATGAAGAAGATGATTAAAGAAGATGAAGATGGTAGTAGGTTGGAGAGGATGGAATTGGGTTATATATAAACATACTAGGTTAGTTCCCGTGTATTACACGGAATAAATAAATAAAATATTAAATAATTATTAATCAAAATTTACACATTATAAAATCATGTTTGAAGATAAAATATGATTATAATTACGTATAAATAACTACTTTAAGTAAATAAACAATAATATATTTTTCTTAAACTTTGTTTTATAATGTTTTTTAAATATTTTATTTTAAGAAAAATGATTTTTTAAGAAAAAGTTCATTGTATTATATATTTTATAAAATTTTTATTTTTAAAAAGTGGTGTTTTAATTCAAAAATAGGTTTTTTATTTATTAAAGTATATATTTTTTAATTTAAAAATAGTATGAGTAAAATTATTAGTATTCAATATTATTATTAATAATATAGAGAAATGAGAAAATTAATATGATAAGGCTTACAATTATTTCATGTTTATTTTAGTTTTTTTTATAGACAGATATTAGGCTAAAATCCCATTAATTAAATGGATTATAGTTAGTAATAAATATGAAAGTTAGATTAGAATATTTTGATATTAACTATAATTAAAATTATATATACGTAATAGTTTAAGAAATAAAACAACTATACTATTTTTAACTCTCTATCTCAATAGTTTCATTTTTGGACATTCGTTTTAAGATTTTTTATTAAAAAATTATTTTTTATCAAAATCTTTTTTTTTTGAAAACTATGATTTATAATTATTTTGGTCGTTTTAATAAGACTGTTTTTAAAAGATTTCACCTTTATAATTTTTTTGAAACAAAACGACTTAAAATATTTTACTTAAAAATGTTTAGTGTTTTAGAAAATTTTATATTGTATAATTTTTTGTTTTTTGTTATTTAGATTTTAATTAACAGATGTAATTTTTAACTTCATTCATAAAATATATTTTAAAAAAAAATATAGTTTGATTTTATAAAATCTAGATAAGAGAGTGAAATATAGCAATTAATAACATTAATTTTTAGTAAGAGAGAGAAACTTGTATTAGTATTTAATTACTATAATACTTTTTTGAAGGGAAAATCAAAGTGTGAATGTGTAAGAATTTGACAAGTGGCAAAAAAATGGGTTAAAAACATGATAAGTGTCAAAAAAACCTTCTTTTATTAGATACTATAGATATCCTACGTAAACTAGGTTAAAGAGGGTAAAATGGGTATATCAAAAGTTTATAATTGTAGTTAATTCTTTTCTCTCCAAATCCGTCCAATATTGGGAGGAAAGTTAAAAGGGAAAAATATCAAAGATTTTCGTTCCATTTCCTCTCGTTTCCTTCCCATTCCTTTCATTAAAAATCTCAGGAATATAATAATTTTCTACTTTCTTCTCATTTCCTTTCATTTCTTTCCATTAAAAATCTCAGAAACACAGCGTAAACGTGTTTGTGGCTTCACCCGAGCACATTTAAACTAACCCAAAACCCGTAACTTTCTTGTTAAATTCGTATAGTGTTTTCAAGTTTTATCATAATTCATATCCCTGTTGTAGAATACAAATGCTGCCTAAAATTCTTGCAAAGTGAAACTTTCATTAAGGGACTAAAAATACAAATAAGATCATAGTTCAGGAGTACCAGAGTAATTCACTTTTGTCTCTATATGTGTATATTCAAAACCTACCCCTTTAGTTTCTACTAATTACGTCTAACACCCCCGCATTATCTCCACCCCTTCCACTTATTGACGCATCGTGGATAAGTTATCGAGAAGCTTCATCATTCATCTCTCCAACACCTCCGTACAACGGTGGTTCACGGCGGCGGTAGTTGCAGCACCTCCGTCCATCCCTTACACCAATTCAGAAGAAGACCTCTGAACTTTCATCTTCACATCAATTCGGAAGAATACTTGAAGATATGGCGCCGATTTGCAGCACCTCCGTGCGTTCATTCACACCTTCATTGACTTGGGTATCACCGCCTTCTTCATCGCTACTTGCAGGTACTTCGAAGCTCTCATCATCGTCATACATAGCTCCTTCATCGGTTTCGAGGTTTCGTCGATGCGCTAGTGTCCATCGGACGTCGTCGGCGGCGATGATTGTTTGTATGGCTCCCGACGAAGAGAAATTGACTCGCCGGAATCCTCTGGACTTTCCTGTTGTAAGTTGTGTTCTTCCTTTTCTACTGTGTGTCGGTATAGATGTTAATCGATTTATTAGGTTTCTAGTTATCTGATTAGTATAATTAATTCATGAGATTCGTGATTGCAACCTTTGGTTGCTTCGCTGCAGCAGCTCAAGAACTATCAAATGAACAGATTCTAAATGAAATGTAATTATGATGTTTGAGGTTGAGTTAGACATTTCTAAGCGTAATTAGCTCAAGACCTAATGAGTAATTGTCGAATTTAGGGTTTAATTCTGTCCAATTTGATGCTAGAATGACATAACATGTAATGTTATCTGAAACCTAGATGATTTATCTACTTATTTCAATTTGATTGGGTTAATGAAGGTTTTTAGTTAGTATGAATTCTATGAGGTCTGTTCAATTTCACATGAACAGAACACTTTGGTGGTAAGCTGAACCGAGTTTGTTGTCAGTATTGCAATGATAGGATATCACCATGATACAAATCATACAATCCATTAAGCTTGTAATTATAAGGAAATTGATGTCTAGGTTGTGTAAAGGTGGCAAGATGCATGGGTCAGGAGTGACAGAAAGCATGCCAAAGTAGGTTTTGGGTGAAAACGTGTCATTTTGTTACACTTATATGTAACCAATGGTTTGTTATCAACCTTCAGGTCAGGTGCACCCAAAAGTTATAGGTTCCATGTTGATATCAAAGTAGGACAAAAAGGACCAGAATGATTTCTATCAGTTAGTTTGGATAATTGGGTTCTGTTATCTAAAACGAGTTTTTAACAACTGAAAATGAACGCTGATGTGGTGAATGGTGACAGGAATGGGAGAGGCCGAAACCAGGAAGAAGGCCTGATATATTTCCACAGTTCAGTCCGATGAAAACACCATTACCGCCACCACTGCCTTATGACCCGCCTGCAGAAGATGAGGAGGAGGATGAAGAGAATAAAGAAGAGGAAGAAGAAGATCCTGACAAGGAAGAGCAGCCAGACAAATAAGGTCAACCATTTTTGCTCCTTAAACTTTCAGATTAGTGAGAGTTTGAAGGTCGTAATGTTATATAAATTTTGATATAGTGAAGTATCTGGAGTCTTAAAAATGATCTAATCTAGTTTGAGATGGGGATGTATGCTTCAACTTTTTAGAGATCAAGTAATTTGAGAGCCTCTTAAATATTATTTGATAATGATTTTGGACAATCTATAAAGTGTTTAAATTCATTTGGTGATGATTTTAACTGTTGAAAATCCATCTGCATGTTGAATGCTAACCATTCAAACTGTTTTGAGCACTGAATTAATGAATTGTCTGTGTTTTTCTAGTATTTTCATCCATTAATAATGTTGTTTATACATATATGGTAAACGGCGGGTCGTTCATGTTGGGTTTGTGGAGTCTTGTTGGGCTCGGGTTAAAACACAACTCAGTGTCAGATTAATTAAACTAAAGACTAGGCTCGTTTTTATCTAATTATAGCCCATTAAAGTTTTCTTGGGGATTAAGTTGTAAACACTAATTTTCTTCTATTTATAATATATCATCGTACTTGTAATTCCTCACGAGTGAGGCAGAAAGCAATAAAAGTATTATCCTGGTTACAGCCCGTGGACGTAGGTCACATCGACCGAACCATGTAAATCTCGCGTGTTCATCTTTGTTATTATTTTCTCTCGCAGTTTGATTGTGTTTACGTGTCGATCTACAGAGCTACGACTCGTTACACACGGGAAACACAACGCGAGAGAAAAAAAAAGAAGTTGCGATCTAGGGTTAGTCGGCAATCTCGCCGCCTTCCCAGCCGATCATTGTTTGAATGTGTCGTGGCTCCTTGTTTGACCAAGCAGAAGAAAAAACAAGGAAGAAAAAAGATGTTTGAGGTTTGTTTTTTGTCTTCTTTTGTCACGGTAAGAGTAATAATAATAACTAGAGATTAACGCCGCGCGTTGCAGCGGCCATTCTATTAAAAGCATTCACACGACATACGCAAACCAATCATAGCTTCAAACAGATACACTAATATATTAGTCTAGGCTCAGAAACAAAACAACGAACATGTAATATTTTTTTGTGTCATCGTAGCCTCTAATCCAACCAAAAAAACACTATAACCATCAACAACTCAATCCAAACTGCAAATGATATACCCAAGCTAAGTACCATCGTTACATCATCATCATCAACATCCAGAGGTGTAGTTCTCTCAGATGAGCTAGGCTTCATCATCATTGAAGTTTAGGCTCAGAAATGTGTTGTCGTTGTGGCTGCAAATAACGATTGCCACGCCAAAACAACGAAAATGTAATATTTTTTTTCATCATCATAACCTCTAATCTCACTACAACCATCTAACAATTCAACCCAAATTGCTTTTCAGTTTGTCTCAAACGATATATCTCTCAGATGAGGTAATCTCATCATCATCGAGCCAAATAGCAGCGTTACATCATCATCATCAACATCCAGAGATCTATTTCTCTCAAATGAGCCAGTGCTTCATCATCATTGAGCCAAGCTACAACCCAAAAACCCCAAATCTGAAAGCTCCAACCAAAAACCCCAAATCTGAAAGCTCCAAAATATGAAATGGGGGTTTAGGGTTTGTAACAAAGACTGAACAAAGTTAAAGAAACCAAACAACAGTAAAAGAGGTTGTCGGAGAGCAAGCTACATCCCCAAAACACCAAATCTGAAAGCTCCAAAATATGAAATGGGGGTTTAGGGTTTATAACAAACACTGAACAAAGTTAAAGAAACCAAACAACAGTAAAAGAGGTCATCGGAGAGCAAGAGAGAGACGCCATAGACGCCGGCTACGGTCAGAAACGACCACCGGTCAGGATCCTCTCTCTCTTCCCCTCTCTCTCTGCGAGGTTATCCAAGAGAAACAGAGAACCTGCGACCAACGGCCATCTAGGAGAAGCACAACAACGACGATGTCCGACAACGACAACCAAGCTGGCATCGCCGGAAACGGCCAGCCAAGCGGTCATCGTAGGCGAGACCCCAAAACGGGAACGCAACCGGCCGTCGCCGCTTTCTCCATGGTTTCTCCCTCTAACCCCCTCTCTTTCCAAGCTGCCGTCACCGAGAAACAGCAAACCAAGCACAAGCAAGACCCCAACCCGCCTTCGCCGGAAATGGGACCACAACCGGCATTCGCCGGAACCGGGACACCCTCTCCGGGGGCAGTTGAGCAGAAAGAAGAAGAGATAAGCCGAAGAAGAAGTGAAAAGCCATCGGATCTGGCTTTAAAACCCCCACACACGTGAAACGCACGTGCCAAAAAGCCCAAATCTGGTCACCGACATAAGGGATTAAATAGAATAGAAATAAATGGCAGAAGGCCATTAAAGGCTCCATCATAATTTGGTTTGGTGGAACAAAAGAACAAAGGAAGCATTATTTTTGTTTGTGTTGTAGAATTCGACAAAAAAGAGTAAGCATATATATATATATATATATATATATACATACATATATATATATACATATACATATACATATATATATATACATATATATATATACATATATATATATATATATATACATATATATATATATTTGTTGCACCAATAGAAAGAAGCCATGTTCCATTCTGTTTTATCAGAAAGAAACAAAGAAACATGTTTGCGTCTCTAGTTCGTTCAGTTTCTGATCATCGATGAGGGTCTGTTATTGGTTCATTTTGGTGTTGTCGAGTAGTTTGGCCGAGTAGTTTTTTTGTGTGGTTATCATGGGGTTATTTGTATTTAAGTATTCTTGATATAGTTATCGAGATTCAAAGTCGTGAAAATTCTCAGGTGCATTGTTGAACTAGTTTGTTTATTGTTTTTTTAGACTGATGAAAAATGGTAGTGTTCAATAGAACAACACTTAAGTTCCGGCAACCGGCCACAGTTGTGTTTGCACTCCTTTTAGTCTTGACTCGATTAGTAAACAAATTGTATTTTGAGATAATGATTGAGAGCGAAAAACTTCAGATTGAGAAGTTTAATGGAAACGACTTTGGTTGGTGGAAAATGTAAATGGAGGATTTGCTTATTCAGAAAGACTTGGATGTTTTTTTGGGTGATAAACCAGAAAAGATGAAATCAACTGAGTGGGAAACTTTAGATAAAAATACCAATGCGGTTATTAGGTTGTCACTAATAAATGATGATGCGTTCAACATTTTGAAAGAAACTACATCAAAAGATATCATGGATGAGTTATCTAATATGTACGAGAAGCCTTCGGCAACAAATAAAGTTTTTTTGATTCGAGAACTGGTTAATAAATTTTAGTCTTGACTCGATTAGTAAACAAATTGTAGTTTGAGATAATGACTGAGAGCGGAAAACTTCAGATTGAGAAGTTTAATGGAAACGAATTTGGTTGGTGGAAAATGTAAATGGAGGATTTGCTTATTCAGAAAGGCTTGGATGTTGTTTTGGGTGATAAACCAGAAAAGATGAAAGCAACTGAGTGGGAAACTTTAGATAAAAAGACCAAGGCGGTTATTAGGTTGTCACTAATAAAGGATGATGCGTTTAACATTTTGAAAGAAACTACATCAAAAGATAAGTTATCTAATATGTACGAGAAGCCTTCGACAACAAATAAAGTTTTTTTGATTCGAGAGTTGGTTAATACAAAGATGAAAGAGGGAAGTTCAGTTTTAATGCACATCAATAATATGAACTCAATTTTGTCAAAACTTAGGTCAGTTGGCATCAAATTAAAGGATGAGATTCAGGCTCTACTATTGTTATCATCATTGCTTAATAGCTGGGTTAGTACTGTTATAGTGATTACTAGTTCCACTAGCTGTTCACTTTAAAAAAGATTTGGGATATTATTATGGGCGAAGACATCAGATGAAGAAATTCAGGTGAATCATCAAGTGAATTACTGAATGTTGGTAGAGGGAGAAAGAATAACAAAAGTAGTGGGAACAAGAACAGAAAAAGGAGTCAATCTAGGTTCAAAATGATGTGACATGTTGGAATTGTAAACATGTGGGACAATTCAGTGTCCGAATGATAAAAAAGAAGTCAACAATGCAACAGGCTACTCATATGATGATGCTTTAATCTGTAACGTGGAGAGTAGTGTGGATTCATGGGTCATGGATTCTGGAGCTTCGTTTCATGCTACCCACAACAGCAAAGCATTGTAGAATCTAAAAGAAGATTTTGGTAAGGTAAAACTGGCAAACAATGACGTTCTTGATGTTACGAGCATGGGTGACATGGATTGAATTACTTCAGCTGGTTCATGGACTTTGAAAGATGTCAGGGTGATTCCTGATTTGAAGAAACAATTGATTTCTGTCGGTCAGTTGGATGAACAGGGACATGAGGTTAAGTTCGGGAATAAGCAGTGGAAAGTTGTTAAAGGGAATCTTGTCATTGTTCGTGGAAAGAAAATGAGTTCATTGTATATGGTCAGTTTACCGCCTGAAGGAAGTGACGTTCCAGTTCAGAAAAAGACTAAAATCCAGTTCACAGAATCTCATGGGCAGAAGAAGGTTTGCTTTACAAGTAAGAAACCTAAAGTCACAGAAACGATTCAGAGTGAATGTGCATGGAAAAGTTCCAAGTAAACCGGTTAGAGGATTTCATGATAATGGGAGCACGTGTCATGTTTCAGTTTCAGTTCCTAGACGATAGTGGGTTAAAAGAACTAATATTCCTTATAATAAAATCTCTTTAGATGATTACTTGCTGAGTGTTTGTTCTCAAGGTGTTCCAGAATCTGGTAGTTTGTTTCAGTGGGAGCCGGTAGGGACGGAGAACGAGTCAGGGGCAGATACAACCGTGACTGATGTGTTGAAGCTCGGGGGAGCTTCAATGGGCCTTCAGGTTAACTGATAAGAAGGCCACTGCAACCAAGAAGACGAGAAAGATTACAAGAGATACAAGTGTTCACAGTGGAAGACAGTTTGAAGAAGATCAAGCCTCCAAGTGGGAGATTGTTGGGTTTGTGGAGTCTTGTTGGGTTCGGGTTAAAAGACAACTTAGTGACAGATTAGTTAAACTAAAGACTAGGCCCGTTTTTATCTAATTAGAGCCTATTAAAGTTTTTTAGGGGATTAAGTTGTAAACCTTAATTTTCTTCTATTTATAATGTATCATTGTACTTGTAATTCCTCACGAGTGAGACAGAAAACAATAAAAGTATTATCCTGGTTGCAGCCCGTGGACGTAGGTCACATTGACTCTACGTAAATCTCGCGTGTTCATCTTTGTTATTATTTACTCTCGCAGTTTGATTGTGTTTGTGTGTCGATCTACACACGGATCTCTAACGGTTCATATATTAGAAAAAGCTTGAAAAAAGCTTGCTCGAAAGTAGCTTGTATAATTTTCAACCTGAGCTGAGTTTCCTTGTATAAATTTTGAGACGTGGTGAGCTCGCTCTAGCCTATAAAATAAAGCCTCCATAAGGTAAAGTTTTTTTAATTTATTATTCTATAAGCAAGTCCATGTTTTTTCTTCAATTCTTTGTGACCGTGCTATTTCAATCATTCTTCTTCATGGCTTTCATAGCACTATGAGGTGACTTATAAATCCATGTTAAATCAGAAGTAGATGCCTCTTCTAGGGCTCTTTTTAGCACCATGGATCCGAGGTGGATTCCCTGACTTTGTTTAAAAGAGATTCGAGGTTCTCTTTTGTTGAACTTATATTGATTTTTTTATGACAATAGAGCCGAATTCGAGCTCAATTTTCAGTTTGGTTGAGTACTTTTGAGCCGAGCTGAGTTGGCTTTTAGAGTTTTAAGCCAAGCCCAGCTGTGCTAGGCTTAAAGCTTTCAGGTCATGAACAAGCTAGTTAAAAGTTGTAAAGCTAAATTACAAGTTTCGGATCAACTCTTTTGCAAGGATGGAGCCATGTGTATAGGATTTCTAGACAGTTATCTAAATGTATCATGGCTAAAACAGTAGAAAGCGAGCACAACACAAATAATTAAATAATACTAGGGTGTCTAGAGATCGGTTTGGTTACTTTCTAAACAAACTATAACTAACGGTGTTAGTTATTGCCAACTTCTAAGGGGTTGGTTTGATTACAATTGGCTATGGTTTTTTTAGTTCATTGCCGATTTAGTTATGGATGGTTATCCAAGTGTAATCTAAATTTAGTTTGTCTAAATTGATGTAAACTTGGACATGAATTTTCAGGCTTTACCAATGGTTGATCTCTTTTAACAATTATGAACCATTTCAGCAGAAAAAGTTATTTATGTTTGTTACATCTTACATGCGCTTGACTCGATACAAAATGATTAATCCAACGAGCAATCATGCCCACGTGTTGCGGTGTGACTTTATCTAGTTTTGTACTATTGTTGTAGTGTATCATTAGTGCATTATATTGTGTATCATTAGTTCATTTCATCTGCAGATGAAACTATTGGCTATAGGCACCCACGCCAAAAGGTAGGCATTCTTCAATAATCAACGGTCATTCACATTTATAGCAGAATATGGTACCATCTAAATAGTTGCACCTTCTGCCTGATTGATATATTCATGTGTTAAAATATAATATAAATGATGGTGTGTATTATCCATAAGTGAGTCAAGAGGCCATCAGGGTGTTAGTATCATCAATTGTGTGTGCTAATATGCTTGTTTTCATGGTGCAAAACATACCCTTTTTTTCTGTAGATTTCCTTTCTAAGATAACTACAGAAGTCCCATGGAATGTTGTCTGCCAAAATGCTCTTACTCGTGGAATGATAGTACATGCAATACTCCAAATAAAACTCTAGCTAAAAGGTTTTCTGATGTGTATAAACATATATAATGTTCATAATTGTATACAAGTGTGTAAATATAAAAAGAAATACATAAAAACTTGTAGAGGTTTAGTCTATCTATTTGTTGGTTATGAAGTCAACTAAAGTCAATTACAACTTTGAGATGTAGTTTAGATGCTTTTATTTCTTTAGGGACTATTTGTGCCTATGTTGAATAGTGAAAGGTTGTATGTGCTTGTTTAATAGTTGAAGTTGTTAATTCTGTTAACAACTGTTAATGGCATATAAGTAGTTGTCTTTGTGAGTCATTAGGGCTATCCTAATAGATAGTTCCACTTTGTAATCGTTGACAATAAAAAGTTCTTCACTGTTAATCGAAAGTAATCGTTCGTTGATTTAGTGTTCTTTCAATTCTTTGGTGTTTGTTTGATAACAAGTGGTATTAGAGCCTGGTTAGGGCTCGAATTCGAAGAATTGGTCGATTGGTAGCAAGATTTGTGACGACAATGGTGTCTACCAAGTTTGAGATAGAGAAATTCGACGGTAAGAATGATTTCGGGTTATGGAGAGTGAAGATGAGAGCCCTGTTGGTTCACCAAGGGCTGGCCGAAGCCTTGGCGGGCGGCGATGCGAAGGTGCCGGTAGGGGCCTCAGAGAAGGATCGAGCAGAGATCAATGAAAAGTGGAAAGATATGGGTGTAAAAGCACATAGTGCGATCATTCTAAGCCTAGGTGATCGAGTTTTGAGAGAAGTTGCAAAAGAGACCACAGCCGCAGGGATTTGGGTGAAACTGGAGTCATTGTATATGACTAAGAGTTTAGCAAATCGCCTGTACATGAAAAAGAGACTATACACGTTTCAGATGAATCCGAGTAAGTCCATTGAAGACCACACTGATGAATTCAATAAGCTTATTCTGGATTTAGAGAATATCGAAGTGACTCTTGATGAAGAAGACCAAGCGGTGATATTCCTAACTTCTTTACCAGCACACTATGAACATTTTGTGGACACTCTACTTTATGGTAGAGAGTCATTATCGATGGAAGAAGTTTTAGCCGCTTTGAATTCAAGAGAGTTGAAAAGGAGGTCCGATTTCAAAGAAGAAGGTGGAGAAGGTCTATTAGCACGTGGTAGACCAGATCATAGAGAGTCAAAGTCTCAGAAGCAAAGAAGCCACTCCAGATCAAAATCAAGATTTAGAAGAAGATGCTTTGTATGTCAGTCTGAGAAACATTTGAAAAAGGACTGTCCAGAATGGAAGAAAGGAAGGAGAGATAACTCCGGATCCAAAGGCTCTCACAACCACACTCAAGGTGAAGAAAATTCAGATGGTTATGAGAGTGCAGATGTTCTAATGGCTGTTGGGTCAGAAGTGAAAGGCAACTGGGTATTGGATTCAGGGTGCTCATTCCATATGACTCATTTGAAGGAGGTGTTCACTGATCTAAAGTTGGAAAACCTTGGTACAGTCAAGCTAGGTGATAGTAGCACTTGTGAGGTAATGGGAATGGGGACTGTTGTGTTCAGTATGCACAATGGTACTGAGATGAAGCTGCAAAGTGTGAGGTATGTACCAGAGTTAACACGAAGTTTGTTGTCTATGGGTACCTTTGAAAGGGCTAGTGCAGCCTTAAACAAGAAAACTCCAATGGAAGTCTGGTCAGGGGAAAGGTTGAGCTATGATAACCTAAGAGTTTTTGGTTCTTTGGCCTTTGCTCATATAAATCAGGGAAAACTAGAGCCTAGAGCTCAAAGGTGTGTATTCCTTGGATTTAATGAGGGGGTTAAAGGATATAGGCTGTGGAGAATTGAGAATTCTAAAGTCATAGTAAGCAGAGATGTAACTTTCAATGAAGAGGTGGTATACAAAGATCTTGTTGAGCCTAGAAGTAATCCTAGACTTGGATCTGATGAAGTTCACATTGAGGTGGAGGATACCCCACAGGTGGTGCAGGAAAATGAGAAGAGTAGGGATGATGTATCATCTAAGGATGCACAGTACAGTCTTGCTAAGAACAGGCCTAGAAGGCAGGTGGTGCCTCCTCTGAGATATAGAGAAGGGGAAGACATCTCAGCTGTTGCTTTTATGGCAGCTGAGGCAGATTCCATTTTGGAACCTCTTGTCTATGAAGAGGCAATTAATTCTGATGAAAGAGATAGTTGGATTGCAGCCATGAAAGATGAGATGAATTCTCTTTACAAGAATGAAACTTGGGAACTAGTTGATAAGCCAGTTGGCCAGAAGTTAGTTTCATGCAAATGGTTGTACAAGTTAAAGGAGGGTACTAGGCCTGATGAGAAACCTAGATTCAAAGCCAGACTAGTGGCAAAGGGCTTTACTCAAAAGGCAGGAGTGGATTACAGTGAGATTTTCTCTCCTGTTGTTAAGCACTCATCCATAAGAGTGCTGTTGTCTTTAGTTGCAAGTGAGGACTTGGAATTGGAACAATTGGATGTTAAAACTGCATTTCTACATGGGTATTTGGATGAGAAGATCTATATGAGTCAACCTAAAGGTTTTGAAGTAGAAGGGTGTGAACAAAAGGTGTGTCTCTTGAAAAAATCATTGTATGGATTAAACAGTCACCAAGACAGTGGTATAAAAGATTCGATGATTTTGTTACTACTCATGGGTTTAGAAGAAGTGCATATGACAGTTGTGTCTATGTTAGAAGTTGTGGTAAAGACCAGTATGTTTATCTGTTGCTGTATGTGGATGATATGTTAGTGGCAAGCAGAGATAGATGTGAAATAGAGGCTACTAAGGTGCTATTGATGGGAGAATTTGAGATGAGGCAGTTAGGTGATGCAAGGAAGATCATTGGAATGGAGATTACCAGGGATAGAAGTTGTAGACAGTTGAAAGTTACCCAGAAGTCTTATTTGCTGAAGGTGTTAAAGAACTTTGGTATGGACAGTTGCAAGTCTGTATGTACTCCTTTAGCATCGCATTTCTGTTTATCAGGAGCTGACAGTCCATGTACAGATGAAGAAATTGATTACATGACTAGAGTTCCTTATGCTAATGTAGTAGGCAGTCTTATGTATCTTATGATATGTAGCAGGCCTGATATTGGATATGGTGTAAGTGTGGTGTCTAGGTATCTATCTCATCCGGGTAAGAAGCATTGGGATGCTGTTAAATGGATTTTAAGATACCTTAATGGTACAAGAGACTATGGTCTAGTGTATGGTCTGAATGAGATCACTAAGCATAGTGTGATTGGCTATGTAGATTCAGACTATGCTAAAGACTTAGATCGAGGGAGATCCATTACTGGGTATGCTTTCATGTTCTTGGGGAATCTTGTAAGTTGGAAAGCAAGATTGCAACCTGTTGTAGCTTTGTCTACAACTGAATCAGAGTATATTGCTCTCACTGAGGCAATTAAAGAGGCATTATGGTTGAAAAGGTTTGTCACTGATCTGGGTTTATCAGCTGATGCTATTGTGTTTTGTGATAATCAGGGGGCTGTTCAATTAACTAAGAATAGTATCTTCCATGAAAGAACTAAGCATATCCAAGTTAAGTATCATTTCATTCGAGAAGTGATTGATTCAAAGGAAGCTGAAGTCACTCATATATCTACTGATCTGAATCCAGCAGATGTGTTCACCAAAGCTTTGCCTGGTACTAAGTTTCAGTTTTGTCTTGAGGCTTTGGGTATTGGCTAGTGTGTGATTTAGTTGGACTTCAAGGTGGAGATTGTTGGTTATGAAGTCAACTAAAGTCAATTACAACTTTGAGATGTAGTTTAGATGCTTTTATTTCTTTAGGGACTATTTGTGCCTATGTTGAATAGTGAAAGGTTGTATGTGCTTGTTTAATAGTTGAAGTTGTTAATTCTGTTAACAACTGTTAATGGCATATAAGTAGTTGTCTTTGTGAGTCATTAGGGCTATCCTAATAGATAGTTCCACTTTGTAATCGTTGACAATAAAAAGTTCTTCACTGTTAATCGAAAGTAATCGTTCGTTGATTTAGTGTTCTTTCAATTCTTTGGTGTTTGTTTGATAACACTATTCTTCATAAAAATGAGATGAAAATAGCACATAGATAGCAAGAAATGTGATTATTGTCCTGTACAGTACTAACATGTGCAGCGAACTTCTCTCCTAACACGTCTGATTTCTTTCAGCTCCTTGAACTCGTGAATTATATTTTTCTGCAGTACAGGACCTCTTGCGATGTCAACAAAACATTAAGATGAGCAATTACAAACTTTAGGCATATTTCTTTCTGCTATAACACGTGAAGCCATGCACGCTTATTATTTCCTGTTTGTTTTGTGGCATGATCACCGGTACATATAAGGTTAAAAACCTCTGTTATTACATCTAATAACAAATTGCATTGCATCCATATGGTCGATATAATTATCAAAGTTCTATGCTACCGTGTGCTAAAACCCATTACATCTTCAAGATTGCATTGCTTTCATGTTGAACTGTAATTCATCCAAGCATAATTCATAGCTGCAACCCATACAAATTGAAGCATTTCAAAACATTCATATTCAGTTAACATTGCAAAATTTCTAATAATGCTCACCTACACTTACAGCGGGAGAATCTTTAAAGCAAAATGGAAAATAAGTCAACAACCATAAACACCTCGGAAATATGAATCTTACAACAAAAGAATAAATTCTCAAAACAACACACTACGGGAAGCAATCGTATGTCCAGTAAAACGAACTCACGATTTTAAACAAAATGACTTTTGAAAATCGCCACTCACACAACAAAGAAAACAACTCACATATGTCATCATCACTCGGTGTTGATTATGCAAGTGATAGATAACTCCAATTACACAGGCACAAAACAATAATTACACCCAGATTAAACCTAAACCCAATAGCATAGTGAAACCCTAAATTCAGTAGCCATAGTCATCGAAGAAATCGATAAAAGCAAACAAAAGAGGAAGAGCATAGGAAGGTTACCTCCGATCGTCAGAGGAAAAACAAAAAAGGTATAGAGTAATTAAAAAATGCTCACGGACAGTCGGATAATGTAAACAAAGTACAAACCATGCGCGATAACAGAGGAAATGTGAACAAAATCACAAAACAATATCAAAACATTAACAGAGCGAATAAAAATTCTGAAAACCACCACTGACACTAGTAAATGTGTAAGAGCATGATAGTAAACACTCAAACAAGTTCATTAAAATGGTGACAATATCAAAATGTTGTATTCCAACGAAACAATTACATGAACATGTCTCGGAAGTTGTCATGTTTAATTCAATAGCGAATAGCTTTTAGTTTCTATCATGGTTTCCATCTTGTATGTAGTGTTTACATGTTTTTCTAGTTGACAAATTCAAATATAATAAACTAATATTAAAGTAAAAGTACAAATATAGTTAAATGATGAATATTTATCATTTTCTATTTTCTTGAAATGTTTCATCAAGTCTTCTTGTTGTAGGCCATGAACCCAAGAACATGCAATTCTGTTAATGTAGACCGCAGCCAATCTTGTTTCAAAATTAATGACTCAATCATTGAAGTACAATAGCTTCTATACTCATCAACAACCATAAAACAAAACTAAATATGGTTATCGATCCTATGCAAAGGTAGAGATAGGAACTCCTAGAACAAGCCTACCAAGTTATTAATTAAGAAGGTATATAGAAGTTAATTTAAGTTATTTTCTCTTAAATGCCGGACAATCACCTGATAGTTTTTATCTTATCGTAAAAACAAATAAAAATGTATTCAAGAATTAATAACAACTATTATCAGAATTTGGTTATGCATTAAACATTACAAGTATTTTCAATTCTACAGTTTTACAATTTCTATGTTGTGTATTTGTTAAAAATTAAAAATATCCCTCTTTATTTTTCTTATGTCTTAACGTATAAAACTAAAAATTTAAACAAGCCGACGGCTCGAACCACAACTCAAGTGTGCTCAAGCCTTTTACTAGACGAGATGAAACTTTATTCTAACTTCATTAAGATAAACAAACAAAAAGAAGCTGACTCGTTTTACTTCAAGCCCCAGCCCGTTTAGCTGAGCTCAACTTGGCCCGGTTTGTTTACCGCAATAATTGGGTGTCCTTAAAAATCATAATCTTATATATCATTTGTTACCGAAACGATATGATGAATCCATCCACACATCTATTTATCACTTACGACAAGGGTATAAATCAAAAATTAGGTTTAACGAAAAGGGTTTTTATGCCTAAGATGCATCTTGAACTTGGTAAGTGTTCATTTATTATTTTTTTTATAAAAAAAATATTTCAGGTTAATGTGTGATATATATTTATTTATGTGTTTTATAGTTTTAATAATTTCTTTTTATTTGTGTCATTGTACAAATATTATATAAAATTATTGTTATTTTATCATTGTGTTTTTTTTACATATGAAAAAAAAACATGATGTTATTTGACCAACAATGACAATTGGGAATAACAGAGTGACACGCTCATTATCGACTTTTACATTTTAGATCATTTCAATTTTTTTGTCATTATTGTTTATTGTATTAGATAAATTTATTTTGTGTTATTGTATTTTATATATTAGAAGTACAACTGTGTTATTTTCATAATTATGTAAAACTCATTGTTAAAAAAAAAGACAATGGTATTCAACAAAACGCAATGAAATACATGAAATACATGAAATACATAATTATGACATCAAAGAAATAATGACAAACAGAAAGACACACTTACTTGAAAAACTTAATTTTTTTATTTTATATATAATAATGCTATAAAGGAAGTTGAAAAAAGTTGACAAAAATGTAATTAAAACACCAATCCACCATTGATCTCAGATATTGATTAGAAAATTGATAGTTTAAATTAACTTTTAGTTTTTCTTTAGCCTAAATACCCTATAAATCAGTTATATATATACTAATTGTCTATAATATTCATTAAAAGTTATACTATGTGTTTTATAGGTTGTACCCACCTTTTGTTTTTTATTTTTCTAATCTATAACATTTTTATTTTACTAATCTATAATATTTTTATTTTAATCCAATACTTTACATATTTTACAAGTTAGCCCTTACGTTTTATTTTAAATTTGCGAGCTAACACGCTGCAACGCACGTGTGTGATTCAACGTTTATGCTTATTTTTCTCCGTTTATGTGACATTCGCCGCTATCAGGTCCGTCAATTAACTCTAAACTCATTAACTCTCTTCGCGTATTTATTATCCTTATGTAATTAATTCGTTTTTGAACCAAATCTTGTCGTATCTGCCTTGCGTGTTAACCCTGATATTATAATAAGTTGAATTAGGCAAATACTATACAAATGATAATTAACGAAACTAATCTTACTAGTATAATAGTATTACTATAATTATTATTAGTAATATCATAGTTGTATGATTATTATTATTATTATTATTATTATTATTATTATTATTATTATTATTATTATTATTATTATTATTATTACTATTAATGTTATTGTTACTGTTACTTTTTCTTTTTCTTTTTACTGTTACTGTTACTGTTACTGTTACCGTTACCGTTACCGTTACCGTTACCGTTACTGTAACTGTTACTGTAACTGTTACTGCTACTGTTACTGCTACTGTTACTGTTACTGGTACTGTTACTGTTACTGTTTACTGTTACTGTTACTGTTTACTGTTACTGTTACTGTTACTGTTACTGTTACTGTTACTGTTACTGTTACTGTTACTGTTACTGTTTACTGTTACTGTTACTGTTTACTGTTACTGTTACTGTTACTTTACTGTTACTGTTACTGTTACTGTTATTGTTACTGTTACTGTTACTGTTACTGTTACTGTTACTGTTTACTGTTACTGTTACTGTTACTGTTACTGTTATTGTTACTGTTACTGTTACTGTTACTGTTACTGTTACTGTTATTATTATTATTATTATTGTTATTATTATTATTATATATTATTATTATTATTATTATTATTATTATTATTATTATTATTATTATTATTATATTTAAGTTTAGGGTTTAAATTGTAAATAAAGCAAACTTGAGGGAACAATTTATTAAAGTTAAAGGGTCCAAAGTGTAACTATCCAAAATCAAAGAGTAAATTACCATTTGCATTCCTGACGTTTATTCATTTTAACCACTTGCGTCCCTGCGGTTTCAAAATTACCATCCGGCCCCTAATGTTTTATTTTTATTCCCGTTTGAATCCAACACACTAACGCCGTTAGATTTTTCCGTTAATTTTTATAAAATGACAAAATACCCTTATTTATTAAATAAAATACCCCATCCACACCCAACCCTTCTATCTTCTCTCTCTATATCTCTCTCTCTCCCCCTTTTTATGTCCACCACCATTGCTGAAGTACTTCGTAGCCTCATCTATTCCGATCACAGTCGTAACCCCACTACCACCACCAGCAACCGCCTCGCCGCCCCGCCGTCGCCGCCCTACAGTAGTAGCAGCATCATGCTCAGTATCGGTGTACGCCACTACAGGGTCTTGTTGGTCCTCCTGTGCCTCAGTTTCAGCACACGCATTTTGCTGTTTAGCAGCAACAACAGTGACAACGACAGCCTGTTGGGATTAATTTTGGTAAAGTTGTTCCGCCGTCGTCGGCGGAGGTGACGGCGTCGCAAGTGCAGACGGTGCCGGAGGTGAAAGCTCAGGGAGGAAGTGTTGTGAAGGATGTGGGTGGGAAATCGTCTGAAAAGCCTAAAAAAGAGTATTACTTTGATCTGTTTGTGTGATTTAGAATCAATTGATTAGATGGTTTTTTTATTTATAACAGGGTAGGGTTACGAACTTGGGGAAATTTTTCTTTAATTGCTATTGTTAGTTGCTAATTAGAAAGGTTAGGATTCGCCAAAAGTGATGATCGGTGATCGAAATAATGGAGTTTGAATGGTTTGAAATTGTGTTTGAAGATGAAGATGGTGTGTGGCTGTGAAATTATGTTTGAAGACGAGGGATGAGACAGTGTTTTTGGTGGGGTTTCTTGAACATCATTGTGGTGGTAGTACTTGGGAAAAGATGGTGTTTTTGGTGGGTTTGAGGGTGTTGGGTGTGGTGGTCTTGCGGTGGTGAGTAGTGGTGGATTTGGGGGTCTGATGGTGGTGGGGGGGGTGGTGGTGATGGGGGCTGCGGTGGAGTGGTGGTGGGGGCTGCGATGGTGGTGGGGGCTGCGATGGTGGTGGTGATGGGAGGCTGCGGTGGTGGTGGTGATGGGGGCTGCGGTGGCGGTGGTGATGAGGGTCGCGCGTGGTGGTGAGATTAGGGAAGAAGGGGAGAAGGGCCGGTGTAGAAGAGGAGGAAGAAGCATTGAGGAAGATAAGGAAGAAGGGGAGAATGTGTACATTTGCTGTCAGTAACAACAGTCGAAGTTCTCCGGCGGCGGCGCTGCCGTAGCCGCCGCCTATCTCCGGCGAAACAGTAGCACGAGAAAACCTCCCGGAGCACTCGCCGAAGAACCTGTCCCTGGTGTGGATTACAATAATAATGTGGGTTTGATGGGGGGTTTGGGTGGGAATGAGGTGAAGGAATCGGTGGTGGTGATGGGGTGATTTGAAAAAGAAGAAGATAATGTTGATAGATGGGGCCCACAAGTTTTTTTATATATTTAATATAATAGTAGGGGTAGTTTAGTCTTTTCAATGATAATTTTAACAGAAAAACTAACAGTGTTAGTCATTTGGACTCAAATGGAGATAAAAATGAAATGATATAGACTCAAATGAAGATAACATGAAACGTTAGGGGGCGGATGGCAATTTTGAAACTACAGGGATGCAAGTGGTTAAAATGAGTAAATGTCAGGGATGCAAATGGTAATTACTCAAAATCAAAATATATGTCGTGTAGCCCGTCGTTTAACCCTCCGCAACCCTAAATTGATCTCCCCTGCCGTCGACCCCCCCGAGACGAGTGCTTTGGCTACCACCGATCAATATCGCCTCGCTGTTGAGTCCTTCCGCAAGTACTCGATTCATATAGACTTCATTTTCTTTCGTTTCGCGGTACTCGGTTTCATTCAGTTTGTTCGTTTTGTTACGTTCGATGCCGGTTTCTTGGTTGGGTTTGATTTGGCTAGGCTACGGTGGTGTGCGTGTGTGCGTGCGGTGTGTGCGTGTGTGCATGCGGTGTGCGTGTGTGTGTAGTAGGTGTGCCGAAGGGGACACAGTAGCCGAAGGCTGCTGTGTATGCATATATGCAATCTTTGTATGTATATGTCCATGGTGTGTGTACCGAGTGTGCAATGTGTGTGTTTGAATGTATGCGTGGTGAGTGTATATGAACCGTGTGTAAGTCGATTATATATATTTATGCATAATGTGTGCATGTGTGTGCAACAGTGTATATGTATGCATAATGTGTGTGTATGTGTGTGAGACAGTGTATATGTATGCATAATGTGTGTGTGTGTGTGCAACAATGTGTATGTATAAATAATGTGTGTGTGTGTATATGCGGTGTGTGTGTCCCGTGTGTGTGTGTCCCGTGTGTGTGTGTCCCGGTGTGTGTGTGTCCCGGTGTGTGTGTGTCCCGGGTGTGTGTGTGTGGGTGTCGTGATTGTGTGTGTGTTGTGTGTATCGAGCGTGTGTGTTACGGGTGTGTGTAATGTATGCGTAATGCGTGTGTTTGTATGTATTGTTGTTTGTTATATATCGCGTGTGGTCAAGATACACACACACACATATATATGTGTGTGTGTGTGTGTGAACGTATATGTGGGTGTGTAATGCTTGTGTGAATCGTGGGTGTGTGTATATATTAGTATGTGTGTATGTGATTAATAAATGTGTATGTAAGTGTGAATAAATTGTGTGTAACTGAATTAACGTGTATGTTTCAGTATGCATGAGTGTGGGTTAAGTGTGAGTAAATTGTGGCTGAGTGATATATGCGTTGGGTCTTATTCTTCTATATTATTATGAATTGTTATTATATTATTAGTATTAATTTATTATTATTATTTTTTACTATTATTATTAGTAGTAATATTTTATTATTATTATTAACATTATTTTCCCTTATATAGTGTCCTAGAATGTATAATTGTGTGCATATTTGTATGTGTGTCGTGCGTCGAACTCGAACCGACCTGAAACCGAATAAAAGTACCTATCCTTTTTAGATGCATTTTGAGATCTAAGTCACAATTAATATAGGTGTTTGATCGTTCGCTTGCTCCTATTCTTTGAAGCCCTACTCTATTTTTCTTAGCATTTCAAGGTGAGTTTCACGGCCCTGTTTTCATTTCAATTATTTATAAACTTAGGGGGAAAAGTATGCTCACCATTTTTATGCTGTGAACTTATTTAATCTTTGAGACTATTGTGTTTATTAGTTTTACAAGTTAATATCTGGTACATGCATGAGTTTTTTGTTTGGTTATTTATTCAAATTATTTAACTCCGTGTTGGAGCCGATAGACAAGTATGATAGTATTATTGGGTTGACACCCCCACCCTTGTTTGTTAGTATACTTGTTGAGACTGGCAGTAGCCATGAACGGGCCCAAGGGTGAATATGTTTCGACAAGATCTGTGTGTACGTCATAGATTTAGTCGTGAGGCTCATGTTTACATGTGATATTATTTGCTTAAAACAGTATACATTATGTCCTACCAACTATTACACAACATCAAGTTTTTTTATTACTTAATCTTATGAACTTGCTAATAATATGTTGACATTTTGAGCATATCTTTTCAGGTTACAATCATTGAGGATAGCTAGGGATGTTGCCTTAGCGATGACTATAAGAATTGCATTTTAAACTTGTTAGGTGTCTCTGAAAATGATGTTTTAGGATTATCTTGTTGATCATGTTATTAATTTACTTGTTCCCGGGTTGTCGACTTTAATTCCATTTTGACTGTTGACTATGATTGTCGTGGAATTGACTAATTGCAACACAAGTCTCATTTGTGTCGGGTGACGTCATGACACATTGGATTTTATCATTTAATGCATCTCTATTAATTAACAATGTGTTATGACGATCCCGTCCGTTACATCCTCGTGTTTTCGCTATAAGCGGGGGTGTGACAGATTGGTATTAGAGCCAGGTTATAGAGAATTAGGTGGATCACTCGACCTAGACTATAACCTAGGAACCTTCATGTAGAATGCATACTAGGGTTTTGTGTGCATCTGATATTATGTATATGTTCCTCCTATTCTGTCTACACGTTTCTTTATTATTTGATCTATCTCACTTGAGGAAAAGTACTTATACTTTTTCCTTATAGGATGTCTTCTGTTGGTCTTTCCGTTCTTTGTATATCACTTGTTGTTTTATTTGACTCAGAGTCAGAACCCAAGGAGGTTCTCTCGAATCACATGTTGCCCTTATCATCAGATACTGAGTCCGACCTTAAGGAGTTGATGATGGAGTCATCTAGCGATGAGTAGTTAGGTAACCCTGTAGTGCTGGGGTTGCCTGCTGTTCGAGTTGCACCAATTGTTCCTGCTGCACCTGAGGTTCCTGCTGCACCTGAGGTTCCTGCTGCACCTGAGGTTCCGACTGCACCAAGTGCTCCTGTCGTCCCTGCTGCCCTAGTTGCTACCGAGGTGTCTGCTATGCTGGCAATCGTGAGGTACGCCCCTGAGGCGGGACTCTAGGTGCCAGGCTACCCTAGGGGACCGTATAGACTGAACAACGTATGATCGGTGATGTTGAGGACGGTCAGGAAGAGGGTGTCCTTAACCAACCGTATTAGGTTCCGAGTGCCAGCATATGAGGCCAGTTTGTGGGGTGACTTCCCCGACCTGCCCCCGATCCTCTCTAGTTCCTCCAACAGTGGTGACGATCAGGATTGATGTTGCACGAGCACTGATGAAGAAATGAAGACTCGAGGATAATTATTTCTAGTTATTTCGTATTTCATATTTAGACTCTGTTAAACTATAGGTAATTTCTTGTTTTGGGATTGTTACTTTTAATGTTTGATCATGTTCAAGACATTATTACTTATTGTAATGAAACCTTATATCATTATCTATGATTGATTATAAAATGCCACCCAGAAGTATTACCCACAGTAACAGTCGTGGTGGTGCTGCCCTAAGAGGAAGAGGTGCTGGTGGTAGGGGTGAAGCACCTCAAGGAGGAAATGAAGGTGCCCAGGCTGGCAACAACCATGGAGCTGGAAATCTTGATATAGCTGTCATGATTGCTCATGTGACAACCCGAATTTTTTTTTTCCGGTTAATACTATCGCGAATTAATCCATTTAGTAAGATTAATAATAATAATAATAATAATAATAATAATAATAATAAAATAATGAAAACAATAATAATAATAATATTATTAATAAAAATAATTTATAAAAATTATTAAACTTAATTTAATAAGTTCAGGGATATTGTGTCATTTTTAAAACTTGTTTATAAGCTTTTTACATAAAATACAAAACATATTAAACCACAGGGACCATTCTTGTAATTATTTTAAAAAAAAAACCCAACCCGCCGCCCCTTCCCGTCGATCCCTGTTCCAGCCAACCTCCGGCGTCTCTCCGCGACTCCAAACGCCAAGTTCAGTCGATTTTGACTCAATCATTCACTTCCGACACCTTCTAGAGGATGAACCGAACTCGGGGACCATTTCAATTTGATAATTTGAGTCGGTTAGGTATGTTTTCCACTTCGACCGAAAGTTCGGCCGACCCACTTATAAAAACGCACCAACGGTTTATTTTAATCAAATTAAACGAACGGGAATGGCTATATAAGCAGTCCTAAGCTAATGAAACATTCACACACCTCTCAAACACTCGAAATCGAACAATCCGATTACCCCTATGCCGCGGACCTGCAATCGGTCGAACAACCCTCGATTCAAACATCAAACAGGTAATTTAGACCACAATCATGCTCGGTTTTACTTAGGGATTAAAAGCCCAAGTTTAATTTCTGTATTGAAATCGATTTGGCTCTCGATTTGGTTGAGAATCGAACCTGAGGTTCTTGGGTGAAATGGGATTACTGGGGTTAAGTCAAAAGAATAAAGAGGTGGAGTTTAACCGCGGTCACGACTTTGGTTTACTGGTTTGGGGTGTGTGCTTGTGAACCGGAGGTCAGGGGTTCGAACCCTGCCCCCAACACATATTTTTTTAAAGCATTTTTAAGCCTTTTAAAAATGCAGAAAAATTACCAAAAATTATAAAAATAATTTTTAAGAACTTCTTTTATTTTAAATACCTTTAAATGATTTTCTGTAATTTATTTATTTAAAAACACCTTAAAATAAATTTATAAAATAATATTTAAAATATTATAAATAACCATTTTTATAAAATAGACTTTAAATGATGATTTAAAGTATTAATCTATTTATTGGACACCATATTAATTTTAATTGTGGATAAATTATAAAAATGGTGGAAATTTATTTCTTTAAATTCCTTATTTAATTATTTATTTATATACTTATTACAAATGTTATAAATAGTTACTTTTATAAAGATGGATTTTAAATGATGATTTAAATCATCAAGTTATTAATAAGGATTATATTATTTTAATTATGAATTTATTATGATAAATGAAGGAATTATATTTAATAAATTTCATAAATTATTTACAAGTACAAATATTATCATTATAATTATGATTACGCCATTGTTATTATCAATATCAATATTGGTAATATTATTAAGGCATGGTGTGTTTGTATACCAATCGTGTACATCAAACCAAACCGACCCGAATCCGACCAAATATATTTATTCGCGTTGAACACGTTTTAAAAACTTAGTTACAATTAATGATAGGTGTTGATCGTGTTTGATCGTGCATTGCCTTATTCTTTGAAGTTCTTGTTCATTTTATTACATCAAATCAAGGTGAGTTTACAGCCCCACTTTTACTTTATACTATTTTTGGGGGAGAGAAACATGTTGTTTTCATAAACATTACATTATATTGGATTGTTGTGATACTGCATATACTTGATACTATGTTCGTATACTTTGCCCTTCGGTCCGTTACTATGCAAGTAGAAACGTGGAAACAATTTCATTCAGTCCGTTACTACGCAAGTAGAAACGTGGAAACAATTTCGTTCGGTCCGTTACTATGCAAGTAGAAACGTGGAAACAATTTCATTTTCGTTGATCAGTATTATTGTAATATCACCGGTTTACTAGTGTGATACCACTAAAGTCCTCACTCTCGAACCGTTAATGTATGTAGTATAGCGAGGCAATTCTGAGTAGATCTACTGGGTTTGACAAACCCCACCCGGGCTAGTCGCGCTAGCACAACGTTCGTCAAACGGTGTTCAATTGACCTAAGTTCTGTTGTTGTGACCTGGTATTCACAGCCGAGGCGTTCAGTTTCGATTGTCAGCTTCGGTTCGAACTTCATACACTGAGTAACTGGTTTAGTAGACTAGCTACCTACTGATATTACTTTGTTTACTGTATCGGTTTACTTTATGTTCTGTTTATCAAAATACATACTTGACGGATTACATAATCCGGGGATTTCATTACTGATACATACTGTTTTCTGAAAAACCTGTGAACTCACCAACCTTGTGTTGACACTTTAGCATGTTTCTTTCAGGTTCACAAGACGCGCACGATTAGGAGCATTCACTCATGCATATCTCACGTGGCTTATTTAATATTTTTCAGTAACTTCCATTTATTCGGTTTGCGCGTGTTGCGCCATTTAAACAATTAAGGTTTACTATGCTTCCGCAACTTCTGTTATGTTTACTTTAAAAACTTGGCCTTTGGAATATTAAACTTCAAAAATGAATTATGTTTTACAATTAACGTGTCGTTTGGTGTAACTAATGGCTGAGATCCTGAAGTCACACGCCTAACGGTAATACTCCGTTTGTGGAAATTTGAGGGTGTGACAGATTGGTATCAGAGCCATTGGTTATAGCGAACTAAATTGACATTGCATCTCATTTGCATTGCATTTAGACTATAGCCGTTGCCTTAGTTACACGCATATAGACACGTTTAGTTTTGTTAGTTGGTTTTGTTTGCATGCCTTACTAGTTTTTACCTGCTCAAGAACTGTTTGCTTTGGCGTCTTCCTGTAAGTGTTCGTCTACAGGGAGGGTGACTCCGAGTTGCTGTGAGTCACGGGAGAGTTTGTGTGCATTTAACATCGCCTAAATGTTCTTCGTGATTTGTGTGACACATAGACACCTGTATTCTGGATTTCCTGGCAAAAGGCCCTCGGGCTAAGGCAAGCATATCGCATATATCTCATTGCGAGACCTGGTATGCTTACCTGGGGATTTCTGGGATGAGTGATAAACTATGGTCAATACACAGGTCTCTAAGGCAAATGGGTCAAATTACCTTGGCGTGTCAATGATTCCCAAAACTTTACTGATCCTTTCGTATACTTTGATTAATCAACCCCGATATAATACATACATACTTGGTACTTCTATCATTGATGACCACTGTACTTGACAAGATATGTTAGCCTGATAGGAGGAACCGGGGTGATCATGCAAAGCAAATTACCATTACGGGTGCACACGTAATTGTAATTTGTCATGCATGCTAAGTCCGGTGAATCTGGTCGGGTGGTAACATTGCAGTCAGTATAAGTCATCATTCCTACACCTTGAGCAAGAAAGCCTCGGTTCTCATAGAACATAGCCACTGATGTGAAAACTATTTATCAGTTCTACTTGTAGGAATGCTCACCCTTACCTTGAATTTGGACGAAATACAAACCATGACATTTATGTTAATCCCACGGATTCGGACTGATTCTCTAGCTTGTCTATTTCTTTAAATCCTTGAATTTCTCTTCCTATTCATTTCAAGACAAAAGGTCTATTTTCACACGACTGATAGCTTTTGATATTTGGTAATGTAAAGAATGTCTGGAAGAGGACGTGGACGTGGAAGAGGTAACATCTCACTGACGCCTGCAGAATTGGCAGCAATAATCAATCATAGTATTACCGCAGCGTTGGCAAACCAAGCCCCTCCACAGCAGAATCCTATTGGACAACCGACTTGCACCTACAAGTCCTTTATGGACTGTAAACCTAACCCGTTCAATGGAACTGAGGGAGCGGTAGGACTGCTCCGTTGGTTCGAAAAGCTAGAATCGGTGTTCGAAATCTGCAACTGCCCTGCTGGGAATAGAGTAAAATATGCTGCTGGCACACTAGATGGTGCTGCTCTAAGCTGGTGGAACACACAAGTTCAGATGCTGGGCGTTGAAGCTGCAAACGCCACAACATGGGTAGAATTCAAGAATCTGCTGAAAGAGGAGTACTGCTCACGGGATGAAATACAAAAACTGGAAACCGAATTTTGGAACCTAAAGATGGTAGGTTCTGAAATTGAAGCTTACACAACTCGTTCTCACGAGTTGGCTACTCTGTGCCCTACTATGATAAACCCGGCTTACAAACGGGTTGAAAGATACATCGATGGACTGGTGCCTGAAATCCAGAGCATGGTCTCCACTGCTAGACCAGCTACCATTCAGGAAGCTGTTCAACTGGCCCACAAGTTGACTGATCAGGCTGTCGCACAAGGTAAACTACCTCCATGTGGTTTTACCTCTACCACTACTGACGGCCATAACAAAAGAAAGTGGGAGTCAGGCTCACATAACAAGCAGAACACTTCCACCAGCATCGGAAGTTCGACAACCAAATTTCTACATCTTCACAGCATGGTAGTGGCTACAATGGAACATTACCTAAGTGTGAAGAATGCAACTACCACCATATTGGGTCGTGTAACAAGAACAACTGTGAGAGATGTGGCAAGTTTGGTCATTCTGCTAAGAATTGTCGTGTGAATTTAACAGACAAGCAACCAGCTCAACGGGGGGAACAAAGAGGCTGCTATGAGTGTGGTCAGACTGGGCACATCAAAAGGTATTGCCCAAAACTACAGAAGAACAATGGAAATGGCAACAGGAACGGAAATGGGAATGACAACGGTGGTGCCAAAGGCAGAGTGTTTATCATAGGCTCAGGTAAACCCTTAATGACCCTACTATAGTATCCGGTAGACTCCTTGTAGATAGTCACTATGTCTTCTCTTTTGATTTTTATGCCAATTAGAAGTAGGTATCCAACAGGTTAGGAATAGTACCTACTGACTTGAACCCCGAACATGCCATAGAAATAGCTCTCACGAAACCTTACGGTTTGTTCAGAAACTCCCGAAGACCCTATCTTGCCTATGTCCTAGATAACTAATCAGTTTACTCACTGACCAGCTTGCTTGCTAGTAGTTCGTTAACGCGTGTGTTCTAATTTTCGGGACGAAAATTTCTTCAACAAGGGGATAATGTGACAACCCGAATTTTTTTTTTTCGGTTAATACTATCGCGAATTAATCCATTTAGTAAGATTAATAATAATAATAATAATAATAATAATAATAATAATAATAATAATAATAATAATAATGAAAACAATAATAATAATAATAATATTATTAATAAAAATAATTTATAAAAATTATTAAACTTAATTTAATAAGTTCAGGGGATATTGTGTCATTTTTAAAACTTGTTTAATAAGCTTTTTACATAAAATACAAAACATATTAAACCACAGGGACCATTCTTGTAATTATTTTAAAAAAAAAACCCAACCCGCCGCCCCTTCCCGTCGATCCCTGTTCCGGCCAACCTCCGGCGTCTCTCCGGCGACTCCAAACGCCAAGTTCAGTCGATTTTGACTCAATCATTCACTTCCGACACCTTCTAGAGGATGAACCCAACTCGGGGACCATTTCAATTTGATAATTTGAGTCGGTTAGGTATGTTTTCCACTTCGACCGAAAGTTCGGCCGACCCACTTATCAAAAACGCACCAACGGTTTATTTAATCAAATTAAACGAACGGGAATGGCTATATAAGCAGTCCTAAGCTAATGAAACATTCACACACCTCTCAAACACTCGAAATCGAACAATCCGATTACCCCTATGCCGCGGACCTGCAATCGGTCAAACAACCCTCGATTCAAACATCAAACAGGTAATTTAGACCACAATCATGCTCGGTTTTACTTAGGGATTAAAAGCCCAAGTTTAATTTCTGTATTGAAATCGATTTGGCTCTCGATTTGGTTGAGAATCGAACCTGAGGTTCTTGGGTGAAATGGGATTACTGGGGGTTAAGTCAAAAGAATAAAGAGGTGGAGTTTAACCGCGGTCACGACTTTGGTTTACTGGTTTGGGGTGTGTGCTTGTGAACCGGAGGTCAGGGGTTCGAACCCTGCCCCCAACACATATTTTTTTAAAGCATTTTTAAGCCTTTTAAAAATGCAGAAAAATTACCAAAAATTATAAAAATAATTTTTAAGAACTTCTTTTATTTTAAATACCTTTAAATGATTTTCTGTAATTTATTTATTTAAAAACACCTTAAAATAAATTTATAAAATAATATTTAAAAATATTATAAATAACCATTTTATAAAATAGACTTTAAATGATGATTTAAAGTATTAATCTATTTATTGGACACCATATTAATTTTAATTGTGGATAAATTATAAAAATGGTGGAAATTTATTTCTTTAAATTCCTTATTTAATTATTTATTTATATACTTATTACAAATGTTATAAATAGTTACTTTTATAAAGATGGATTTTAAATGATGATTTAAATCATCAAGTTATTAATAAGGATTATATTATTTTAATTATGAATTTATTATGATAAATGAAGGAATTATATTTAATAAATTTCATAAATTATTTACAAGTACAAATATTATCATTATAATTATGATTACGCCATTGTTATTATCAATATCAATATTGGTAATATTATTAAGGCATGGTGTGTTTGTATACCAAATCGTGTACATCAAACCAAACCGACCCGAATCCGACCAAATATATTTATTCGCGTTGAACACGTTTTAAAAACTTAGTTACAATTAATGATAGGTGTTGATCGTGTTTGATCGTGCATTGTCTTATTCTTTGAAGTTCTTGTTCATTTTATTACATCAAATCAAGGTGAGTTTACAGCCCCACTTTTACTTTATACTATTTTTGGGGGAGAGAAACATGTTGTTTTCATAAACATTACATTATATTGGATTGTTATGATACTGCATATACTTGATACTATGTTCGTATACTTTGCCCTTCGGTCCGTTACTACGCAAGTAGAAACGTGGAAACAATTTCATTCAGTCCGTTACTACGCAAGTAGAAACGTGGAAACAATTTCGTTCGGTCCGTTACTACGCAAGTAGAAACGTGGAAACAATTTCATTTTCGTTGATCAGTATTATTGTAATATCACCGGTTTACTAGTGTGATACCACTAAAGTCCTCACTCTCGAACCGTTAATGTATGTAGTATAGCGAGGCAATTCTGAGTAGATCTACTGGGTTTGACAAACCCCACCCGGGCTAGTCGCGCTAGCACAACGTTCGTCAAACGGGTGTTCAATTGACCTAAGTTCTGTTGTTGTGACCTGGTATTCACAGCCGAGGCGTTCAGTTTCGATTGTCAGCTTCGGTTCGAACTTCATACACTGAGTAACTGGTTTAGTAGACTAGCTACCTACTGATATTACTTTGTTTACTGTATCGGTTTACTTTATGTTCTGTTTATCAAAATACATACTTGACGGATTACATAATCCGGGGATTTCATTACTGATACATACTGTTTTCTGAAAAACCTGTGAACTCACCAACCTTGTGTTGACACTTTAGCATGTTTCTTTCAGGTTCACAAGACGCGCACGATTAGGAGCATTCACTCATGCATATCTCACGTGGCTTATTTAATATTTTTCAGTAACTTCCATTTATTCGGTTTGCGCGTGTTGCGCCATTTAAACAATTAAGGTTTACTATGCTTCCGTAACTTCTGTTATGTTTACTTTAAAAACTTGGCCTTTGGAATATTAAACTTCAAAAATGAATTATGTTTTACAATTAACGTGTCGTTTGGTGTAACTAATGGCTGAGATCCTGGAAGTCACACGCCTAACGGTAATACTCCGTTTGTGGAAATTTGAGGGTGTGACAGCTCAACAGCTAGTTGCGCTCATCCCAACCATCATGGCGCAAGTAAGTGACAACATTATGAACCCCAACAATGGGGGTGGAAACAATGGTAATGTAAACAATGGTGGGAATGGTGGTGATAAAGAGAACGGTGAGAATGGATATGAAGGAGAGAATGACAACAACGATGAAGAAGAAGGCTGATTGGGTAATAGGAATGGTAATAGTAACATGAATGATAATGGTGGTGGTCTGGTCAACGGAAATGGAGATGGACAAAACAGATGTGGTGGTGGTGGAAGAAGGAGTGGATGTACATACAAGGAGTTTTTGGCCTGTAAACCTTAGGAATTTGATGGTAAAGGTGGAGCAACAGCATTGACTAGATGGCTTGAGAAGATGGAGGTAGTGATCGATATTAGTGAGTGCCTGGATAGCCAGAAGATCAAGTATGCTACATGTTCACTGCAGGGAAAGGTGTTGACTTGGTGGAAGATCAAGAGGTAAGGAGGTAGCGATGCAAATGACTTAGGACGAATTCAAGGCGTTGACCATCGAGGAGTATTACCCAAGTAATGAAATACAAAAGTTGGAGCATAAGTTCTGGAACCACACCATGGTAGGAGCTGGACACGCGGCGTACATGGATCAATTTCATGAACTGCCTAGACTCGTTCCACACTTGGTGACCCCAGAGTCTAAAAGGATCGAAAGGTACATCTGGGGATTGGCTCCTTAAATCTGAGAAATAGTAACTGCAGTCGCTCCTCCCACAATCCAAAGCGCAATTCTAAAAGCCGGTACTTTGACTGACGAAATGATAAGGACTGGAGTATTGGGTAAAGGAGGAGAGAAGAGAAAAGATACAGGGAAAACCGGTAGACAGAACGCTGGGAAATTTGATAAGAGGACGAAGGTGATGAGAAACTTTGTGGCGGTGAACCAAGTGAGAAAGGACTACGTTGGGCCACACCCCAAATGCAATAAGTGTAATTTACATCATCTGCAAGTGGCGTCGTGCCGGATGTGCATGAACTGTAAACGCCCAGGACATGTTACAAGGGATTGTAGGGTGGTGCTTAACTTGGTTGCACCGATAAACGCGGTTAATCTAGCAGGAAATGTCAGGGTTTGTTACGAGTGTGGAAGCCCTGATCATTATCGAAATGTGTGCCCTAGGCTGAACCGGGCATCAGGTCAACATGGAAACAATCATAATCAAGTGATGGCAATAGATGGTAATCAAGGACAGGGGAATCAAGGGAATGTTGCTCGAGGAAGTGCGTTTGTGATTGGAGCAAATGACGCTCGTCAAGACCCGAATGTTGTTACGGGTACTTACCTCCTTAATAATAATTTCACGTCTGTATTGTTTGACACCGTGGCGGATAATAGCTTCGTTTCCTTTGAATTTGCACCTTTGCTTGGTTTGAACCCTAGTTGGTTAGAGACTAGTTACTCAGTAGAAATGACTAATGGTAAGTTTGTGAAAGTTAGCGAGATAATAAGATGTTGCACGATAACATTAGGGGACCATGTCTTTGACATATACTTAATACCTTTTGAATTGGGAAGCTTTGACATAGTAGTGGGTATGGATTGGTTATCGAAATGTGGAGCTGAAATTGTCTGTCGAGAGAAAGTGGTTCGAATCCCCATGTCTAACGGTGATGTGCTCAAGATTCAAGGAGAACAATCGGGAAGAAACCTGGAGCTTATCTCCTGTATGAAGACTCGTCAATGCCTGCAGAAGCAACGCTATACGTTTTTGGCACATATAGTGGAAGAGAAAGCGAAAGAGAAGGAAGGATTGGAGAACATTCTGGTGGTGTGAGTGTAACACCCGGATATTTTCCTCGAAGCCGACGAAAGAAGAAAAAGAAATAAAGTCCAAAGTCGGGGGACCAAACTTGCCAAACGGGAGAAAATTCGTAAAAATAGGGGATTAAGAGGGGGAGGGCAGCCACATCCTCCCCACTCTTATGAAAACTCAGCAAAAAGAGAAAGAAGAGAGAAAGTAGAGAGAAAAGAGAGAAAAAGGTTGGTTCGGGTGGATCCGAGCACGAAAATCATTGGGTAGCAAGTCAACACGAAGCCCTTCTTCTTCTTGTAGTTTGTGTGAGTTCTAGGACCCCTATTTTACTTGTTTTCAACTGATTTAGGGCTGGAACACATAGTAACCCGTGTTTGTGCGTGTGTGTTTGACCCATTTGGGTGTGATTATGTGTGATGCGTTTGGAGTATGTTTTCGGGCTTGTGTGTGCTTGAATGGTGTTGTTGGATGCATTCCTAAGGTTTAGGATGGTTGATTTGGGCTTAGAATAGGTTTGGATGAGCTTGGAGGTTGAAAATGGCAGATTGGGTTCGGGATGAACTGCATTCTACATCAGTTAGTGCTAGGCGACCGACTGAAGGCCATACGGCCGGCTGGATAGCGATTGAGGTTCAGTCGCACGATTGAGGTTCAGTCGCACGACTGGAGGGCCAGTCGCATGGGGAGTCATGCGACTGAATGTCCATTCTCATAGGTGCGCATTCGCATAGTGTTCATCCGTATGAGGTCCATTCGCATAAGTGCTCAATCGCATAGTGTCCATCCGCATGAGGTTCATTCGCACGACTGGGTGTTCATCCGCATTGGTGTTCATATGCATTGGTCCATTTGCATGATGTTCAGTCGCATGGAAGCCATGCGACTGAAGGGTGCCCATACGCCTAAATAGGGCTGTTGTACCCGAGGAGAAGCATAGTTTAGTTACTTATTTTTGGGGGAAAGTGTAGATGTAAGTGGTTACGTGAAAGTTCCCGTAAGCACGTGTAAGATGACCATTGGGATCTTAGAGGGTATTTTGGGCATGACGATGTTGCATGTTTATGCATGATGTATGTTATGAATGTATGATGATGCCCTGTATGATGATGCTATAATGTATGTTGATGTTCCTTATTATGTCGTATGTTTATCTTTCCATGGCTTTACGTGTTAAGTTAATATATGAATGAAAAGTATTATGTAACGTAAAGTGAAAGATAATGAAAAGAGGAACGTAATGAAGGAATGCATGCATTAACGAATGAAAGAATGAATGTAAGAAAGGCTTGCAAGCAAATGTATGGAGGTTCACACCCAATGAAGGGTGTTAGCTCAACTGTGTGCGGGTTAGCTACCCCAGAAGGATGCACACTGGGGTCCAATCCTTGTGATTGACCATATGTATAGGATCTTTGCCGCTTGCCCTAGGTACTGAAGTCAGCTTCGTGCACAATATTCGAGGTCTATGAAAGACCTCAGGCCCAGTAACCAGCTTCGTGCACAATGTTCGGGGTATAGCACATGGCATTGATCCGTAATGAAAGATAAAAGATAAGTGGTAAATGTACTCGCCCTAGGTACTGGAGTCAGCTTCGTGCATAATTTTCAAGGTCTATGAAAGACCTCAGGCCCAGTAACCAGCTTCGTGCACAATGTTCGGGGTATTGTACATGTTATCGAAAGTAATGAACGTACGAATGAAAGAATGTATGAATTGAACGTTAACGATATAACGTAATAAAGAACGAAACGAGATCCTTGTCACTCGACCTCAGTAATCGTGGTTGTGAGCCATGAAAAGGGTAAAGCTTGACAGGATCTAGACAGAAGTGAAAGATAATAAATGATGTACGCCGAATGAACGAAAGTAATGAATGATGAAGATAATAATGAGATTATCTATGTATACGTATGATGCATGATCGCATGAAAGTAAAGAAACAGTTTAAGCGAAAGAAAAGTACGTTTTATTATAAAACTAGAACTCACTCAGCAACGCTGACTTTTTATGTGTTTCCAGTTGGTAGGTAACGTTGCTAAGGATGACACGAGGCGGCTACTCAGCTCTTTTTGGATGGCATTAGTTTGTTTAACGCTTTTGTATTGTAATGCGAACAAACGATATTTTGTAATGAATGTTGTATTACTTTGCAAAAGTGTTTATTAAAGGAAATGAAATGTTTTATTTAAAAGTTTCAACTGCATGATTTTATTAAGTTAATGCAATTATATGTTTTATGTGCGATGATTGACCAGCTGTAAGCGTCCCGGGAACGGGGCTTTACAAGTTGGTATCAGAGCCAAAGTTTAAGTGAAACGGGTAAATTTTCCAAAATAAACCTTAACTTAAATTGAGAATGGGACGGAAAGGGAAGGGATGCCAATCTGAGTAGCTGCGTGCCATCAGGTATTTTCTTAATGTTAACCGGTATTATGTGCGCATGTTATGTGGTTTATGTGTTGCTGGTAGATTTAGACACTGATGTAGTCAGGACAGGTAATGCTCGGGGTACGAAGAGTAAAGTAAGTGACTAATCATAACTGGCCACTGTAATTAGGGACTTACTATACTTGACATAAACTGAGCTATTCCCTTGAATGACCGTGTTGGTGTTTGAATCTTTCAGTGTGTGATAGAGGATGGCCGGTGGTAGATCATCCAAAGCCTCGCGTGGTCGACTTGGTGCTACATTACGGCCTAAAAGAGGCAGGCCTAGAGTTGAAAAGGTGGTTCCTGAAGGACCCGAGACCCCCCCATCCGGAGGGTGGTGATGAGAGTGCAAATTTGAGGGCCTCAGTGAAAGAGGCGGTGATTAAAGAAGTGCATCAGGTCATGCAGACAATCCTACCGTCTGTGATGACCGAAGTGATTAAGGCTGTGAGAGATGGAGAAAGGCAAGAGAGGAACCGGTCCTCGGGAGGTCGGGAGCAACCGAAGACCCTGACGATTCCCTATAATGATAAGGAGGAGGAGGAGCCTGTGCAGGAGCCAGCACGAGGCTGTAACTACGAGGCATTTCAAAGCTGTAAGCCCCCTACTTTTGATGGAAACGGCACTGTTGCTGCTGCTCACCGATGGGTGAGAGAAATGGAAGCTGTTCTGAATATCAGCGAGTGCCGGGAGGACAAAAGGTGAAGTTTACTGCCCATTCTTTTATGGACTCGGCTTTATGCTGGTGGGACAACATAGTTCAAGCCGAGGGTAGCAGGGCCATTGGGAGAATGAGATGGTCGGAACTGAAGAAGTTGGTTATTGAGGAGTTTTGTCCTCACCGGGAGATGGATAAGGTTGAGAGGGAGTTCCTGCAGCTGGAGGCGGGAACCATGACACACCAGCAGTACACCACGAAGTTCAATGAGATGGCACGTCTGGTGCTGGATCAGGTGACGCATCTGTCATGAAAGATTAAGAGGTACATCCAGGGTTTGCCAGCGGACATTCGCCGGCACATGATCGCTGCCCGACCGAGCAGGTTTAGGTTGGCAGTGGATTTGGCGGGGAGACTATATGATGAGTGGGCTGTAGTGGTGGTTGCTGAAGGTAATAGAAAGGGTGGTGGAGACCGGAACTTGGGTGGAAAGAGGTTTGGTCGGGGTGATGCCTCGACGGGTAACAAGAAGGCACAGATGGATGATCGTCGTGTAGCCACATCGAGTACGGGGTTGAAGAGGTGTGACAAGTGTGGAAAGGAGCATACCGGTGAGTGTAGGTGGGGATTGAATGTATGCTTCAAGTGTGGGAAGCCAGGTCATATGGCCCGGGAGTGCAAGGCGGGGAGATGTTTTAACTGTGGCGGGGAGGGCCACATGAGCAGAGACTGCAAGAAGCCAAGGGCTAAAGGTTCGGGGATGAAGAAGACGGGAAGTAAAGGACCGAGGGCGAGCGCGAGGGCATTCACTATGACACAAGAGGAGGCTAGGACGGACCCTGATGTTGTGTCCGGTAAGTTTTTAGTGAACCAAACTTTAGCTTCTGTGTTATTTGATTCGGGTGCCAGTAGAAGTTTTGTTTCTGCTGCTTTCTATGCTAAACTGCCTGTTAGTAGTAGACGGGTTGACACACCCTTTAATGTAGAAACTGCCATAGGTAAGTCTACCAGGATCTCAGAGATGATAGAGGGTTATGATGTGGAACTAGAAGGTCATAAGTTTCTGGTTAGACCATTTGTGATGACCTTAGGTGGTTTTGACTTGGTTCTTGGGATGGATTGCTTGGCGGACTTCGAGGCAAATATAGTGTGTCGCAAGAAGATGATTCGTTTGATAGCGCCTGACGGGAGTTCGGTAACTGTTTATGGGGATCGAGTCACGACAATCCTGAAAGTAATCTCAATGGTGGTGGCGGGAAAGTGTATGAGGCGTGGATGTAGCGCCTACTTGTGTTATGTAAAGGATGTAGAAGCGCCAACACCACGACTATCTGATGTTCCGGTGGTGTGTGACATTCCGGACGTGTTCCCAGATGACTTATCAGGAGTGCCACCTGACTGAGAGATTGAGTTCCAGATTGATCTGATACCAGGTGCCCAACCTGTTGCCAAGGCACCGTATCGTTTGGCTCCGACTGAGATGAAAGAGTTGATGGAGCAATTGCAAGAGCTGCTTGACGAGGGGTTTATTAGACCGAGTATCTCTCCTTGGGGTGCTCCAGTCTTATTTGTAAAGAAGAAAGACGGTAGTATGAGGATGTGTATAGACTACCGTGAGCTGAATAAGTTGACGGTGAAGAATCGGTACCCATTACCGAGGATTGATGATTTGTTTGATCAGATTCAAGGTGCTAGTTGGTTTTCAAGGATAGACCTTCGATCTGGCTATCATCAATTGAAGGTGAAGGAGCCGGATATCCCTAAAACAGCTTTCCGCACGCGTTATGGTCACTACGAGTTTCTTGTCATGTCTTTTGGTTTGACCAATGCGCCAGCTGCTTTTATGGATCTGATGAACCGAGTGTGTCGGCCGATGTTGGATAAATCAGTGATTATGTTTATTGATGATATCCTGATTTATTCAAAGAGCGAGATAGAGCATGCCGGTCACATTCGAGAAGTGTTAGAGATGTTGAGAATGGAGAAGTTGTATGCCAAGTTCTCCAAGTGCGCGTTTTGGTTGCGCGAAGTTCAATTCTTGGGTCACGTGGTGAATCCGGAGGGGATTATGGTGGATCCAGCAAAGGTGGAAGCAGTGATGCAATGGAAGTCTCCAAAGGCGCCATCCGAGATCCGTAGTTTCTTGGGTTTGGCGGGCTACTACCGAAGGTTTATTCAAGACTTCTCCAAGATCGCTTCTCCACTGACCAAGTTGACTCAGAAGAATGTAAAGTTTGTATGGGGTCAAGCTCAAGAGAAGGCATTTAAAGAATTAAAGACGAGGTTGACTCGAGCTCCTGTTCTGTCATTACCCGATGGAAGCGAAGATCTGGTGGTTTATTCTGAAGCTTCATATTCGGGATTGGGGTGCGCGTTAATGCAGAGAGGGAAGGTTATAGCCTTTGCATCCTGACAGTTGAAGGTTCATGAGGTTAATTATCCTACTCATGACTTGGAGCTAGCAGCTATGGTCTTTGCACTAAAGATTTGGAGGCACTATCTCTACGGGACGAAGTGCACCATTTTCACTGACCACAAGAGCTTGAAACTTCTTCGAGCAGAAGGACTTGAACATGAGGCAGAGAAGATGGTTGGAGCTCATAAAGGATTATGATTGCGAGATCCATTATCATCCAGGCAAAGCCAACGTGGTGACGGTTGCCCTCAGCTGAAAAGAGAGACCCGAGCCGATTCGGGTGAAGGCGTACCAGCTGATCATGACATCTGATATGATGAAGCAAGTCGAGGAGTTTCAAGATGAGGCCTTAAAAGAAGATCGTCTTAACTCTGAAAGGATGTGAGGTCTGGTTGCGGAATTGGGTGAAAACACACTCGATGTTAAAACCCGATTCGGGCGGATGTGGATTCCTCGACTTAGGGATCTACGGGTGAAGATTATGGACGAAGCTCATAAGACTCGATACTCTATTCATCCCGGTACTACAAAGATGTACCAAGACATGAAGAAAGACTATTGGTGGCCGGGTATGAAGCGTGATGTGGTGGAGTATGTGAGTAAGTGCCTTACTTGTTTACAAGTGAAGGCCGAGCATCAAAAGCCGTATGGGAAGATCCAACCTTTGGATATACCGGAATGGAAGTAGGAACACATCACCATGGATTTCATTATGAAGTTGCCGCGTACTCCGAAGGGGTATGATGCTATATGGGTGATTGTTGACCGCTTGACGAAGAGTGCTCACTTCCTACCGATGCGTGAGACATATTCATCCGAGAGGTTGGTGGATCTTTTCATTAAGGAGATTGTGACTCGTCACGGTGTGCCGGTGTCTATTGTGTCTGATCGTGACACCCGGTTTACATCCAAATTCTTGAAGAAATTCCACGACGCCATGGGGACGAGGTTACATATCAGCACGGCTTACCATCCCTACACTGATGGTCGGTTAGAAAGGACCATTCAGACATTGGAGGACATGCTTCGGGCATGTGTGATTGATTTTGGGGGAAGTTGGGATGACCACTTACCGTTAGCTGAATTCTCATACAACAACAGCTATCATGCCAGCATTGGTATGCCACCGTATGAGATGCTATACGGTAGGAGATGCAGAACACCCGTTTGTTATGGTGATATTGGTCATAAAGAGTTAGGGAGCGTCGAGGTGATTGAGGCTACGACTGAAAAGCTTGAAAGGATCAAGGCCTTCATGATGGCAGCCAAAGATAGACAGAAGTCGTATGCTGATAAACGACGCAAACCGATTGAGTTCCAGGTGGGTGACCGGGTTATGTTGAAGGTCTCACCCTGGAAGGGTATCATTCGGTTCAGAAAGCGGGGCAAGTTGAGCCCGAGATACATAGGCCCTTTTCGAATCATTGCTCGAGTAGGAGAGGTGGCCTATAGATTGGAGTTACCAGATGAGTTAAGTGGAATTCACCCGACATTCCACATATCTCATCTAAGGAAGTGTATGGCGGATGAAGATATGATTGTTCCACTGGATGATATCGAGGTAGACGAACGGCTCAAATATGTGGAGTAACCAGTGGCGATTATCGATCGAAAAGACAGGAGACTGAGAAATAAAGTGGTTCCTCTTACGCGTGTACAGTGGAAGCACAGGAAGGGATCCGAGTCAACGTGGGAGACTGAAGAGAAAATGAGACAGCATTACCCACGTTTGTTCATGGAATAATAGGTTTCGGGACGAAACCTATTTAAGGGGGGTGGACTTGTAACATCCGGATATTTTCCTCGAAGCCGACGAAAGAAGAAAAAGAAATAAAGTCCAAAGTCGGGGGACCAAACTTGCCAAATGGGAGAAAGTTCGTAAAAATGGGGGATTAAGAGGGGGAGGGCAGCCACATCCTCCCCACTCTTGTGAAAACTCAGCAAAAAGAGAAAGAAGAGAGAAAGAAGAGAGAAAAGAGAGAAAAAGGTTGGTTCGGGTGGATCCGAGCATGAAAATTGTCGGGTAGCGAGTCAACACGAAGCCCTTCTTCTTCTTGTAGTTTGTGTGAGTTCTAGGACCCCTATTTTACTTGTTTTCAACTAATTTGGGGCTGGAACACATAGTAACATGTTTTTGTGTGTGTGTGTTTGACCCATTTGGGTGTGATTGTGTGTGATGCGTTTGGAGTATGTTTTCGGGCTTGTGTGTGCTTGAATGGTGTTGTAGGATGCATTCCTAAGGTTTAGTGTAACACCCTCAATCTCATAACAATATAATATAATAAGGAGGGTGCTACTAGTTAGGTTATTATAACAACTCAGAGACTACAAACGCAGCGGAATTTTACATATATTAAAAACTGTTTACATCGTTAACCATATTTACAAGACTTTAACCAACATTCAAAACTTTGTTAAACTTTAAGTACTTCATTCCCAAAAACCCAACTTTTGTGGCCAGTATCATACACCATAACTGGAAGCTAACTCTGTGGGGGACCATCACGAGCACCTCTATTACTACCTGGCATGCATTAGAAAACAAACACAAAATCAGATAAACTGATGAGTTCTAACATACACCACATTTCAATAACATTAACTCATCAACTGTTACCACACCGAATGATTCACACACATTCATCAGTCCATTTATTTATCCCAGTATTGATATGCATATCGACTACCCACAAGGTACTTATGGACATCTTTTTATCAATTTTAATTTGGTGGGTCAAACCTCCACCTCGCGCGTTGACGGGTCAAACCTCCGTCTATATTTTGGTGAGTCAAACCTCCACCTCGCGCGTTGACGGGTCAAACCTCCGTCTATATTTTGGTGGGTCAAACCTCCACCTCGCGTGTTGACGGGCCAAACCTCCGTCTATATTTGGCGTTGACGGGTCAAATCTCCGTCTATAGTTGGTGGGTCAAACCTCCACCTCGCCATTTATCACAATTTACCACTTTCAACTCATTTTCACATTTATATTTATTTATATGCATGCCAGTGCCCGATTTTATCAAACAACATTTATCAAACGGCATAATCACATAAAAAGGACAATTAGAACTCACCTTAATGTTTCCAACAAGTGGTTATCAATCCAAATATGCTAGGGCAGCTAAAACTTCTCTTTCTCAAAGTAAATCTAAAATAATAACCCTAACTTAGTCAAATTTCCCCTAGCTGACCACTTCACACGACTAAGGCTATGCGACTGGACTCATTCGTGCGACTGAACATGCGACTGAGCTTAGTCGTACGAATGGACCATACGACAGAGGTGCGAATGAGCTATAACAGGGTTTGTGAGAATGACCTCCATTTGTGCGATTGGTTCATGCGACTGAACTTTAGTCGCACGATTGAACAATGCGGTTAACTCAGTCGCACGAATGGGTCATACGACTGGGCTCATTCGCCTGAAACAGATCAGCAGTTGTGTTCTTGACATATTTGATCCAAAAACTCAAGTTTTAACTATTTGGATTATACCATATTCACAACAGAACGTATATACTTCATTTACAACCATTTCGGGTCTTTATTTCATCAAACTTCCCAAAAACTAGGGCCCGAATCTTCACTTTTCAGTTTAACAGAAAGATTGAACAGAAACTTTGATTTAAACATGTTTTTGGATCAATTCCCACCACCCACACAGCTTAACATATTCAAAAATCGATCCGTACTAAGCAAAACTTACCAAAACGGAGCTAGTTTGATTGATTTGGGCAAGAGCAGGGTGTTTGGGTTCGAAGGGAACAAGGGAAGGATGTTAAAGCAGATAAAATCTGCTTGTCAACCCCTTAACCGCCTTACTTATCCTTCATGCCCATTTTTAGCCGACATACTCAATCGCACGACTGGCTTATTCGCATGACTCAATCGTGCGATTGAGCCCATACGCCCGTCGTTCGTGCGATTGAGCTTCATTCGCACGTATGGCATGCGACTGAACACTAAATCTAATTAAATATATATTTTATTGAACTTTTGGATGTTACATGTCTACCCACCTTATTTAGGGTTTCGTCCTCGAAACCTGACTAAAACAGATGAGGGTAGTTCTGTCTTATCTCTTCTTCCGGTTCCCAAGTTGATTCAGATCCTTGGCGATGTGCCCACTGCACCCGGACTAAGCTAATGCTTTTATTTCTAAGTTTCTTCTCCTTACGATCTATAATGGCTACAGGTTGTTCAACATAATTGAGCTTCTCATCAACCTCAATATCATCTAATGGTACATATTGAGTTTCATTAGCTAAACACTTCCGTAACTGAGAAACATGGAAGGTTGGATGAATAGCACTTAATTCTTCTGGCAAGTCCAACCTATACGCCACGTACCCTACTTTCTCTATTATTCGGAAAGGTCCAATAAAACGTGGACTTAACTTGCCCCTCTTTCTGAATCGAATAATGCCCTTCCAGGGAGAAACTTTTAACAAGACAAAATCCCCAACTTTAAATTCTAATGGTTTCCTTCTACGATCTGCATATGATTTCTGCCTGTGTTTCGCCTCTCTAATACGATTTTTAACTACTTCAAACTTTGACATTGTTTCTTCAACTATTTCACTATTCCCCAATTCACGTTGCCCCATATCTCCCCAATAAAGTGGAGTTCTGCACTTTCTTCCATACAACATCTCAAACGGAGACATCTGAAGGGTAGCTTGATAACTGTTGTTATATGCAAATTCAGCTAAAGGAAGATGACTATCCCAACTACCTCTAAAATCAATACTACATGCCCGTAGCATATCCTCTAATGTCTGAATAGTTCTTTCACTCTGGCCATCTGTTTGGGGATGATAGGCTGTACTAAAATAAAGTTTAGTCCCCATTGCCTCATGAAACTTCCTCCAATATCTAGAGGTAAACCTGGCATCCCTATCAGACATGATACTTTTTGGAACTCCATGTAATCTAACTATTTCTTTTGTAAAAATATCAGCTAGCCTTTCCACCGAATAGGTTTCCCGTATGGGTAAAAATAAAGCACTCTTGGTTAGCTGATCTACCACTACCCAAATAGTATCATAACCTTTTGGTGTACGGGGCAACTTCGTTATAAAATCCATAGTCAGATCATCCCACTTCCAAACTAGAATAGCTAATGGCTGCAATAATCCATAAGGTTTCTGATGTTCAGCTTTCACTTGGGCATACGTCAGACATCTATTTACATACTGCATCACAATAAATTTCATCCCTGGCCACCAATAATCATGCTTTAAATCTTGATACATCTTAGTCATGCCTGGGTGAATGGAGTACCTAGATTTATGAGCTTCATCCAGTACCCTATCGCGTAAAGCCAACGGAACCCACATTCGACCAAATCTGGTTTTAACACCATGGCTATTTTCTTCTAAATATTTTTCTTGACCAACCATTCTTTCTTTCTTAATGTTTCCTTCTTTTAATGCTTCCAGTTGGGCTTCTTTCAACTGTTGCATAAAATCAGGAGTAATCACAAGTTTATACGCCTTAATCCTAATCGGCTCGTACTTCTCCTTTCTGCTCAATGCATCAGCAACCACATTTGCTTTCCCGGGGTGATATAAAATTTCACAATCATAATCTTTGATTAACTCCAACCATCGCCTTTGTCTCATATTCAAATCTTTTTGCTCAAAGAAGTATTTCAGGCTCTTATGATCAGTAAAGATGGTACATCTCACTCCATATAAGTAATGTCGCCATATCTTAAAAGCAAAAACTACAGCTGCTAGTTCTAAATCGTGGGTTGGGTAATTGACTTCATGGATCTTCAACTGTCTAGAAGCATAAGCAATAACTCTCCCACGTTGCATCAAAACACACCCCAATCCCTGATATGATGCATCAGAATATATTACTAAATCATCTACACCTTCTGGTATTGCTAATACTGGGGCTTGTGTCAATCGATTCTTCAGTTCCTGAAAAGCAGCTTCCTGTTCCTTATTCCATTCATACTTAACGTCCTTTCGAGTTAATTTCGTCAACGGAGAAGCAATTTTGGCAAAGTCTTGAATAAATCTTCTATAGTATCCTGCCAGTCCTAAGAAACTACGAATTTCTGAAGGACTTTTAGGAATCTTCCAATTCATTACGGCCTCAATCTTCACAGGATCTACCAATATTCCATCCGCATTTACCACATGACCCAAAAATTGCACTTCCCTTAATCAAAATTCACACTTGGAGAATTTTGCGTACAACTTATTCTTCCTCAAGGTTTCCAATACTTCTTGAATGTGACAAGCATGATCTCCTTCATTCTTAGAATAGATCAAAATATCATCTATAAACACAATTACCGATTTATCCAGCATCGGTCTACATACTCTGTTCATCAAATCCATGAAGGCAGCAGGAGCATTCGTTAACCCAAACGACATCACCAAAAATTCATAATGCCCGTATCGCGTACGAAAAGCTGTCTTTGGTATATCTTCTTCTCTTACCTTTAACTGATGATACCCGGACCTAAGATCTATCTTTGAGAACCAATTAGCACCTTGGAGTTGATCAAACAAATCGTCTATACGAGGTAATGGGTATTTATTCTTGACAGTCAGCTTGTTTAGTTCTCTGTAATCTATGCACATCCTTAAACTGCCATCTTTCTTCTTTACAAATAGAACTGGAGCACCCCACGGCGAAGTGCTTGGTCGAATAAAACCCTTGTCTAATAATTCCTGTAATTGCTTCAGGAGTTCCTTTAACTCAGCCGGTGCAAGTCTATAAGGGGTCTTAGCGACAGGTTTTGCCTCAGGTATTAAATCAATTCTAAACTCAATTTCTCTATCAGGAGGTATACCGGGTAGATCCTCAGGAAATACATCGGGGAAATCACAAACCGCTGGAACATCTTCTAATTTCTTCGTCTTCTTAGCAGTATCAACTACATATGCCAAAAATGACTCGCAACCCTTACTCAATAACTTCTCAGCCTTAATCATAGATATGACTTTCACCACACTATCATGTTCATCACCAAAAACCGTTACCAAATTACCATCCGGTGCTCGCAACATAATCATTTTTCTCTTACATATTATCTGAGCCTCGAACATAGATAACCAGTCCATTCCCAATACTACATCAAAACCTCCTAATTTCATCATATGTAACCTAGCAGGAAATTTTACACCTTCTAATTTGACAAAACAATCATCTATTGCCTCGCTAACAACTATAAATTCATTAGAGGCGGTTTCTACTGAAAAGGCAACATCTAGCTTTGATGGTTTTACTTTTATTAAGGCATGAAATTGTAGGATTCTATGTGCCCAAGACACATAAAATATTGATGTGGTTAGTACGTCATGATCCAAGTCGGGTTATACCCAATAACAAGCTTAACAAACACCAATTAATATTTAATTGATGATATGATCATGCAGTTAAATATTTACACCAAATTTAGAAAATGGGTTTTCTAAATAAGTTGCATATGAGATGGAACAATTTATTAGGATATTTTGTTCAATAATGTTATTTGAAGTGTTATTTAAATTAGTTATATAACACCAAATAATAATGAGAGTATACTACTTATACAATTAATTGGTTAATTGTATAAACTAGTTACAAGACTAGACAATACATGTGTGTATTAATGTTTGATATTTATAAAAGAAAAACCTTTTTTTTTATATATACAAACCATCCATTTTGCATGCATGTGCATGTGTTTTGTTTTTTTTATGCCTTGATTCCCTTGAGTGGAAGACAAGACAAGCATGCTTGTCACTCCACTATCTTGGCTTAGGAAAGAACAAACACAAGCATGTTGTCTCCTCCACTAACTAGTCAAAATTCAGCTCTCTCTTTCCATATATTCCACACATGCAAGACAACACATTAGAGCTCCAAAACTCTCTCTATCTTACGGAAATTGGCAGCTGCTTTGAAGGTTGATTTAGAGCTGATTTGAGCTGGTTTGATGTTGTTCTTGGTGTGAAATATTGTACTCCATGATGATGATTATCATTAGCATGCAACACAACACAAAATCCTCTCTTTCTCTCCCAAAAGCTACGGCTTTCTTCAGCTGAAAATAGGGTTTTCAGCAGCAAATTAGAGGGTTTTCATGTTGTTCTTGGTGATTTCTACCTAACAAGAAGAGGTGTTTGCAAGGAGCTTGGGGTATAGACACTTGAGGACCTCTACACTTGAGTTCTTGGCCAATTTCAAGCATCCAAAATCACCCATCTTTGGTCGAAATGCTGCTGCAGTAAGGTAGCAAATCACAGCTTCATATAGCTGTGATTTTATGTACATTTGTGTATGTTCATAGCTTGTCCATTCACATATTTAAGATCCTATTGTTTTGGGTTTTGTTTTCCATCTTAAAACTACATTTAGAACACAAAATTTTCAGATTATAAACTTGTTATAATCCTTAACATCCGCTGCGTTTTCTGAAAGTTTAAAAGGTTAAACTATGTTTTAGTGTTCTAACAAACCCAACAATGGCATCAAGAGCCGGTTATGTGGATGACTTGCTTGTTTTATCTTTTGAAATTGGTTTTAAAAGATGTTATTAGACATGTTATAGGCTGTTTTTGGGCTGGAATATTATGTCTTGTTGAAACCCCAACTTTCAAGGTTACATTACACATGCTTGTGATTAAACCTTGAAAGATATGTATGTTGATATGTTGATTGTTTGGACAATATTTAAAACCAAAATTTCAGTTTATGTTGGCTGAAATTTGAAGGTTTTAAGTGGGGTTTCATTATATATTTTGATGATTTGATCATTGAATGTTTTAGTGCATAACCTAGCCATTGACCTTGTGATTGTTTGGATATTTATGATGGTTGTATTCATTCATTCGATTGGGTTGTATTATTTGTTATTTGTGCTTTGTTTCAAATGTAATTTATTTATTATTAGGTTGTAATAAATAGATTAGGTGTATTTTCATTTTACTAGATATCTTGTATTAGGACTTTATATCTTGTAATATGAAGACATACACATTAGAAGCACAAAGGAAGGTCACAAGAGAAACATGGAGCATTTTGGATTCGGTTTCAAGTGGGAGGCTTTTGGAAGCTTTCCATGTGATTGTTTGTGACCCTTAGGAAAGACCTTTGGACCACACTTGTGATGGCAAACAAGTGTGGACCACTTTAGATGCTATGGTTATGCACATATGCACATATGCACATTGTGGTTGTTTATATTATGCTTGTTTGGTTGTTTGTTGTATGATTGTTGTTTGATATTTGGATATGCATAACAAACTCATTAGCAAACTTAACAAGCTGAAAATTTATGGTTTCTAATCATTAAGTGGTTAATAAGAGGTTATTAAAAGGATTAATGATTTAATAAAAGAGGTTTTATTAAAAATGAACCATAGGATACCTTGTATTTGAAAGCATGCAAATACAAGGTACATAGAGTTTTCAAAACTAGAATTAATGAAAACTAAAATCCCTTTTCAAACAAGTTTAACACCATCCTTTTGCACAACACTTAAGTTATTTGGAAACTCTTAATGGGATAAAGGTCACCTAACCATTTTGAGGGAACTTATGACTTAAGGTGGGAATACCACATTGGTGGGATAAAGGTCACCTAACCACTTGTGTTGGTAAACTCACATGTGTGTGCAAGTAGGGTGACTTGATTTGCAAACCATGTTGAATGGATCACCTAAAATATGGTTTCCAAATGGTGTTGATGGGATTAACATGCCGACTTTACATATGATGTTTAAAGTCGATCCCATACCGCTAGAAGTTGCAAAAGGTTGCAATTGTCAAAAGTTGACTACCTTGTTAATTTGAATAATGGGATAAAGGTCACCTAACCATTATTTGAATGTAACGTTGGATTCTAGATTTTAATTATTAATTGTCTATGAGACATAAAGGGTATTAATAATTAAAATGAAATTTTTCAGAAATACTAAAAAGAACTTTGTAAAATTTGTAGAATGACCGCAAACAATAATGCTACCACCCCGACCGTCCATACCCTATCACTGAGAACTATTTTAGAGAGGGATCGTCTGTACCATAATAACCTTATAGACTGGTCTCGAAACTTGAGAATTGTTCTCAAGCAAGAGCCAAGGCAAATGTCCTTGACGATCCTATTCCTAACCCGACCCTGACGATGTTGAGGCCGCCTCGAGAGGCTTAGCTGTCCTGTCTCAAAGGAGTTGGCCAAGGATTTGATCCTTAATGGCCTAACTAAAAGTTTGAGACATTCATAATGAATTGCAATATGAATGGATAGGACACGAGCATTGGTGAGTTTCATGCAATGCTCACAACAGCTAAGGCAGGGATGGGTAGAAAGGTTCTACCTATTCTCTAGATCAATAAGGAAAGGCCATTCCCGATCCCAAGGCAAATGTTGCCAAAGGAGGAGGGCACATCAAAGGCAAAGGGAAAGGGAAGATCAAAGCGGAACCTCCAAAACCTAAGCTTATGAAGCCTAAGATAACCAAAAACGATCCATGCTTTGAGTATGGTGAGATAGGTCATTTGAAAGGAAATTGTCCAACCTATCTCAATGAGTTGAGAAATAAGAGGGATGCTGGGCAAACCTCAAGCACAACCTTCATAATTCATATTGACTTAAATGTTATTTCCTCAAAGCACATGGGTAATTGGATACCGCATGTGGAACTCACTTTTTCAATCTGTTGCGAGGGTTCAAAAGAAATAAGCACTTTAAGAAAGGAGACTATGTTTTGAAACTTTCAAAAGGTTTGGAAGTTGTTCTTCAAAACATGTTATATGCTCCTAGTTTGACTAGGAACATGATTTAAGTTTCCTTTTTAAAACGATATGGTTATGATTTAAAGTTTGTAAATGATGGTATTTATGTTGCTATGGATGATGTATATTATTTCAAGGCTATGCCTTCTAATGATATTTATGAATTGGCTCATAAAGATTCGTCCTATAATAACACATCATACCCATCATGTACCAAGAGACTTAAAATGGTTTAAGTAACTCTTATCCTTGTCATTGTCATCTTGGTTACATAAACAAGAATCGGATTTAAACACTTTAAAAGAATGGTCTTTTGAAAACAAATGAAAATTGTTCATTTGATAAGTGTGAATCTTGTTTACAAGGTAAGATGACCTACACGCCCTTTAGTGGTACTAATGAGAGGGCAAAAGATTTATTAGGAGTCATACATTTGGATGTATGAGGTCCTTTTAAAACAATGACAAGGTATGGTGAAACATACTTCATTACCTTAACTGACGATTATAGTCGCTATGGTTATGTGTACTTGATGGCACATAAACATGAAGAATTTGAAATGTTCAAAAACTTCAAGAATGAAGTAGAAAATCAACTCAATAGAACTACCAAAGTTCTCCGTTTAGATAGAGAAGGTGAATACCTAAGTGAGACTTTTGGGGATCATCTAGGAAGTTGTAAGATTGTCTCACAACTTACTCCTCACAGAACACCATAATATAATGATGTGTCTGAAAGGAGATCGAACCCTATTGGATATGGTTCGACCTATGATGCCTATAAGCTTACTACCTCTATAATTTTGGGGTTTCGCACTACTCTCCAAGGCTCGTATTTTGAATATGGCCCAAACCAAGAAAGTGGATTCGACGCCTTTTTAAATATGAAATGGAATAGTTCCATCGCCATCATATTTAAAAGTATGGGTTATGAAGCTTATGTTAAGCTTAACACCCAAACCAACTGAAAGTCGATTCACTAAGTGTATATTTGTTGGATATCCAAAAGGACTGTATAGGATACTACTTCTTTGATCCAACAAAGCAAAAGGTATTTATTGCTCAAAAGGCATAGTTCTTGGAAGCCAAGTTCCTTATGGAAGGAATGACGCATAGAACAGTGGAATTTGATGAGGATCAAGATCCACAAGCCGATACACGTTTGGTTGACACTAGCTATCAACAAGAGGTTGTTGATAATGATCAAGAGGTTGATCGATACACACAAAACGTTCATAGATCTGGTAGAGTTAGCATTCCACCTGAAATATATGGATCTTTCATGGATGGATGCTATGAGATTGACTCCGATGAGCCAAGTACATACCATAATGCTATGTCCAATTAGGATTGTGACAAATGGCTGGAAGCCATGAACGTAGAGATGCAATCCATGTATGACAACCAAGTTTAGGAATTGGTTGACACTCCACTTAACTCCAAACCGGTTGGATGCAAGTGGGTTTTCGAGAAGAAAACAAAACATGCATGGAAACTTAGATATTGACAAGGCTCATGTGTATAAAAAGGCTAGTGGGAGTGTAATCACAATCTTAGTATTGTATGTTGATGACATACTACATTTTGGAAATGACATTCCAACCATGGAAGGTGTTAAAACCTGGCTTGGAAGTTGTTTTTCCATAAAAGATCTCGGTGAAACCATCTATATTTTAGAAATAAAGATCTATAGGGATAGATCGAGGCGGTTGATAGGGTTAAACCAAAGTGCATACATTGATAAAATCTTGAAAAGGTTCAAGATAGAAAACTCTAAGAAAGGTATGGTACCTATTCAAAGAGGGACAATATTGAGTGCATCTCAATGTCCAAGCTCAAAGGATGAGCAAGATTATATGAGGGACATCCCATATGCGTCTGCTATAGGATCCATCATATATGCGATGATATGCACTAGACTGGACATGTCATGCGCGTTAAGCATGACAAGTAGATATCAGCAGAATCCATGTAACACCCATTGGATGGCTGTTGAAAGTATATTGGAATACCTTAGGAGGACTAAGGATATGTTTCTAATATACGGATCTGATGAAGAGGAACTAGTTGTAAAGGGTTACACGAATGCTAGTTTCCAAACTGATCGAGATGATTCTCGATCACAATCGGGGTACGTCTCCATTATGAATAGGGTTTTGCGTTGTCCACTACAAAATCAGAATACATAGCCGCCTCATTAGCAGCTTGGGAAGCTGCATGGATAAAAGGGTTTATCACGAATCTAAGGATGGTCTCTACCATTCAAGACTCCTTAGAAATCTTTGTGATGACGAGGGTATGATTGTTCAAATCAAGGAACCCCGTGCACATCAAAAGATTAGGCAAAATGAGCGGAGATTTAACTACATAAGGGATGAAGTTGAAAAGGGAAAGATATGTATTCGCAAAGTTCACTTTGATCAAAACATTGCGGATCCACTCACGAAGCTCCTTGAAAGGGCAAAGCATGAAAGTCATACCTATGCCTTTGGACTTCGATATTCTAGTGATTGGACTTGATCAAATTTTGTATTTGAATATGTGGAACTCTTTATTATTTGAATAAAATTATTTGGTTATAATGTCTCAATTAATGTTCCAATTTAGCATGTTTAATCCATGAGTAAATTATTTACTCTAAATGTCCGTAGTCGTTCATACTTGTGGGAACAAGTGTGAGGGTAAGACTATTATGAACTTGGATTGGTTGATATTCATAAGGATGAATATAGAGCAATGGGTTGCTACCAAGGTTCATAGATATTTGTGGGATACAAATATTGGACTAACCCGCATCTCAAATTTTACTACATGGAATCTTATCGATTGATCATAAGTAAATTTGAGTAAAGGCGAATATCATTTGGTATCCTCCGACCTGAGATACATATTGGGTTTTGATATTCACAAAGTGTTATACCTTGAGCTAGTTCTTTACTGATATGAAATAACTGTCAGTACATAAGGCTATGTTCAGGTATGACATAAGGTGATTGTGAGAAACGTATGTAGTCAAGATGGGATTTGTTCCTCTTATTCGTTGAGAGTATGATGTCTAAGGCCTGATTAAGTTAAATCAACAAGGAATGATCATTCTGTGTCCTTGGATTTAACATGACATCTGTAACAAAAGGATAGATGATTGATTCACCTAAATCATTTCAAGTAAGGTACTTGAATGGGATGATGTTATTGAATGGCTATAAGTCATGCGTATTAAGGGTAGTAAACCGTTGTTAGGCGTCATTTACTGCTTGCATCAATCTTCTATGAATCTTGGGCAAGTGGGAGATTGTAGGATTCTATGTGCCCAAGACACATAAAATATTGATGTGGTTAGTACGTCATGATCCAAGTCGGGTTATACCCAATAACAAGCTTAACAAACACCAATTAATATTTAATTGATGATATGATCATGCAGTTAAATATTTACACCAAATTTAGAAAATGGGTTTTCTAAATAAGTTGCATATGAGATGGAACAATTTATTAGGATATTTTGTTCAATAATGTTATTTGAAGTGTTATTTAAATTAGTTATATAACACCAAATAATAATGAGAGTATACTACTTATACAATTAATTGGTTAATTGTATAAACTAGTTACAAGACTAGACAATACATGTGTGTATTAATGTTTGATATTTATAAAAGAAAAACCTTTTTTTTTATATATACAAACCGTCCATTTTGCATGCATGTGCATGTGTTTTGTTTTTTTTATGCCTTGATTCCCTTGAGTGGAAGACAAGACAAGCATGCTTGTCACTCCACTATCTTGGCTTAGGAAAGAACAAACACAAGCATGTTGTCTCCTCCACTAACTAGTCAAAATTCAGCTCTCTCTTTCCATATATTCCACACATGCAAGACAACACATTAGAGCTCCAAAACTCTCTCTATCTTACGGAAATTGGCAGCTGCTTTGAAGGTTGATTTAGAGCTGATTTGAGCTGGTTTGATGTTGTTCTTGGTGTGAAATATTGTACTCCATGATGATGATTATCATTAGCATGCAACACAACACAAAATCCTCTCTTTCTCTCCCAAAAGCTACGGCTTTCTTCAGCTGAAAATAGGGTTTTCAGCAGCAAATTAGAGGGTTTTCATGTTGTTCTTGGTGATTTCTACCTAACAAGAAGAGGTGTTTGCAAGGAGCTTGGGGTATAGACACTTGAGGACCTCTACACTTGAGTTCTTGGCCAATTTCAAGCATCCAAAATCACCCATCTTTGGTCGAAATGCTGCTGCAGTAAGGTAGCAAATCACAGCTTCATATAGCTGTGATTTTATGTACATTTGTGTATGTTCATAGCTTGTCCATTCACATATTTAAGATCCTATTGTTTTGGGTTTTGTTTTCCATCTTAAAACTACATTTAGAACACAAAATTTTCAGATTATAAACTTGTTATAATCCTTAACATCCGCTGCGTTTTCTGAAAGTTTAAAAGGTTAAACTATGTTTTAGTGTTCTAACAAACCCTATGAAACTCCTATTAGCCCCCGAATCAAATAAAACTCTAGCAGGTACATCATTAACAAGAAACGTACCCGACACAACATCCGGTAATGCCTTAGCCTCCTCCGTAGTCATTGTAAATGCTCTCCCCGCAGTACCGCTACTACCACTCACGCTGGCTTTGCGCGGTCCTCCCACTGCACGAATAGGAACCGGTCCAGGTCTAAGTTTTGGACATTCAGATTTCATGTGTCCCATCTCCCTGCATCCATAACACCAAAGTTCTGGACATCTGGAAACGAAATGTCCAGGCTTCCCGCATTTACGACATACCGGGTGATTCAATCTACATTCTCCTCTATGAAACTTCCCACATTTATTACACCGAGGAGGGGGACCTACAAAACCCCTAGCATTAAACTTTCTCTTCTGCGGCCCACTCTGTCCATACATAGGCCTAAAACTCAGTGAAGCTTCCTGATGACTAACCACTTCTTCTTTCACCACAGGTTTCTCGGACTCAGCAACTTCCTCATACATATCTGCGGCCAAATTCACCGTGGCTTGGTAAGTAGAAGGAGAATTTGACTTGACCAGCATTCTCACCTTAGGAGGTAATCCCTGAATATACCTAGTAATCCTTTTTGTCTCAGGAGTTACTAAATGAGGTACCAAACGAGCCATTTCTTCAAATCTGGAAGTATACTCTTTATGACTTAAACTGCCTGCTTGAAACTGCAAAAACTTGATCTTAATTCTGTCCATCTCGCCCTTCGGACAGAACTTTTCTATCACCAGTCCTTTAAAAGTTTCCCACGTCATCTGACTTACGGCGGCCTCACCCGTGGCCTGTTCCACTGTATCCCACCAGTACAAAGCTTCTGCTTGGAAAGAATGCACTGCAAAGCCCACCTTCTAATCTTCCTTGCATCTACTAAGTTTAAACGCTGCTTCCATTTCTCGTAACCATTTATAAGTTGCTACTACATCCTTCTGGCCTTCAAACTTAGGCGGGTCACATTCCTTAAAATGCTTATATGATATTAGTTTCTCCACTACAGGCTCAACAATAACAGGTGGAGGAGTTGGCTGGGAAGACGATTCACCACCTTTCCTAAGGTCGCTCAACATTTCAGGTAAGGTAGTACGCAACACTCGGGCGACTTCATCACCTATAGCCGCCTTAAGTTCATCACCTGAGATCCTAGCTTCAGGTCTAGAATTTGTATTACTGGTTTCCTCCATCTACGATCAGAAATAAACCATAATCAAATAATGAGTGATACCAGGATGTTGCATATAATGTAAATTGCTCATAACATTGGCCAGGTGTTATCAATTATTTACTTATTCACACCATCCTGCCTCTTCTCATTACCCTTTTACATTTTATTTCTAACCCTATCTAACCCATAAAATCATGCATACACATAATACTAGTCTTTATCTTAAACAATTACTTTCATTCAACAATTGAATGAATTATCACAAATAATTAAGTACTCATCCACACAATAATTCACCCCACCTCCGGTTGTAGATACTGGCACTTCCCATATATTCAGTTAAAGTTTGAAACAATTAATTGTTCAAATCTCTTTAAACTAGGCTCTGATACCAACTTGTAACACCCTCAATCTCATAACAATATAATATAATAAGGAGGGTGCTACTAGTTGGGTTATTATAACAACTCAGAGACTACAAACGCAGCGGAATTTTACATATATTAAAAACTGTTTACATCGTTAACCATATTTACAAGACTTTAACCAACATTCAAAACTTTGTTAAACTTTAAGTACTTCATTCCCAAAAACCCAACTTTTGTGGCCAGTATCATACGCCATAACTGGAAGCTAACTCTGTGGGGGACCATCACGAGCACCTCTATTACTACCTGGCATGCATTAGAAAACAAACACAAAATCAAATAAACTGGTGAGTTCTAACATACACCACATTTCAATAACATTAACTCATCAACTGTTACCACACCGAATGATTCACACACATTCATCAGTCCATTTATTTATCCCAGTATTGATATGCATATCGACTACCCACAAGGTACTTATGGACATCTTTTTATCAATTTTAATTTGGTGGGTCAAACCTCCACCTCGCGCGTTGACCGGTCAAACCTCCGTCTATATTTTGGTGGGTCAAACCTCCACCTCGCGCGTTGACGGGTCAAACCTCCGTCTATATTTTGGTGGGTCAAACCTCCACCTCGCGCGTTGACGGGTCAAACCTCCGTCTATATCTGGCGTTGACGGGTCAAACCTCCGTCTATAGTTGGTGGGTCAAACCTCCACCTCGCCATTTATCACAATTTACCACTTTCAACTCATTTTCACATTTATATTTATTTATATGTATGCCAGTGCCCGATTTTATCAAACAACATTTATCAAACGGCATAATCACATAAAAAGGGCAATTAGAACTCACCTTAATGTTTCCAACAAGTGGTTATCAATCCAAATATGCTAGGGCAGCTAAAACTTCTCTTTCTCAAAGCAAATCTAAAATAATAACCCTAACTTAGTCAAATTTCCCCTAGCTGACCACTTCACACGACTAAGGCTATGCGACTGGACTCATTCGTACGACTGAACATGCGACTGAGCTTAGTCGTACGAATGGACCATACGACAGAGGTGCGAATGAGCTATAACAGGGTTTGTGCGAATAACCTCCATTCGTGCGATTGGTTCATGCGACTGAACTTTAGTCGCACGATTGAACAATGCGGTTGACTCAGTCGCACGAATGGGTCATGCGACTGGGCTCATTCGCCTGAAACGGATCAGCAGCTGTGTTCTTGATATATTTGATCCAAAAACTCAAGTTTTAACTATTTGGATTATACCATATTCACAACAGAACGTATATACTTCATTTACAACCATTTCGGGTCTTTATTTCATCAAACTTCCCAAAAACTAGGGTCCGAATCTTCACTTTTCAGTTTAACAGAAAGATTGAACAGAAACTCTGATTTAAACATGTTTTTGGATCAATTCCCACCACCCACACAGCTTAACATATTCAAAAATCGATCCGTACTAAGCAAAACTTACCAAAACGGAGCTAGTTTGATTGATTTGGGCAAGAGCAGGGTGTTTGGGTTCGAAGGGAACAAGGGAAGGATGTTAAAGCAGATAAAATCTGCTTGTCAACCCCTTAACCGCCCTACTTATCCTTCATGCCCATTTTTAGCCGACATACTCAATCGCACGACTGGCTTATTCGCACGACTCAATCGTGCGATTGAGCCCATACGCCCGTCGTTCGTGCGATTGAGCTTCATTCGCACGTATGGCATGCGATTGAACACTAAATCTAATTAAATATATATTTTATTGAACTTTTGGATGTTACATTTAGGATGGTTGATTTGGGCTTAGAATGGGTTTGGATGAGCTTGGAGGTCGAAAATGGCAGATTGGGTTCGGGATGAACTGCATTCTGTATCAGTTAGGGCTAGGCGACCGACTGAAGGCCATACGGCCGACTGGAGAGCGATTGAGGTTCAGTCGCACGATTGGGGTTCAGTCGCACGACTGGAGGGCCAGTCGCATGGGGAGTCATGCGACCGAAGGTCCATTCGCATAGGTGCTCATTCGCACATTGTTCATCCGTATGAGGTCCATTCGCATAAGTGTTCAATCGCATAGTGTCCATCCGCATGAGGTCCATTCGCACGACTGGGTGTTCATCCATATTGGTCCGTTCGCATGATGTTCAGTCGCATGGAGGCCATGCGACTGAAGGGTGCCCATACGCCCAAATAGGGCTGTTGTACCCGAGAAGAAGCATAGTTTAACTACTGACTTTTGGGGGAAAGCGCAGATGTAAGTGGTGACGTGAAAGTTCTCGTAAGTACGTGTAAGATGACCATTGGGATCTTAGAGGGTATGTTGGGCATGAAAATGTTGCATGTTTATGCATGATGTATGTTATGAATGTATGATGATGCCCTGTATGATGATGCTATAATGTATTTGATGTTCCTTATTATGTCGTATGTTTATTTTTCTATGGCTTTACGTGTTAAGTTAATAAATGAATGAAAAGTATTATGTAATGTAAAGTGAAAGATAATGAAAAGAGGAACGTAATGAAAGAATGCATCCATTAACGAATGAAAGAATGAATGTAAGAAAGGCTTGCAAGCAAATGTATGGAGGTTCACACCCAATGAAGGGTGTTAGCTCAACTGTGTGTGGGTTAGCTACCCCAGAAGGATGCACACTAGGGTCCAATCCTTGTGATTGACCATATGTATAGGATCCTTGCCGCTTGCCCTAGGTACTAGAGTCAGCTTCATGCACAATGTTCGAGGTCTATGAAAGACCTCAGGCCCAGTAACCAGCTTCGTGCATAATGTTCCAGGTATAGCACATGGCATTGATCCGTAATGAAAGAGAAAAGATAATTGGTGAATGTACTCGCCCTAGGTACTGGAGTCAGCTTCGTGCACAATGTTCGAGGTCTATGAAAGACCTCAGGCCCAGCAACCAGCTTCATGCACAATGTTCGAGGTATTGTACATGTCATCGAATGTGATGAACGTATGAATGAAATAATTTATGAATTGAACGTTAACGATATAACGTAATAAAGAACAAAACAGGATCCTTGTCACTCGACCTCAGTAATCGTGGCTGTGAGCCATGAAGAGGGTAAAGCTTGACAAGATCTAGGCAGTAGTGAAAGATAATAAATGATGTACGCCGAATGAACAAAAGTAATGAATAATGAAGATAATAATGAGATTATCTATATGTACGTCTGATGCATGATCGCATGAAAGTAAAGAAATGGTTTAAACGAAAGAAAAGTACGTTTTATTATAAAACTAGAACTCACTCAGCAACGCAGGCTTTTTATGTGTTTCCAGTTGGCAGGTAACGTTGTTGAGGATAGCACGAGGCGGCTACTCATCTCTTTTTGGATGGCATTCTTTTGTTTAACGCTTTTGTATTGTAATGCGAACAAACGATGTTTTGTAATGAATGTTGTATTACTTTGTAAAAGTGTTTATTAAAGGAAATGAAATATTTTATTTAAAAGTTTCCGCTGCATGATTTTATTAAGTTAATGCAATTATATGTTTTATGTGCGATGATTGACCATCTGTAAGCGTCTCGGGAACGGGGCCTTACAGCGAGACTTCCCAGAAGTATTCCCTGACGATGTGTCCGGTTTGCCTCATGCTCGACAGGTGGAATTTCGCATAGATTTGATTCCTGGAGCAACACCCATAGCAAAGATACCATATCGTTTAGCACCGTTAGAAATGCAAGAGTTATCGAGTCAACTACAAGAGTTGTTGGATAAGGGCTTCATACGACCAAGCCGTTTACCATAGGGAGAACCAATATTATTCGTTAAGAAGAAAGATGGATCCTTTCAAATATGCATCGATTATCAGGAACTGAATAAGGTCACCGTGAAGAATTGATATCCGCTCCCTAGGATCGATGATCTATTCGAACAATTACAAGGAGCATATTACTTCTCTAAGATCAATCTTTGATCGGGCTATCATCAATTGAGAGTTCATGAGATGACATACCAAAAACAGCATTTATAATTTGATATGGACATTACGAGTTCTTAGTCATGCCATTTGGACTGACCAACGCTCCGGTAGTGTTTATGGATTTGATGAACAGGGTTTGTAAACCCTATCTAGATAAGTTTTTAATCATGTTTATAGACGATATCCTTATCTACTCTTGAAAGAAAGAAGACCATGATCAGTATCTACGAGCGATACTAGAGCTATTAAAGGAAGAAAAACTTTACGCCAAGTTCTCAAAGTGTGAATTTTGGTTACGAGAAGTGAAATTTCTAGGACATGTAGTGAATGAGAAGGGAATTTATGTTGATCCTAGAAAGATCGAAGCAGTTAAGAAATGGGATACACCTAATATGCCCTTGGGGATTCAGAAATTCTTAAGGTTAGCTGGTTACTATTGGTGATTTATTGCAAACTTCTCAAAGATCGCTCAACCGTTGACGATGTTGACTCAAAAAGATAAGAAATTTGATTGGGGTCATAAGCAAGAAGAGGCCTTTCAGATGTTGAAAGAACGATTATGTAATGCGCCAATATTGACCCTTCCTGATGGATCCAATGATTTTGTGGTGTTCTGCGATGCATCACACCAAGGATTGGGTTGTGTGCTAATGCAAAAGGATAAGGTGATTGCTTACGCCTCGCGTCAGCTTAAGGTTCACGAGAAGAATTATAAGACACATGACCTGGAATTAGGAGCAATGGTATTTGCACTTAAGATATGGAGGCATTATCTATACGGGACTAAGTGTGTTATCTACTCGGATCATAAAAGTTTTCAATATATTTTGATCAAAAGGAACTGAATATGCGCCAAAGATGGTGGTGGAGCTTCTTAGTGACTATGATTGTGAGATCCGATATCATCCTGGAAAGGCAAATGTGTTAGCTGATGCCTTGAGTAGGAAGGAATGTGTAAAACTTTTACGTGCACGAGCATTGAGAATGATCATTCAATCGAATCTGAAAACTCAAATCCTGACAGCACAAGGTGAAGCACTGAAGGAAGAGAATATTGCAAGTGAGGAGCTTCGAGGGTTGGATAAACAGATGAATTGTAAGGAGGATGGCGTACGGTACTTTATGGATCATATATGGGTACCTAAGTGGAGAGATGTTCGAACCATAGTAATGAACGAAGCCTATAAGTCCAAATATTCTGTTCACCCTGGTGTAGACAAGATGTATCAAGATCTTAAAGAGTTGTATTGGTGGTAAGGTATAAAGAAAGAGATTGCGACATATGTATGTGAATGCTTGACTTGTTCGAAAGTCAAAGCCGAACACCAGAAACCGTCAGGTCTATTACAACAACCTAAAATTCCTGAATGGAAATGGGAAAATATAGCGATGGACTTCATCATTAAGTTTCCTAGAACAAGTAGTGGGCACGATTCAATTTGGGTTATTATGGATCGAATGACAAAATCTACTCATTTCTTACCTATTCGTGAGGACTATAAGATGGAAAAGTTAGCGATATTATATGTGAATGAGATCGTGGCTAGGCATGGAGTGCCTGTGTCAATTATATCAGATCGCGATAGTCGATTTAAATCACGGTTCTTGTAGACTTTACAGAAGGCAAAGGGCACTCGATTAGACCTAAGTATCGCTTATCATCCACAAACGGATGGTCAAAGTGAACGTACGATACAGACTCTAGAAGACATGCTTAGGGCATGTGTGATCGACTTTGGTGGGAGTTGGGATACTCATTTACCGTTGGTCGAATTATCTTATAATAATAGTTACCTTACGAGCATTGGATATGCATCATTTGAGGCGTTATATGGGAGGAAGAGTAGATCCATAGTATGTTAGGCGGAGGTAGGTGAAAGTCAATTGACAGGTCCGGAGATTATTCAGGAAACGACTGATAAGATATTTCAAATCAAGGATAAACTTAAGGCAACTAGAGACCGTCAGAAAAGTTAAGCCGACAACCGTCGGAAACCTCTCGAGTTTAGCGTGGGTGATCGTGTCTTGTTGAAGGTTTCTCCTTGTAAGGGAATCATACGATTCGGGAAGAAGGGAAAGTTAGCTCCGAGGTATGTTGGACCATTCGAGATCATTGAAAGAATTGGTCCTGTGGCGATCGATTAAAATTATCTTAAGAAATTAGTGGTGTGCATGATACATTTCATGTATCAAACCTCACAAAATGTTTAGCTGATGGATCTCTTCACGTACCGATTGAAGAAATCATGATTTATGAGAAACTTCATTTTGTGGAAGAACCGATATAAATCATAGATCAGGAAATCAAGCGATTGAAACGCAGCAAGATCCTAATCGTCAAAGTGAGATGGAACTTTAAGCGAGGGCCAGAATTTACGTGGGAACGAGAAGATCAAATGAAACTTAAATATCCCCATCTATTCGCGGATAAAGCTTCGGGATCTAACTCCCACTGAATTTCAAGATGAAATTCTCTCAACTGGGGGATACTGTGACATTCGTCACTATCAGGTCCGTTAATTGACTCTAAGCTCGTTAACTCTCCTCGCATATATATTATCAATTCGTTTTCGAATCAAATCTTGTCATATCTGCCTTGCGTGTTAACCCTAATATTATAATAAGTCGAATTAGACAAATATTATACAAATGATAATTAACAAAACTAATCTTTACTAGTATAATTTGTATTACTATAATTATTATTAGTAATATCATAATTGTATTATTATTATTATTATTATTATTATTATTATTACTATTACTATTATTATTATTATTATTATTATTATTATTATTATAATGATAATTACTATTAGAGTAAATTACCATTTGCATCCCTGACGTTTGTTCATTTTAACCATTTGCGTCCCTGCGGTTTTAAAATTGTCATCCGCCCCCTAACGTTTCGTTTTATCTTCATTTGAGTCTATACGTTTCATTTTTATCTCCATTTTAGTCCAGATGACTTAACACTGTTAGTTTTTCAGTTAAATTATTATTAAAAAGACGAAACTACCCTTCAAATTAAATAATAACAAAAAAACCCTTGTGGGTCCCATCCATCAACATCACCTTCTTCAAACCACCACGACCATAACCACCCCTATCACCACCACCACAACACCAACGTAGTCCCCACCGCAGCTCTTATCACCACCACCGCCGCAGCTCCTATCACCACCACTACTGCAGCCCCTTTCATCACCACTACCGTAGCCGCCCAGCACCACCATCGCAGCCCCTTTCACCACCACTACCCTTAAAATTAAATCTACAGTGATGTCTGCGATTGAACAAAGTAAACTGCGAATCACACTCGTAGCATACCCTGCAACTCTGATCTAGCATCCAAAAGTCCCTCGACAAGTTAACTGGCTCGGACCGCCGAGGGACCCCCCAAGTTTTCAAGGCGCCTAACAGATCAGATAATGGTTTGTCGGTTGCATCCATGGACTGTAAACCTTAAGATCCCCACTTTTTTCCTTTGACCATAACCTACTCTCTGTTCATCTTTCTTCCTTCTTTTCTTTCTTCTATTCTTTCTTTTCACCCTATTATGGCCATCGATTTATCTTCACCTCCTCTTCATTCAGTAAGCCATCTCATCAATATTAAACTTACTTCAACAAATTACATCTTATGGGAGAAGCAAATCACTCCTGTACTCACCTATCAGATTATCGATCGTTAGATGTTGGGGATCGATGTCGATCCTTGAAACTGTTGTCAGAGAGAAAACAAGAACGATAATCGCTATCAATAGAACCATTTGAACACCCATTTCGTATCAAGTCGGAAATCTTAATGGGTATAACTATGCTCATATCATAAATACATAATCTCTGATTTGAAGAACACGAACACCTATAAACCTCAAAATTTCTTCAAAACCCAAGTGATTTGGATAATCAAGAACCAAAAGATTGTCAACAAAAGACTTCTGATTGTGGGTTTTTACGCAAATCGCAAGATTTCAATCTATTTGATGGGTAATTAAGTTAAATTGTTAGGGTTTGATACAAAACGATGAAATAGATCAGGTGTAGAAGATGAATGATTTGGGGTGGAGGTGGCGGATTGGGGTGGAGCTCGACGACACGATGGGTGGTGTTGTCGCAGACGATGCCGGATCAGGTGCAGGGGGTGGAGGGCTGAAAGATGTTCTAGAGGATGGATTCGCCACCCACGGCGGAGTAAATGGCGAGGATGGCGGACCTGTTGGCGGAGATGTCTGGTTTTCCGGCGATGAAGAGGGAGGAGAGGGTGAGGAGAGTGAAGAATATGTGGTGGACATAGAAAGAAAGAAGACGGATGAGAGAGATAAGATAGAAGGGTGGGGTGGGATGAAGGTATTTTATTTAATTAATAAGGGTATTTTTGTCATTTTATAAAAATTAACGGAAAAAACTAACGATGTTAGTGTGATGGACTCAAACGGAAATAAAAATGAAACGTTAGGGGGCGGATGGTAATTTTGAAACCGCAGGGACGCAAATGGTTAAAATGAACAAACGTCAGGGATGCAAATGGTAATTTACTCTTACTATTATTATTATTATTATTATTATTATTATTATTATTATTATTATTATTATGATGATAATTACTATTATATTATTATTATTATTATTATTATTATTATTATTATTATTATTATTATTATTATTATTATTATTAAGTTTAGGGTTTAAATAGTAAATAAAACAAACTTGAGGGAATAATTTAATGAAAGTTAAAAAGTCCAAAGTGTAACTATCCAAAATCAAAATATATGTCAGGTAGCCCGTCGTTTAACCCTCCGCAACCCAAAATCGTTCACCCCAGCCGTCGAACCCCTCGAAACGAGTGCTTTGGTTACCGCCGATCGAATCGCCTCGCCGTTAAGTCCTTCCGCAGGTACTTAATTCATATAGACTCCGTTTTCTTTTGTTTCGCGGTACTCGGCTTCATTTGGTTTGTTCGTTTTGTTAAGTTCGATGCCGATTTCTCGGTTGGGTTTGATGTGGCTGGGCTAAGGTGGTGTGCCGTGTGTGTGTGTGCGTGCGGTGTGCATGTGTGTGTGGTAGGTGTGCTGAAGGGGACACTGTAGCCTAAGGCTGCTGTGTATGCATATATGCAATCGTTTGAATGTGTATGTCCATGGTGTGTGCACAGAGTGTATACTGTGTGTGTTTGAATGTATGTGTGGTGAGTGTATATGAACCGTGAGTGAGTTGATTATATATATGTATGCATAATGTGCGTGTATGTGTGTGCAACGGTGTATATGTATGCATAATGTGTGTGCATGTGTGTGCAAAAGTGTGTATGTATACCTAATATGTGTGCGTGTATATGCGGGGTGTGTGTCGTGAGTGTGTGTTGTGTGTATGGAGCGTGTGTGTGTGTTGCGGGTGTGTGTAATGTATGTGTAACAGGGGCGGATCTATTAAGGATTGAGGGGTAGCCTCCGCTACCCCTCAAATTTTTACGCGTAGTAGCATTAGTATTATTTTATTATTATTATTAACATTATTTTTCCTTATATAGTGTCCTAGAATGTATAATAGTGTGCATATTTGTATCTGTGTGTCGCGTGTCGAACTTGAACCGACCCGAAACCGAACGAAAGTATCTATTTTTTTAGATGCGTTTTGAGATCTAAGTCGCAATTAATTATAGGTTTTTGATTATTCTCTTACTCCCATTCTTTAGAGCCCTTTGTTCACTTTATTTTTCGTAACATTTCAAGGTGAGTTTCGCGGTCACATTTTTATTTCAATTATTTATAAATTTAGTGGGAAAAGTATGCTCACCTTTTTTATGTTGTGAACTTATTTAATTTTTAAGACTGTTGTGTTACTAGTTTTGTAAGTTATTATTTGGTACATGTATAAGTTTTTTGTGTGATTATTTATTCACAACTATTTAACTCAGATGTTGGAGCCGATTGACAGGTATTGATAGTACTATTGGGTTGACACTTCACCCTTGTTTGTTAGTATACTAGTTGAGACTGGCAGTGGCCACGAACGGGCCCTAGGGTGAATAATGTCCGACAAGAACTGTGTGTACGTCATAGGTTTAGTTGTGAGGCTCATGTTTACATGTGATATTGTTTGCTTATAACTGTATGCACTATCTCCAACCAAACTATTACACAGCATCAAGTTTTGTTTATTAGTTAAACCTGCGAACTCAATAACAATATGTTAACCCTTTTGAGCATATCTTTTCAGGTGACAATCATTGAGGATAGCTAGGGATGTTGCCTTGGCCATGACCATAGGAATTGTATTTTAAACTTGTTGGGTGTCTCTGATAATTATGTTTTGAGATTATCTTGTTGATCATGTTATTTGTTTACTTGTTCCTGGGTTGTGGGACTTTAATTCCATTTTGACTGTTGACTATGATTGTTGTGGAATTGACTAACTGCGCACAAGTCTCCTTTGTGTTAGGTGACGTCATGGCACGCTGAATTTTATCATTTAATGCATCTCTATTAATTAACAATGTGTTATGATGATCTCGTTCGTTACATTCTCGTGTTTCCGTTATAAGCGGGGGTGTGACAGTTTAACAGTTCTTTTGCAATGCGCTAGACCTAGATCGACTTATTGTTAGATATGTTTTTTGTTTCGTCTGCTTAGTTCAACGTTTTTACATCTACTTTTTGTTCGTTTTATATTTTTATTTTTTATTTTTTATAAGAGCTTTTCAATGTTGATGGTCACTGACGGTGATGTGCTGTTGGTGCTACTTGGCATAGTTTTAAGCCTACTGCCGTAACGCGGAGGGCATAATAATAGTTCAATACTGAAGTTGTAATAAGATTCATGATTTCATGTCTTATTTATTTTTAAGCTTTGTTATTTACCTCTACTTTTCACATTTACTTGAAAATCAACCTAAAAATTAAACATCTAAGTCTTGAAGCAGATAATATGGCGTAAGGATTAAGAGAAAAAAAGGTATTATACCCGCCACGTGTTGCCGCGACATCATACGTGGAGTGATAACATATAGGTTACAATAGAGGCAACTTGTTTTGCAAATTAAATTTACATCAATACGTAAAGTAACTTGTATTTAAACCGTTGAGTGAAAACATATTATATTTGATCCGACTTTTTGCCAAACAATAATTATATCCAAACATAGACTTACAATCACTCCGACTTGTTTTCGAATTAAATTTACGTTAAAACGTAAAGTAAATAAAAACGTATTATAGTTTACCCAACGCGTTTCCAAACAAAACTTACGCCGAAAAGTAGGCCAACCCTAAGCATACTTAAAAATAAACACGAAAACATTTTATATTTGACCAAACTAATCTCTGAACGAAACTATATCAAAACGTAAACGTATGTAGACAGTGTAAAAACGTATATAAAGTTAAGTACGTAAACATATTATATGTGAACCGTCATTTCTGATTACGTTCAAACGTAGACGGACTCAAATTTATATTATATAAAAGTAAACTCGGAACTTTAGAAAATTAAGGGGTTAAATTGACATTTTATAAAAAAATTAAAGAAGTTGAGGGGTGAAGGTGTCAATGTAAAGTTGAGTGAGAGTAAAAAAACCTATCTTTATTTTTAAGTTATAATTCATACGATTTTTTTTATTTGTGTTTTCCTATGTCACCTTTTGTATTTTGTATATTTGTGGAAAGTGGTTGACTAAAAACATCTACCTTCAGGATTAAAACTCTATCTTTATAAGTCTAACTTATATGTGGTGGATGTGGGTTTTGAGTAGGTCTCTAGATTCATCATTAGATGTAATCCCTGTAAGCTTCCATTTAAGTATCAAGGTCTTTATGTGGGTGCCAATATATGAGTTGGATCATGAAGTTGATTCAATTTTAAATATGAAATTAAAAACTAAAACGATAGAACTTACTTATGGGAATTATGATTGATCTTAGTGATAGAAGTTAGCGAGTGATGTTTCTTGTTCTCTACCATAAACATTTAAGAGGAAACCTTGATTATAATTATATGGTATTTTCATCAAATAATTCCTTTATAAATTTAAAGACCAGTTATGCCATTTAACAAACTTTAATTAAATGACATGTAGGTCACATTACGGATGACGTCAAATTAAACACTCATCAACTTTCATGTTAAAACTATATTAGAAAGGTATACTAATTCAAATTACAGTTAATTCATGACACAATAGTTATACTAAAATCTCAATATAAGATCTTAAACATAACCCTAAATTGACTGAAATAAACAATCTATCATCGATGTACAATATTAATTTGTAGGAATTTTCTATATCATAAAGTGCGCCCTATCGGTCTCTTTATAGTTTATAGTTTATACCCTGCTATTGATAAGGGAAAGAAGTAAAAGTGAAAATCGAGAGAGAAGAATGGTTATCACTTATCAGGATGGGTTGATGATAAAGCCCAAAGTTTGTCGTTTATAGCCCAGATAATGATAATGATAATGATGGGCCTAAAGAAAAAATGACGTATGGATATGATATGCCTTGAAGCACGAACTGATGGGCAAGGGCAATCGCTACCCATAACTTTGTCGTGGTGTGGTTAAATAACTAATTACCAGCCAGTGTTTCATAATTAACCAAAAAATAACTATAATATAATATTATTAATATTCAAGTTAAAAAGTGTGTATATAAACACGTTTATGGTGGTTTAGTTTCTTAAATTATACAACGACATTTAAACACGTACTTTATCCTTAATAAAATCATTCATAAAATATTTTAGTAGAGGGGTGAGGGGTTGAACGTAATGGTAAAGGTAGAAACTGATAAATTGTCAACCCATGCTTTTTGATTGTTGTAGAAACTGATAAACATGAAAATTTTAAAAACAAAAAGATAAAATATAAAAAAGAAAAAAAAAAAAAAGAAAAGAAAGAATGAGATACGTGGAGAGAGGCACATGGAGGAACCTCATCTGTTCCAGTAGCCACTCGCGTCAACATGTGATCCCTTTGGATGTGGGCATCCTATACGATACATCCACAATAATATAAGCAGTTATTTCCACCCTCACAAAATTTATATGTTAGGTTACGAAACGTACTATATATCTTAATTATAAAAAGAAAATTTGTTCAATTCTATCAGTGAGCGAGTGCTATTTGACTGTCAAATACGTATATAATTAACTTTCAGATACAAATGATACCATATAATATAAAATAATTATACTGATGTAACTTACATTAGTTTTTATTACATGGGTGAGGTTCTTTTCACGTGACGTTAAATTTGTTTGTTTGTATATTATTCCAACGTAAAACCAAATTTGACACTATTTGTAATATAACAGTGTCCTAAGTGGGGCCTTTAAATAGAAGAAGAATAATATTCATACGTTTGACAAATGAAAATTTGAAGATTCTATTACCTTCAAGAAACCTCTCATCTCTCTACTTCTACCCATATAATCAAAACAAAAGAGATTATTTCTACACAACTGATCGAACTTTTCAGATGGGTTCCAAAGGCCATGTTAATATTAGTGTGACAACAATTCCATCACCTAGAGGTGGCAAAGAGGATGGTGGTTGTGGTAGTGATAACAGTGCTGGTGGTGTTGGTGGTGCTAGTGGTGGTACGGTGAAATCTCCAAAAGGCCAATTGTGTTTATGCTCACCAACGACGCATCAAGGATCTTTTAGGTGTAAGTTTCATCGTCAAGGGTCTACAACTGTTGGATGGTTTAGTAGATCAAAATCGATGCCGTCGAGCGCACACAATAACGCTAATAGTGGTTCACTTTTATCTTCTAAATCAGTCGAATCTACATGACTAGATGTCACGTTTGTCCATGTTTATTTCTCATGCTATTTTAATTTTTCGTATACAAAGAAATTTGAGCTAATAAATCATGTTGCCACAAGTTTTGTGTAGATCTACTTGACTAGCTAGTGTCTTCTCTTATAAAGTTATTATCTTTTATGATACATAAGAGTGCATACTCTTGTTATTTTGTGATATTAGTATCGGAGGAAATATGATTATTTGTTTCTTTGTAACTGACTATGAACCCATATAAACACCACTTAAATATTTAATTAAACTAAGTTTTTAGAATATAAAATGGATTAAAGAGGGAAGAACAGTGGGTACGTAACCCGTGTTTTGCGACGGGGTGGGTACTATCTTGACTCGCTCATGCATATGTATATATAATTAAACTAAGTTAAGAATAAAAAGAAAAAGAAACACGCATGTCTATACTATATTATAATGCACGAATGAAGGTTTCCGCCATAATTTAAGAGATTTGAACATGTTAAGCACAAGTTACAATTTAAAATCAGTTATTTCTAATGGCAATATTATCATTTTAACCATGCTAAAAACGTGGATATTCAAATCTATCACACATTGATCCCTTTATTTAATAATATTTTACTATTTATGTGGTTGTTAGATGTTTTTACTTAAAATATGGAAATGTTTGTTTTGATTTTAAGAAAATAGTTACAATCGGTTTAAAAAAATTCAACTTGCAAATACGCGCCCCAATATTTTTGTTAATATTCTACTATTTATGTGGTTGTTACTTGTTAGATGTTTTCACTTAAAATATGAAAATGTTTGTTTTGATTTTAACAAAATAGTTACAATCGGTTTAAAAAAAATTCAACTTGCAAATACGCGCTAAATATAGTCCAGTTTATAAATAGTTTACCAAGTCTTTTGAAATCATGAGTTTTACAACTTTTAATACCTAACTACATATCATATTTGATTTTAACCCGTCACATCATATGAGCACGCTACTAGTCTTTGTAAAATCCATAAGGATGCTAGTTTTGTTAAACTCTTTAGTTTTTGGGTATTATGCTCGTTTTACAAGTTATGATTTCAAACGAAATAATATTTAATAGAACTGTCTAAAGCTAATAAAGGTTTGGATATAAATCAATAAATTATTTTGATACTACGAATTTTTCATACAAATCTATTACCCATAATAAAAAAAGGTTTTTGAGATGTCACATGTCAACATATTAAGTATTCTCATTTTTATTTTCCCGTCTCTCTGACATAATAAATGATAATAGTATATATAGTAATATATTATTTATAACATTTTTAAATAAAAAATAGATATTGTAAAATTAAAAAACTTGATATTTTAATGAGAAATATACTTTAAAAATATATGGCACAAAATTTTTTAATACGAAGTATTTTAATACCATTTTTTTCTAAGTTTCATAACATAATTATTTTTTTCAAAATAAAACTAAAAAAAAGACCATAATGTTTAAGAAAACAATTAAAAAAACATAATCTTATAAAATAAAATTTTAAAATGATATTATTGTTGTTTTTACTGGAACTACTTATTTATTTATAACTTAAGCAAATCTTATTTACAAATATCATTTATAATTTTTAAAATTTTTATTACAAATTATTTCATATATTACTTAATCAACTCGCGTGTTACATAGGATACTATACTAGTTTATCATTTTAAACCTTGTAGTTTGCTTTTAAATTTTATTAAACCCTAAACTTTACAACACAAAATCTGCGATATCTTTACAGAATCTGTGACATCTCAACTCCGTCTAGTTCGTTCTACAAATTAAGATGTTATCATGCTACCATATATATGTGTTCAAATTGAGATGCTGAAAGAGTAAAAATCAAAATGAGATATTCAATTGGTTTTTATTTATGGAAAATCCAATAGAACATATTAAAAAAAAAAAAAACTAAATTGCATTGATACGTTTATATTTTGGTCAAATATAAATACTGATAAAGTTATAGTAAAAATTATGTTCAATCTAACAACTCTAAAAACTGTTATGGGTTTAACACATGTGCTTCTATTGTTTTAAAAAACAGGATATTTTGATAATTGTGTCAAGTATGTTAAGTTTATTGTGTCTTATATGTTTACTGTGTCTTATATGTTTATTGTGTCAAATGTTTGTTAATTGTTTCATATATTTTATATCATTTGTTATATGATTTATCATTGCGTTTTACGTTTTAGATCATTTTGTGTTATTTTTGTTATTGTTTTTATACATTATATAAAATTGTTATTTATCATTATGTTTTAAATGAGAAATATCACACCCTCAAAATCCATGTGTGGGTGTTACCACAGGCATGTGAACAAATCAGGATCCAATTTATTAGTTACTCACAATGACTCTATATGCAATATTTAAAAAAATAAACTCAGAGTTTAAAATTTTAGAACATTGCGGAAGCGTTTAGTAAGTATTTCAAACCAAGAGTACTAAAATGTAAAATGTGCAAAACACGCTCCCAAACCATTGTTTAAATGTATGCATAAAACCAAACGTAAAGAACGCAAGTTTGAAAAACATCTGCTTGACTTGTGCTATGCTCCAAGGGCACCTGACATTAACGACTTGAAAATAACATACTAAATTGTCAACACGATGGTTGATGAGTTCAAAAGATTATGATTTATCATAAACTATAGCCGTTGTAAAACATAAGTAAGTGCAATGAAATAGATATCTAATCTAATTTCAAAAGTAATAACAATAGTGATTTTGCGATCGAATCTGACTGTGTTCGTTATTTGCCTTCTGTCACGACATACCAAGTTGTGATAATGTTAGTTGTTTAAGATAATATTGCACTTGCTTGACTTATAATCGTACGGGTGGGGTTTGTAAGACCAGTAATACTACCCAAGATTTTCTGCTAGATTCTTTAATTAACGATCCGAAAGTGCAATGGCTTTCAATGGTATATCACATTACGTTACAATATACACAACTTGCAACTATTTTTTTAAAAATTAAAAAATTTAGAGAGCTTGAATGGTGTTTTTTCAATAATAACATTTTATTTTTTTTCTCCGCTCACTAATCACTTACAACATCTCATATAATATAGACCACATTAACATAAAAACAAAGAACCTATTATAATACTCTTAGACTTTAATACAACATCTTTATTAAACATCTTTTGAACCAATGATATACACCTCCATCACTCTACAAATACATAATCTAATTTGCCCCATCTCCTTTAACGTAATCATGACGACAACCTCAAAATGTCTAATCTCCTTTAAGGTAATCACGTGAACAACCTCAAAAGAAATTCAATTTTCCTTACAGAGTTCTAGGGTCCGATTATTAGAACACAACCAATTATAAATCAACATCCATATGTTTCTCAACGAATCGTATAGCTCGATACATGTCGTATAGGAGGGGATTGTATAGCCCTATATGTGGCGTATAACCCCTCTAATAACCCTTCGAATTTTTCCTCGTACTAAGTGTTAAAATTTGTTGTACGCGTCGTATAAGCTTATATGTGTCGTCTAGGGGGTCGTGCAAGGTTATATGAGCGGTATAGCCCTCTGAAAGCCTAACCTGAATTTTCCTTATTTTCAGTATATTTGACCTTATACGTCATTATATAGGGCTATACGAGACATATATACGGGTGTCAATTTATAATTATGAGTGTCTTAATATTAGAACCTTCTTCTATTGTTTGATTCGTGCTAGCTATAACTTATATATTTGACTTAGAAAGAGGTTCAAATACAAAGTTTATTTTTGCTATAAAGTATGAGAAAAAACAATGAGTCAAAAAAGTCATAAAAAATTATATCTCATAATCTAAATCAGATTTCAAAAAAGTAATTTCGAGCTTTTGTTCCCCTAGCCGTTCTTACTAAGAAAAAAATAAACGAAAAATAAAAAATAAAAAAATAAAAAAACGTTATGAAAGGCACAATGACGCCATTGTGTCATTATGAAAGGCACAATGACGTCATTGTGTCATTATGAAAGACACAATAACGCCATTGTGTCATTGTAAAAGACACAATGACATTATTGTGTCATAAAAAGACACAATGAAACTTTTTTTAATTTTTCATCTGAAAGAGGGTGACGAGAAGAACAGAGACTCCGAACTACTTTTTTAAAATTTGATTTAGATTGTGAGATATAATTTTTTTTTATTTTTGTAGACTCACCGTGTCTTCTCACACTTTGTAGCAAAATACACTTTGTAGAATAACCTCATTCTTTTACATATTATCGTAAACAATTGCTATATTCTTTTAAACAATTATTTTTATATTATTTTCGTATTATATAAATATTGCTTCTCAATATATGAAGGTCAAATGAAAAGCCATAATTATAGTTATACTTATTTTCAAAGGTCGGTGATCAATAAATAATATCCACATGCTTTCGTCATACTATATAATATAAAATAGGTGTGATGCCCCGACGCGTGTTGCACGTCTTGAAAACGGATAAAACCGAGGCCCAGACAACCCATCATCACAACCACAAGTTAATTGTTTCATCACATTACAAACCGACAGGTTAATATAGGAAACAATGTAATCGTCAAAGCGCCACTCAAAACTAAATACTTCTTAAATCGAGGCTCAGATAAACGCATATTGTTTGATCATTATATTTTTACCATCATAGCCTTGTTTTTAAAGGGAGCTGCAATTTGTTCTAAAGAACATAGGGTTAAAAGAACATAATTTACCTTAAGACACCTAAACCAAACCCGTTTGGTTCAAAAAGTTCACAGGTTTGGCTTAAATCCGTTAAGACATATCTCGTGTAACACATGAATATATGTTAATAAAGCAAGTAAGAAAACAAAGCATAAAATCTCAAAACATGAAGCATTTGGCTCAGATCTGGGTTTTTCATTTTTGGTTACCATGGCTGCAACTCAAGTTGCAGGTATAGAACACCACACTTGCCATCACTGAGTATGCCACGCCAAGAAGCCACCTCCACCACTGTCATCATAGCAATGGTTACGACAAATGGGTTCCGCAATCATAATGCAGTCAGTAACCTCTAGAAGGAACAAATGAGCACTGTCATCCATATACCATAGCCACAATCATCAACAAACCAGAAACAGAACCCAACGATTTCAAAAAATCAACCAAAACTAACAGAGGTATAAGGGTCTCAGATGGCAGGTTGTCGTCATCATCACTGACTTATGAACACCGAAACATGCTCTACCGTCAAAGATCAAAACAGAAGATTAGGGTTCGGGCTGGCCTTGGCCATCATCACCAACCAAAAATTAGAACCCATAGATCCAACAAACTATTAGGATTAGGTGTAACCCTAAACATCGGATGGCGACAAACCATAACCACCCCACTACGCATGCCACCGGTCAACTGAAAGGTCGTCAGCGGCAATGGTGGCGGTCGACAAACCGGAGGTTAAGATTTGTGACCTTCTCTCTCAGAAAATGGCGGTAAAGAGACACGAACATTCATATAGGCCAGATGAGGAAAACCCCAACATCATTGACTAAAAACATCAGTTTAATGTCTCAGATGAACCCTATGTCATCGTTATCGACAAATCGTAACAAGTATAGCCACCAGCAGCAGCACGCGCCAGCATCAACGCATGCACGCCACGACGACGTCGAGCGATAGTGGGCAGCGACATCCGAAAACCCTAAAAGGTTAATGGAGAGATTATGAAGAGCCGACGATACCCAGAGATCCGTCCGAGGGGACCACCGCCTCCACCGCCACCAGCACCGCCTTGTTCTTTCCATTAAGCCCCATCGGAAGACCTTCGATGACACACAACGGCGAGGGCATGATAGGGAGGCTCAGACTGCCATTGCCTACACCAACACCCGCACCGACAACCACTAGCGTTTAAAGAGCACGGACGACCACCGACGAATGCGGTTCCGTCCGCCGCTGCCGACTTTGTAGGATTATATGTGCCCAAGACACTTAGAATATTGATGTGGTTAGTACGTTATGATCCAAGTCGGGTTATACCCAATAACAAGCTTAGCAAACACCAATTAATATTTAATTGATGATATGATCATGCAATTAAATATTTACACCAATTTAGAAAAAATAGGTTTTCTAAATAAGTTGCATATGAGATGGAACAATTTATTAGGATATTTTGTTCAATAATATTATTTGAAGTGTTATTTAAATTAGTTGTATAACACCAAATAATAATGAGAGTATACTACTTATACAATTAAATGGTTAATTGCATAAACTAGTTACAAGACTAGACAATATATGTGTATGTTAGTATTTGACATTTATAAAATATAACCACCTATTTTATAAATACAAAATACTAATAAAAAGGAGAATGGAATTAATATTTGGCCATGGAACCGTATGACATGCATGTGCATGTTCATGTTTTTTGTGTCTTGAGAAGAACACTTAAAACATTCTTGTTTCCACTACCAAAGGATTCTCTTGAACATTACAATTGATTAGTCTTGGGTTCTAAAATATGCTCCACTAAATAGCATAAATAAAACTCTCATTCATGATTCATCTTGACATGCAAATAACACACACAAACACCAAAACTCTCCCTAGAAAGCTACGGCCAGCAGCAGGAAATTTTTAGGGTTTTCAAGTGCTATTTTGTGTGTTCTTGGTGATTTCTTCCTAACAAGAAGGTGGTTTGCAAAGTAGCTTGGGGTATAGACACTTGAGGACCTCTACACTTGAGTTCTTGGCCAATTTCAAGCATCCAAAAGCTTTCATCTTGGTCGACTTTTCTGCTGGAGAAAGGTAGCAAATCACAGCTTTATATAGCTGTGATTTTATGTATATTTATGTATGTTCATAGCTTGTCCATTCACATATTTAAGATCCTATTGTTTTGGGTTTTGTTTTCATCTTAAAACTACATTTAGAACACAAAATTTTCAGATTATAAACTTGTTATAATCCTTAACATCCGCTGCGTTTTCTGAAAGTTTAAAAGGTTAAACTATGTTTTAGTGTTCTAACAAACCCAACAATGGCATCAAGAGCCGGTTATGTGGATGACTTGCTTGTTTTATCTTTTGAAATTGGTTTTAAAAGATGTTATTAGACATGTTATAGGCTGTTTTTGGGCTGGAATATTATGTCTTGTTGAAACCCCAACTTTCAAGGTTATATTACACATGCTTGTGATTAAACCTTGAAAGATATGTATGTTGATATGTTGATTGTTTGGACAATATTTAAAACCAAAAATTTCAGTTTATGTTGGCTGAAATTTAAAGGTTTTAAGTGGGGTTTCATTATATATTTTGATGATTTGATCATTGGATGTTTTAGTGCATAACCTAGCCATTGACCTTGTGATTGTTTGGATGTTTATGATGGTTGTATTCATTCATTCAATTTGGTTGTATAATCTATTATTTGGTTTTTGTTCCAAGTGTAATTTATTTGTTATTGGGATGTAATAAATAGATTAGTTATTTTCATATTTCTAGAAATCTTGTATTAGGACATTATTTCTTGTAATATGAAGAAGGACGTGACAAAAGCACAAAGAGAAGACACAAGAAACATGGAGCATTTGGATGCGGTTTCTAGTGGGAGGTTCTTGGACCTTTTGATGTGTTTGATCCTTAGAAAGACCAAATGACAACACTTGTAATGGCAAACAAGTGTTGTCAACATAAGGGCTATGGTTATGCACATATGATTGTTAATGTTTATGCTTGTTTAAATGTTTGTTGTTTGTTTGAATGGTTGATGTTTTGACATGAATAACAAACTCATTAACATCTTAACAAGCTGAAAATTGATGGTTCTAAAAGTTTATATAAGGTTATTAAAATGGTTTAATGATTTTAAAAGATTAAAATAGGTTTTAATCAAAGAACCATAGGGTACCTTGTATTTGAAAGCATGCAAATACAAGTACATAGAGTTTTCTAAACTAGAATTATGAAACCTCTAAACATTTAACAAACAAGTTAAACACCATCCTTTTACACAACACTTAGGTTACTTGCAAACTCCTAGTGGGATAAAGGTCACCTAACCACTTTGAGGGAACTTGTAACTTGAGGTGAGAATACCATACTTGTGGGATAAAGGTCACCTAACCACTTATATAGTAAACTCACACGTGTGTGTAAGTAGGACGACTTGATTTGTAAAATATATTGAATGGATCACCTAAAATATGTTTTATAAAAGGTGTTGATGGGATAAACATGTCGTGATAAACATATGATGTTTAAACGATCCCATACCTCTAGAAGTTGCAAATAGTTGCAATCGTCAAACGTTGACCACCTTATTAATTTAAATCGTGGGATAAAGGTCACCTAACCACAATTTAAATGTAATGTTGGGTTCTAGATTTTAATATAAAATTGACCTTAAAAGGCATTAATTATTAAAATTAGCAATGTCGAAAATACTAAAATTGATCTTTGTTAAATTTTGTAGATGGCCATCAATAATGAAAATCACGATAACTCGTCCGCATCAAACCAATCACTACGAGCGATCCTCCAAAAGGAACGTCTAAATCATAACAACTTTATTGATTGGTATCGAAACTTGAGAATTGTTCTCAAGCAAGAGAGAAGATCATATATTTTAGACGACCCTATCCCCGATTAACCTAGCGAGGATGATGAGGAGGCCTTTAACGATTGGCTGAAATACACTAAGGACTCCGTCCAAGTGTCTTGTCTCATGCTAGCAAGCATGACTCCGGATCTCCAAAAGGAGTATGAACATCACGGAGCTTACGACATGATAACCCAGCTGAAGGAAACGTTCCAACAGCAAGCAAGGGTTGAGCGGTTCGAAACGATTCGAGCGCTCCATGCATGTCGTATGGACGACAACCAATCTGTTTCATCTTATGTACTTAAGATGAAAAGTCATATTGACCGCCTCGAGAGGCTAAATTGTCCCGTCTCGAAAGAGTTGGCCACGGATTTGATCCTAAATGGCCTAACCAAGAAGTTCGAGGCATTCGTGTTGAACTACAACATGAATGCATGGGACAAAAGCATTGGTGAGCTTCACTCAATGCTTAAAATGGCCGAGGCGGCCATGGGTAAAAGGGTTTTACCCGTTCTCACCATCAATGAAGGTGTGAACAACAAGAGGCCTCATCCTGCACCTAAGGCAAAGGTTGCCAAGGGTAAGGGACCCGTTAAGGGAAAGGGGAAAGGGGTGGTAAGGGTACCACCCAAACCACAAAAGAAGAAGCAAAAGATTGCTACTAATGACCCATGCTTCAAGTGTGGGGAGATAGGACATTGGGCAAGGAATTGTCCTGTCCATCTCCAAGAGTTGAAAGCAAAGAGGGATGCCGGGCAGACCTCAGGTACAATATACATGATTCATATTGATCTTAATGTTACATCTTCTAACACATGGGTATTGGATACCGGATGTGGAACTCACATTTGCAATTTGTTGCAGGGGTTCAAAAGAAATAGGGACTTCAAACAAGGGGATGTTAGCCTCTTCATGGGCAATGGAACTAAAGTCTTAGTAGAAGCTCGTGGGGACTACATCCTAAGACTTCCAAGTGGTTTGGAAGTTATTTTAAAGAATGTTTTGTATGCTCCTAGTTTGACTAGGAACATTATTTCTGTATCTCAATTAAGACATTATGATTATGTATTATCTTTTATTGAAAATGATATTCATGTTTCTTTAAATGGTATGTTCTATTTTAAAGCTACACCAATTAATGGTATTTATGAATTGGTTCATGAAAATACTTTAAATAGTTCATTGTACCAAACTAACACCAAGAAACTCAAGTTGGACTTGAGTGATACCTATCTTTGGCATTGTCGTCTTGGTCATATAAACAAGAAACGTTTACAAACACTTCAAAAAAATGGTCTTTTAAAAACAAATGAATGTGATTCATTTGATGTTTGTGAATCTTGTTTACAAGGCAAGATGACTAAGGCGCCTTTTAGTGGAACTACCGAAAGGGCAAAAGATTTATTAGGAATCATACATTCGGATGTATGTGGTCCCTTTAAGCCAATGACTAGGAATGGTGAAAGATACTTTATTACCTTTACCGACGACTATAGTCGCTATGGGTATGTGTACTTATTAAGGCACAAAGATGAAGCTTTTGAAATGTTCAAAATCTTCAAGAATGAAAGTAGAAAATCAACTCAATAAGTCAATTAAAGTTCTTCGTACCGATAGAGGAGGTGAATACCTTAGTGATGCTTTTCAAGATCATCTTAGGAGTTGTGGGATTGTCTCACAACTCACTCCACCTGGAACACCACAACATAATGGTGTGTCTGAGAGGAGGAATCGAACCTTATTGGATATGGTCCGATCTATGATGGCTAGAAGCACATTACCTCTATCATTTTGGGGTTTCGCTTTGCTCTCCGCGGCCCGTATTCTGAATATGGCCCCAACCAAAAAGGTGGAAAGGACACCTTTTGACATATGGCATGGAAGAGTTCCATCCCTATCATACTTAAGGGTTTGGGGATGTGAGGCTTATGTTAAGACTCCCACCCCAAACAAATTGGAAGTCCGATCCATCAAGTGTATCTTTGTTGGATATCCTAGAGATTCTATGGGATATTATTTCTATGATCCACTGGAACAAAAGGTGTTTGTTGCCAGAAAGGGTGAGTTCTTAGAAGCAAAGTTCCTTATGGAAGGAGCTGGCAGTAGAACAGTGGATCTTGAAGAGGATCAAGAACCACAACCCGATACACGTTTGGTTGAAACTAGCACTCAACATGAGGATGTTGAGAAAGATCAAGGGGTTGATCAATACACACAAGACGTTCGCAGAAGTGGTAGAACTAGTAACCCACCTGAAAGATATGGATTTTTCATGGATGGATGCTATGTGGTAGATTCTGATGAACCAACCACATACCATGATGCAGTGTCCAATACGGATTGTGACAAATGGCTTGAAGCCATGAACGTTGAGATGCAATCCATGTATGATAATCAAGTATGGGACTTGGTTGTACCACCTCTTAACTCTAAAGTAGTTGGAAGTAAGTGGGTTTTCAAGAAGAAGACTGATATGCATGGAAACTTGGATACTTATAAAGCTAGACTTGTAGCAAAGGGTTTCACTCAAACTCAAAGGGTTGATTATGATGAAACCTTCTCACCTGTTGCGATGCTAAAGTCTATAAGGATATTGTTTGCCATAGCTGCTCATTATGATTATGAGATTTGGCAAATGGATGTCAAAACCGCTTTCCTAAATGGATATCTTGAGGAAGATGTCTACATGGTTCAGCCTGAAGGTTTTGTCGATCCAAAACATCCTAATAAAGTATGCAAGTTAAATAAATCAATCTATGGATTGAAACAAGCATCGAGAAGCTGGAATCATCGTTTTGATGAGGAAGTCAAGAAATTTGGCTTCATCAAAAACGCTGATGAAGCTTGTGTATATAAGAAGGCTAGTGGGAGCACAATAACTTTCCTAGTATTGTATGTTGATGACATACTACTATTTGGAAATGACATTCCAACCTTGGAAGGTGTAAAAACCTGGCTTGGAAGTTGTTTTTCCATTAAGGATCTTGGTAAAGCCGCCTATATTTTAGGAATAAAGATCTATAGGGATAGATCAAGGCGGTTGATTGGTTTGAATCAAAGTGCATACATTGATAAGATCTTGAAAAGGTTCAAGATGGAAAACTCTAAGAAAGGTACCGTACCTATTCAAAGAGGAACGATGTTGAGTACGACTCAATGTCCAAGCTCAAAGGATGAGCAAGATAAAATGAAGGGAATCCCATACGCATCTGCTATTGGATCCATCATGTATGCAATGATATGCACTCGACCGGACGTGTCATGCGCCTTAAGCATGACAAGCCGTTACCAGCAAAATCCTGGAAACAGTCATTGGATGGCTGTTAAGAACATACTTAAGTACCTAAGGAGGACAAGAGATATGTTCCTAATCTATGGATCTGGTGACGAGGAACTCGTTGTAAAAGGTTACACGGGTGCGAGTTTCCAAACCGATCGTGATGATTCTCGGTCACAATCAGGATACATCTTCATTCTAAATGGAGGAGCGGTCTCTTGGAAGAGCTCCAAGCAGGATGTGGTGGCTCTATCAACTACAGAATCAGAATACGCCGCCGCCTCATTGGCAGCTCAAGAAGCTGCATGGTTGAAGAAATTCATTGCCGATCTAGGGGTTGTCCCTTCCATTCAGGACCCCCTAGAGATCTTTTGTGATAACGAGGGTGCAATTGCTCAAATCAAGGAACCCCGTGCTCATCAAAAGACTAGGCACATTGAGCGGAGATTCAACTACATACGAGATGAAGTTGAAAAGGGAAAGATATGTATTCGCAAAGTTCACACGGATCAAAACATTGCGGATCCTCTCACGAAGCTCCTTGAAAAGGCAAAGCATGAAGGTCATACTTGTGCCATGGGACTTCGATATTCTAGTGACTGGATTTGATCTGTATATTTTGTATTTGGATATCTGGAACCTTTTATTATTTGAATAAGATTATTTGGTTATAATGTTTCAATTAATGTTCCAATTTAGCATGTTTAATCCATGAGTAAATTAATTACTCTAAATGTCCGTAGTCGTTCAAACTTGTGGGAACAAGTGTGAGGGTAAGACTATTATGAACTTGGATTGGTTGATATTCATGAGGATGAATATAGAGCAATGGGTTGCTACCAAGGTTCATAGATATTTGTGGGATATAAATATTGGACTAACCCGCATCTCAAATTTTACTACATGGAATCTAATCGATTGATCATAAGTAAATTTGAGTAAAGGCGAATATCATTTGGTATCCTCCGACCTGAGATACATATTGGGTTTTGATATTCACTAAGTATTATACCTTGAGCTAATTCTTCACTGTCCTGAAATAGTGGACAGTACATAAGTGTATGTTCAGGTATAACACGAGGTGTTTGTGAGAAACGTATGTAGTCAAGATGGAATTTGTTCCTCTTATTCGTTGAGAGTTAGATGTCTAAGGCCTGATTAAGTTAAATCAACAAGGAATGATCATTCTGTGTCCTTGGATTTAACATGACATCTGTAACAAAAGGATAGATGATTGATTCACCTAAATCATTTCAAGTAGGGTACTTGAATAAGATGATGTTATTGAATGGCTATAAGTCATGCGTATTAAGGGTAGTAAACCGTTGTTAGGCGTCATTTACTGCTTGCATCAATCTTCTATGAATCTTGGGCAAGTGGGAGATTGTAGGATTATATGTACCCAAGACACTTAGAATATTGATGTGGTTAGTACGTTATGATCCAAGTCGGGTTATACCCAATAACAAGCTTAGCAAACACCAATTAATATTTAATTGATGATATGATCATGCAATTAAATATTTACACCAATTTAGAAAAAATAGGTTTTCTAAATAAGTTGCATATGAGATGGAACAATTTATTAGGATATTTTGTTCAATAATATTATTTGAAGTGTTATTTAAATTAGTTGTATAACACTAAATAATAATGAGAGTATACTACTTATACAATTAAATGGTTAATTGCATAAACTAGTTACAAGACTAGACAATATATGTGTATGTTAGTATTTGACATTTATAAAATATAACCACCTATTTTATAAATACAAAATACTAATAAAAAGGAGAATGGAATTAATATTTGGCCATGGAACCGTATGACATGCATGTGCATGTTCATGTTTTTTGTGTCTTGAGAAGAACACTTAAAACATTCTTGTTTCCACTACCAAAGGATTCTCTTGAACATTACAATTGACTAGTCTTGGGTTCTAAAATATGCTCCACTAAATAGCATAAATAAAACTCTCATTCATGATTCATCTTGACATGCAAATAACACACACAAACACCAAAACTCTCCCTAGAAAGCTACGGCCAGCAGCAGGAAATTTTCAGGGTTTTCAAGTGCTATTTTGTGTGTTCTTGGTGATTTCTTCCTAACAAGAAGGTGGTTTGCAAAGTAGCTTGGGGTATAGACACTTGAGGACCTCTACACTTGAGTTCTTGGCCAATTTCAAGCATCCAAAAGCTTTCATCTTGGTTGACTTTTCTGCTGGAGAAAGGTAGCAAATCACAGCTTTATATAGCTGTGATTTTATGTACATTTATGTATGTTCATAGCTTGTCCATTCACATATTTAAGATCCTATTGTTTTGGGTTTTGTTTTCATCTTAAAACTACATTTAGAACACAAAATTTTCAGATTATAAACTTGTTATAATCCTTAACATCCGCTGCGTTTTCTGAAAGTTTAAAAGGTTAAACTATGTTTTAGTGTTCTAACAAACCCAACAGACTTTTCTAGGGGGTTGGAAACCTACCACCGCCGGAAGAGGGTGGCGCTGCAGGTGGGTGATGGTGGTGTGGGAAAACAGAGAGCACCTCTCTCTTTACAGAAGATCCAGTGAGAAAAGAGGTTTCTCTCCTTTAAACTCAGATGAGGTCCAAAACGCACAACTCCACAAACATAAGTGGCCAAACAACAAACAAAAGAAGCCAACTGTTTCTCGTCTTCCTTTTTTCATATACAGGGTAATAGTTTGAAAAGTAACTAATGCATTGGTCTATATCAAATGGTTTGTGTCTTCTTTCCTAAAGCTTGGTAGCCGGTTCAAAGCATTCATCTTACAGTTTATGTTATTATCTTTTTTTCTCAAGTTTTCAGTGAAAGAATCAACTCATAATTCCTTTTGTCACCATTTTCATGTTCACCACAATTGTGAAGGACTTATCATATCTTCATTTTCATGTCATTTCCATAAATTTACTAAAGAAATCGATTTGGTATTAGATGATCAAGAAAGTTACAAGAGAATACTAAAACAAAACAATAATCGACATATATATACAAAGAGGAAACTGCAATCATGCCAAGAATTAAGGGATAACTATGGAAGTTGGTTGGAGGTGAATATGGCAGAATATACTGGAGGATTTGTATCTATCTATACTCCCCCTCAAGAAGATTTTGAACGCCCAACTTGTCTAGTAATGTTTTGAATTGTTGTGACCCGAGTGGTTTGGTAAGAACATCCGCAATCTGTGATTTAGTGTTGATTTGCATGGGTTGTATTTCTTTTGAGTCAACACGTTCTCTAACAAAATGACAATCCATCTCAATGTGTTTGGTACGTTCGTGGAAAACAGGATTAATGGCTATGTGACGTGCCGCTTGATTGTCACAAAAGAGGGGTGTTGGGCCGACGGGTGCAATGTCAAGTAGGCGTAGTAGCCACCTCATCCATAGAATTTCACTAACTGCATTCGCCATCGCCCGGTATTCGGCTTCTGCAGACGATCAAGAAACAATGGACTGCTTTTTAGACTTCCATGAGATCGGGGCGCGTCCCAAAAGTAATAGGTAACAGTTCTCGACCTTCGTGTGATTTGACACCCTAGCCAATCCGAGTCACAGTAGGCCGTGAGGTTCGTTCCTCCCGCCTTAGGAATTAAAATTCCTTGTCCAGGTGTTGCCTTGAGGTATCTGAGAACCCTGTTGGTTGCCTCCATGTGACTTTGTCTTGGATCACTAACGAATTGGCTCAATACGTTCACAGCATAAGTGATGTCAGGTCGTGTGGCTTGCAAGTAGAGAAGCTTTCCTATAAGCCTTCGATATTGGTTGGAATCCACTTCGATATTGGTTGGATATAAAATATATGATGCTAAACATAATAAAATAATTACATCCAGGCATGTTAAATTTTTGAGCACATATTCCTTTTTGCAAATGACGAACGTGAAAAGAAAAAAATGTTTATAATTCCTCAAAGTTGGAAAAGTGAAGCAACTGGCAATCAAAGTGGGCCATTGCATGATTTGGAAAATGAGCACCCAAATAGAGGAGAAGACTCTGTTGGGATCAGGCCTATTGGACAGCAAAGTGAATCAGGTGACCCACGAGCAGAAGCCTAACATGTTGATGAGCAAGCCCATGGGTCGCAAAACACAACAGTGGAAAATAATGGGCAAGAAAAGAGCCCACATGACAATGACGATATTGGGCCACTTGATGAGCAGACTGGGCCTCACAATGTGTCTAGCCAAAATGAAGAGAGTAATCCGAATAGTGGAGGTACCGAAAATGAAACCGTTAATGGTGAGCACATAAAGGAAAAGCGAAGCAGAACACAACCAAAATACTTTAAAGATTATAATGTCAAGCTTCCCCCATCTTTAAACCACCATCAACCCAGTTCCGATCAACAACCCTCTACGGTACATCCTTTAGCGCATTACATTTCTTATGAAAAATTTACTAACGAGCATAAAGTTTTTTTGGCGGCCATCACTTCAAGTAATGAGCCTAAAAATTTTCATCAAGCAGTGCAAGATCCCAGGTGGAGAGAAGCCATGCAAAAGAGATTCGAGCTCTTGAAGAAAATGAGACGTGGACCCTAGAAGAACTACCATAAGGGAAGCAAGCTATTGACTCGAAGTGGATCTACAAAATTAAGCACAAGCCAAATGGAGATGTGGAAAGATACAAGGCTCGTCTTGTTGCAAAAGGGTACACGCAAATAGAAGGAATAGACTTCCATGAAACCTTCGCACCTGTTGCAAAACTAGTCACAGTTCGGACCCTACTAACCATAGCTGTGAAACGAGGGTGGCACATACATCAACTTGACGTGAACAACGCTTTCCTGCATGGAGATTTGCATGAGGATGTCTACATGAGAATACCACAAGGTTTTGGCGAACGAGGCAAAAATTTGGTTTGCAAGCTAAGAAAATCACTCTATGGGCTTAAACAAGCATCGCGGAATTGGTACAAAAAATTTACCAACTCCTTGTCTGATATTGGTTTCAAACAAGTGAGTGCTGATCACTCATTGTTCAAGTTCAAAGAAAGGAACGTACAGCGTTAATCTATGTAGACGACGTTATCATTGTGGGAAATTGCTTAAACAAGATACAACATACTAAAGACTTCCTAGACAGAAAGTTCAGCATAAAGGACCTTGGACAATTGAAGTTTTTCCTTGGCATAGAAGTGGCGAGAACAAAGGAGGGCATGGTTCTGAGTCAAAGGAAATACACACTCGACATCCTTGAGGAAACCGGGACGATGGGCTGTCGACCAAGTCCCTTTCCCATGGAACAAAACTTGAAACTTGAAGGTGAATATCGCAGAATATACGGGAGGATTTGTATCCATCTATATTTACTAATCTTCATTTATAATATTTGATTATACTATTATCTAAATTGTTTTGACATAAATTTTGTTCGGATACGCGTCGGGTCAAATACACACGGTTTCATTTACTCTATATTTTAGAGTAAATTCAACTTGGGAATAAGTCGAAGCGATTGTAAGTCTATGTTTGATATAATTTTGTTTGGAAAAGAGTTGGATCAAATGTAATAAGTTTTCATTTAACGGTATAAATTTGAGTTGTTATACTTTTCGATGTAAATTAGTTTGAAAACGAGTCGGGTGGATTATAACTACACTATTTGTCACGCGGTGTATGATGCTGCTGCAACGCGCGATGGGTGGATGAAAAGACTAGTTTTCTTTTAAACAAAGAAAAAGAAAAGAAAAGAAAAGCCATAATTAGGTAACTAGTTTCGTGATAGTTCCAAAAGACTCGTATTCCATAGAAAAAAATCATTTTTTAACCATCCTTTCAACATAGGTTTAGAGATCTCTGTTCTTATTTTGTAATACTTTTATTAATTTTCCGTTTAAATGTCCTTATGTTTTTACTTTTTTACTTAAATCATTTCTGTTTTCATAACACACAAAAAAATATATATATATATGAAAGTATTTCAAATACAAAATGTATTTTTGCTACAAAGTGTGAGAAGACACAATGATTTAAAAAAGTCATAAAAAATTATATGTCACAGTCTAAATAGAATTTCCAAAAAGTAATTCCAAGATTTTGTTCCGCTAGCCGTCCTCACTAAAAAAATAAACGAAAACTAAAAAATAAAAAAATTAGCGTTTTTTTATTGTGTCATTTATAAAAGACACAATACGTACTTGTGTCAATATGAAAGACATAATGACGTCATTGTAATATGAAATACATAATGACGTCATTGTGTCATAAAAAGACACAATAAAATTTTATTTTATTTTACTTTTATTTTTTTTAAAAGAGGACAACGAGAGGAACAGAGACTCCGAACTACTTTTGTGAGAAATTCGATTTATATTATGAGACACATTTTTTGTGGCTTTTTTAGTTTTATTGTCTTTGCGCACTTTATAGCAAAATACATTTTATAGAATAACTCATCCACAAATTATTATCTACTCTTAACAGCTTTGAACACTAGAAATGCGTATAAGATGATCTTTGATTTCATGTTTTTATAAGCGATCATCCGACTATCATGCTTGGTTCCAAAACACATTTAAACAATTTATTACTTGCAGCCCTCTCATGAACAAAGTAATCTTAACCAAGGTGGTCATCTTCTTTTTCTTTCACTTTCTTTAATTTTTTAGAGTAAAATGTCATTTTCGTACATGACATTTTGATAAATTTACTATTTCAATGCAAAAATGTTTTTTTTGTCATTTCATTCACTTTAGTTTACCAAATGTTATCATTTTCATCAGATCCACTAACTCCGTTAAAATTTTCATTAAATATGAGGGTATTTTAGTATTTTTCAACACTCTAGTTATCCAACTAAACAAATTAATCAATTAATAGTCAACTAAAACCATAAAACATATGAAACGACTAGTGAGACTGGCCGCTTCGGTTTAAAAACTTTGATTAACTCTAATTCATATTATTCGATTGAGGTCTGCTGTAAGATCTCAATTAACCTTCACATTTTGTTCTGATGTGTACATTTATTCGATTGAGGTATGTTGTGGGACTGAGGTCTGTTGTTGTCACGCTTTGTTTGATTGAAGTATACTATCGTCACGTTTGTTCGAATGTGACAACGATAGAGCTCAATCAAACAAAGTATGACAAACATTATATCTCAACGAACAATGATGCACATTCAAACAAAACGTGAAGATTACTGAAAATCTCACAGCAGACCTCAATCGAAAAACATGAGTTAGAGTTAATCAAAACTTTTAAATCGAAGCGTTCGGTCTCACTAGTCACTTGATATGATTTTTAGTATTAATTGAATATTAATGGCTAATGTGTTTAGTTGGATAATTATATTTGTTTTAATTGGATAATTAGGGTGTTAAAAAAGACTAAAATACCTTTATATTTAACGGAGATAGTGGAATGAATGAAAAGTCCAACTTTTGATAAACTACAGTGACTGAAATGTCAAAAAAAGTTTTTGAATTGAAATGATAAATTTAACAAAACGTCAGGGACGAAAAATAACATTTACAACTTTATTTATTTGACAATAATTTGGGTCATGTTTATTTCTTTTGTTAAGGTAAACATACAACACTACTAAACTACATCATAATCTACTTTTATCATAATTAAACGTATTACCTAAAAAGATTTTACCTCTACCAACCCCTGCAACCAAAATTACACTCATGTTTAATTAAGCCGGCATTGGCGTGATGTATTATTTTATCTGTTGACTAGAATATTATTAAATCAAAATTTCTAGATTTTCCGGTCAGCAATGACGATTCAAAGTCACATGTGGTCGTTTGACTTGGCATACGTACGTACGCACGCTATTTCCTTCACATTTGGCTTCCTTTTCTTTCCAAAGAAACTTCAACACTCCTTCCCATATTCTTTCATATATATATATACACATCCAAAAACTCGCATTTACTCATACATTCGTTCATATTTTTCGATCATCAACCCGACTTTGGAGAAGACCATATCCCGGCCCGTTTCAAGATTCGAATAAATAACGAGACGATGAATTCTGTGAGACTAAATGTTTTGCCAATCATTGGTTTTATGATCATGGCAATTCCGCAAGTTAGCAAAGCTCAAAACTTTGCTCCTTCTCCAGCTCCATTGCCATCCAATGATGGTCAGCATAAAATTTTAATACTAATTACGTTTTTAATTATATAAATAAGTGAATTTTATATGCGATTTATTTATTTATTAATTTTTTTAGTTTGTGCAATGAAGACTGATTCTATAATTTGTTTAAAATGCAGGAGCAGCGATTGATCAAGGGATAGCTTATGTTCTTTTATTTGTAGCATTAGCGATCACATATCTTGTCCATTAAATTTAATATAATTTTCTAGATATTAGTTAAATTAATATTCTTTATGTGTTTTGAAACTATGTATTTTTGTTTGTAAATTCATAGACCAATATCTATCAATATACATATACATTCTTTAAATCTTTTGTGTTGGCACCCACAGCCAAAGGTTCTTTAATAATATTTGTTTAAACGGGAAATTGTTTGGTTACATTGGATCTGATAAGTGCTGTTTCATATTATTCAATTAAACATTAACAAATACGTTCAACAACTGTATAATGCGGAAAATAGTAAATGATTAGCTTTAATAATGAACTACCATTTTCAGTATTAGTTGTATCAGTTATAATGAGACGAGACACGTTGAACTGGACCAAAAAATTGTGTTGTACACATCAGTGATCAGTATATGCGTTTGGTGAGCCCAAATAAAGTTGTAATGGATATGGGCCGAGCTAGTCCAAACCCAACCATAATTATCGTTCATAGGCCTTGTTTTGAAAGAAAGAGAAGTTGAGTTAGTTACAACATAATTAGACAACTATGTTTTTAGGTGTTTTTGGAGGAGAGATGTTGAAATATATAGATGTTCAATTCAATGACTGACAAACATTTTTACTTATATTTTTTGTTGTCTATTTTACATGTATCTCATTGGTGTTGTGGGCTGGATTATGAGTGCTAATGGGCTTGGATAACAGCTGATGGGTTAAGAGTACACGTGGGCTTGTAGCTGATTAGCTTGTAGATGGGCTGGGCTTTGGCTTCTGAGATGATTCTTTAGTTAAGTTTGACTTTTTTACATTATAACAGATCTAGACCACAAAAGAGAAAAAGTGACCTTCACATTATTGTCTTCAGATCTATCATCTCTTCCTCAAGGTCATCTTTTCATCAAGAGTGATTTTAGGGTTTTAACCCAACTTGATTCTGTCTTCTTAATCTAGTGTAAGATCATTTTCTGCATCTCATCTTATATGGTCTTCATCATCAAGAACATGCTTCTTCTTTAACAATGACGATGTGACCTGTTTGATTAGGATTAAACATCTTGAAAGCAGTGGATATTTAACTCTTCTTCATCTAATCTGTTAGGTCTTTGATTTCTTGATTTGTAGTGTTTCATTCTAGATTGTCATTGAATCATTGATTTGTGAGTATTAGGTTGAGAGTTTGTAGTCTCTTCGATATCTTTTTAACTCTTTGTAATCTTGTGAAGTTTTGGATGTAAGTGGTTCAAGTTCTTGCGTTTGATTTTGTTTGATACATGTTTTTGACATGGTATCAGAGCTAATGGCTCTGGTTGATTGTCTTGTTCGATTCTGGTCTCCTTCCGCTGTTCACATCCAAATGTTCGCAATTAGGGTTTTCAAGTTTGAAACTCAAACTCCTGGTTATGGTCTTGAGACGTGTATGTGGTGACATCCGGTGTTTCCGATTTTAGATCTGCAATTTGAGTGTATATCAGAAAATAATCTAATGCTGGCATAAAGAAGGGTTAGTTCTTGTAGCACTTTGCTAACACCAACAGTGTGGCTATCATCTATTTTGAGGTTCAAGAGCTCGTGTCATTTGGTCTTTATCAACCAAGAGTCTATTTCTGTCTGATCTATGATTGTGTCTTCGCTGGTGAAGAAAGCTGGTTGGAATCTAAGTGTATTTCTAAAAAGTCAAAGCGAAGTAGCTATTTCTTCTGCGTAGGTTGGAGAAATTGCAGCATATGCGGTATGCCTACTTTGTCTTCTTACGTATTGTTCAACTTTCATTGCTGATTGGGGACACTACTCAATATTAACTTGACAAAACATGCAATGTGAGGTTTCTCATACTTTTTAATCTGTTTTTCTTTTCATAAAGCAATTTGTTAGTCATATTTGGCTTGCTAGATGGACCAGCAGGGGTTTGATATACAGGAAGAGCCACACTCGTTTTCTATGCTGCATATATACATGTTCTTGAGGTTCTTGTTTAATTATATGATGGTGTTCAATGAGTTTATTGATCTTGTTTCCATATACTGCTTGCTCATTTGTTCCTGTGTGCTTGATTGCATTTTGTTCTCACCGTCTTGGTTCTAATTTCTCACTCCCTGGTTAAGACTTGTCAAGCCACCATTAAGTGTGTTAGGGTCTGGACACTGGCCAGGCTTTGTGAGCTTGTGGAAATCAGACTTAATTTCTATTCAGCGTATGCTTGTGTGTGAACATGAACGTTTGATTATTAGACTTGATACTAGTGATACTTACCTACTCTCTCGCACACATTAGTTTTTCAAATTTATTTTAAGATCGATCAACCACGTGTGTGTTTCTTATGGGAAATTGTTATAGAAACCATGTTTGTTTTTGCTAAAATAGTGGGTCTGAAGGTGTTATTGAAACATACTGATGTTTGTTTCTTTAAAGATTGGTTAACAAAGTTTTCATCTGTGATCTATCTAATTTGTATTACATTAGAAAAGCCACGTGTGTTATCAACCAGTGCTGATGCTAATACTTTATGGCTGTTATCATAAACTTGCAGTTCAGGTTGGCTGCAAGAAAATTAAAGCAAAATTTAATCCTATTTAGGTTCTTTGTTTTGTTTAAAGGAAAGTTGGAACATGTTTACAAAGTGTATTGTGTTAATAACATTGTTGTTTGAAAATACAAACGGGTAGTCCCAAATTTACTTTAGATTGATGGTGAAAATAAAACAGTCAAATTCTCTTTGCTTTCCTGGGAACTAGTTAAATTCAAACTTTGTGTTATGACATTTTGAGAATATTAAGAATATCAAGTTTGATGAAGCTACAAGTATTTTTCAATTTTGTGTTTGGTATGTTGTGTAGTTAACCTGAATAAAATATATGAAAATAGTTTTGATACTTACCTTTTTAAAAAGAATTTGCTTATTTTAATCTTCTTTAAACAAATAATTTGACGTTATTAAGGTAAATAAAAATTCAGCAGATTTGAGTTAAATGAACAATGATCTGTGCCTTTATGCAAGTTTATGTGGATTACTATAAAGTACTTTAAAATTCTGCAGCTCAACTCTCTCTTATGTGGGTTGAGTTTATGGAAAAAAAGAGTTTATATAAGTTTTGTATTATAAAAGTTCAGGTTAAATCTCTACTAAAGCTGTTTTAGTTAGAACCACCAAAACAAGAAAGCTTGTATATGTTGTTCTTAAGAATTTTTTTAAGGAAAAATGTTGTGTCTAGTATATAATTGTTTAATCAACTAGTGGATTTATCAAAAGGTTCAAGTATAAGAAAAAATTGATTGCATGCTTGTGTGGTTCTTGGGCAATGTGTTTTGTAAATGACTGTATGTTTTCAGTATGGTCTAAAATTGTGGTGAGGATTATTTTGTGTTTTGTGTTGTCATTAGTTCATTTATTATGATGCGTTCTATATGTTGAATATTTGTCTGTGGTTTATCATTGATCTCAATTCTTTGTCTTGAATTGTATGACTTACTTTTGTCTTGAATAGTGCAAAATTGCCTATTGCCTATGACCGAGTTTTGACGGGTGTTATGTGGTATCATGAATGTCTTATTTCATTCTATAATTTTTTGATTTTATGATTGTGTGTTTAACCCGTATGGTCGTATGTCTTATTAGTCTTGCTGTCTGGTTAGCCAAACCGTGTGGTTTCTAGGTTCTTTAACCGGTCGTGTTATTATGACTTTAAAAGTGTTCTTGAATATCTTTGACAGCCTTGTATGTTTTCTCTTGTGTGAGATATGTTATTTTCTGATTGCAAGTCATGTGATTGTGTGTTCAATCGGAAATTCTTTTATGGTTATATCTTACTAGTCTGGTATGGGTATGATAGTTTTATCGTTATCAGTCTGGTTCTTTGAATCTTATGATTCGTTATTTTTTTGTGAAGTTGTAAAAGTTTTTGCTTGTTTCAATTAGTCTTTATGTTCTTTATAAGTACTCTCATGATACTTTTTTTGTAAAGTTGTAAAAGTTTTGAACAAGTCAAATTAGTCTTTAAGTTCTCACAAATTCTGTCTTCAGGCTTGGTTCTGAGTTTTTAAAAGCTGTGTGGCTTTTATCTTTCTTATCAGATATGTATCTGATATTGTTAGTGAATTGTATGATTCAATCTATCATAATCAAATGATATGTTTATGATACTCTTAGTGAATATATGATTTCTTCTGTCTTAATCTGATTTTGTTATGATTTTTTCTCATCTTTCAGACATGTTCTGAAATGGTATAAAATCATGTGTTTCATCATATTTGTATATCTTTTATAGTCAAATTGTTGTCTCAAATGAATATGATGTTGACTGTTGTTTTTTCCGTGGTGATTACCACATGATATGTTGTGCCTTGAGGCATTGTGTATAATTACTCTTTATCAATGGTGAGTCTAAAACTTGTTATTTGATTGAGATAATTTTTATAACTATGTTAAGAGGAAATAATTTTTATTAGAAAATGTCAGCTTGTGTTATATCTATCTTTATTAACACTAAGCTGTAGTTTCTTGATTAAAATTTTCTCTTCAATGTTGTTGTTTCTGCCTTCTTTGATTGAAAGGTGAGGATGATTCTCTGTTGTATGCTTTCTATCTTCTATATGATTTGTTACTCTTATGTGCTTCATCCCTCTGAATGAGACACATGTGTTCTTGTAACACCAAGTATCTTTGTCTCATTTATAATAGTTTGTTGGATCTGATTGATTTGTTTGATCAGATGTTAGTTTTGTTTTTTTAAGTGATCATAGTTGATTGAAAGGTGTAATAGTTTTTTTTGGTGTTTTTTGATAGACTTAAAGTTTTTCGTTGTTAATAAAGGAAACCCGTTTTGCAAAAGTCTTATTCTGTTGTCTTTGCTTATTTTTTTATCAAAATTTTTAAATACTATATGCTCTATGATCGAATAACTTTGATAAAAATGGTAAGCATAAATAAAAAAGCCAACCTTTTTACATAAAAACGAATTTGGTGTCTTCATGTACAAAATTAACCATTTTCTAGGAAATGGTTATTTTGGTTGTTTATTCACATGGTTTTTGGGTGTTTTTTTGAAGAAACAAAAGTTCCATGATATTAAAAGAATATATACAGGTTTTAATGCAAAGTTTCTTCTTTAGTAATCGTTAGTTGTGTTTTGGTGTGTGGCTTTATTACATGTTTTTTTTATGAGATTGTACTTGTTTCTTCGTAACAAAGTCGTTCATTACCTTGTATTATTACTTCTATGTATTTTCTTCGTACAGCTATATGTTATTTCAAGTATATATATATATATATATGTATATATATATATAAAATTAAATGTGTTTAAACAAGTTTAAATATATGCCCATTGAATTGAGGGGGGGGGGGTGTTGAAATATAGATGTTCAATTCAATGACTGATAAACATTTTTGCTTATATTTTTTGTTGTCTATTTTACATGTATCTCATTGGTGTTGTGGGATGGATTATGAGTGCTAATGGGCTTGGATAACAGCTGATGGGTTAAGAGTATATGTGGGCTTGTAGCTGATTAGCTTGTAGATGGGCTGGGCTTTGGCTTCTGAGATGATTCTTTAGTTAAGTTTGGCTTTTTTACATTATAACAGATCTAGACCACAAAAGAGAAAAAGTGACCTTCACATTATTGTCTTCAGATCTATCATCTCTTCCTCAAGGTCATCTTTTTCATCAAGAGTGATTTTAGGGTTTTAACCCATCTTGGTTCTGTCTTCTTGATCTAGTGTAAGATCATTTTCTGCATCTCATCTTATATGGTCTTCATCATCAAGAACATGCTTCTTCTTTAACAATGACGGTGTGACCTGTTTGATTAGGATTAAACATCTTGAAAGCAGTGGATATTTAACTCTTCTTCATCTAATCTGTTAGGTCTTTGATTTCTTGATTTATAGTGTTTCATTCTAGATTGTCATTGAATCATTGATTTGTGAGTATTAGGTTGAGAGTTTGTAGTCTCTTCGATATCTTTTTAACTCTTTGTAATCTTGTGAAGTTTTGGATTAAAATTAATCACAGATTCAATGTTGAATCTGTAAGTTGTTCAAGTTCTTGCGTTTGATTTCGTTTGATACATGTTTTTGACAAGAGAGTGCGAGGTGGAGAAGAGAGGTAATTAGACGGAGGTGAGAGGGTAGGAAGAAAAAACGGATGTTGGGAGTAGGAGAGGGGTGGGGGGTGGGGGAGTCGGTTTGGATGGGTTTTGGTGCATGTGATGGGACATGAGAGAAAAAGATAAACGCAATAACTACGTCATGTTTTTAGCACGTCTTATTAGCGATGCTCTTAAGAAAGCTACGGTAACACAATCTCCACCTTAAACTAGACATTCCTTTGTTCCACCTTTAACAACTTTAGACACTTGAGAAATTTCGAATATGAAAGGATTTTCTTTCATCATCAATTTATCTAGATTTTCTTTATATGCACTTTGATTATAGATGGCAAACTACAACACTTTAACCTTATCAATCTAAAATTTGATAAAAATATGTTAGATTTTGTTTTGTTTATAAGATTCATATTTATTTTTTGCACAAATGCATTATGCTGAGGTGTTCTCCCACTAACCACTACAAGGAGACAGGTCTTTAGGGGCGACGAGAGTCGCCGCTAAAAACCCCCCTTGTCGCCGCTATTACCTTTAGCGGCGACCTGTCGCCGCAAAAAAATCGCCGGTATTAAACCGTCGCTAATGGTCAAAATTTCGCCGCTAATGTGTCGCCGCTAAAAAGGTCGCCGCTAATGCCTATATGTCGCCGCTATTGGGTCGCCGCTATTGGGTCGCCGCTAAAGGCCTCAGAATTGACGAAAAATATGTCGCCCCTAATGCTTATATGTCGCCGCTAATGGTTATTTTTTTTTACTTTTTTGTTTTTTTAAAAATCCAGTTTTCATCCCAAATAAACCTAGATTTTCTAATAACATAATCTAATAACATAAACTACAATATAGATTATGAAATATCATACAATCAAACGTAGATAAGCTATTCAAACATAGATTACGAAATATCATACAATCAAACATATCATACAATCAAACATAAAATAAGCTATTCATCCCCCTCGTCTGAATCATCTTCTTCCGCTTGATTTGGAGCCTTTTGCGAAGCAATTAATTGTGTTATTTGTGACATAAATTGCGCATTTTGGAACAGACTTGAAATTTGCTCCTGCAAAAAAAAAATACATTTATATTTTGACAAAATATATGAAGTGTAAACCAAACATACTATGTTGAACTTAACACATCTAAGTTTAAGTTATTTTGACTCGTTTAACCACAAATCATGTCCTTTTCACCCGTTTTGACCCGTTTAAGCTAAACTTAGATAATTAAATTCTATTTTAGCGATTAAAAGTCATAATTAACTTAAAGCAACTATGATTAACTTAACACATCCAAGTTTAAGTTATTTTAACTCGTTTAACCACAAATCATGTTCTTTTCACCCGTTTTGACCCGTTTAAGCTAAACTTAGATAATTAAATTCTATTTTAGCGATTAAAAGTCATAATTAACTTAAAACAACTATGTTTAACTTAACACATCCAAGTTTAAGTTATTTTAACTCGTTTAACCACAAATCATGTCCTTTTCACCTATTTTGACCCGTTTAAGCTAAACTTAGATAATTAATTTCTATTTTAGCGATTAAAAGTCATAATTAACCTAAAATAACTATGATGAACTTAACACATTCAAGTTTAAGTTATTTTGACCCGTTTATCCGCAAATCATGTTCTTTTCACCCGTTTTGAGCCGTTTAAGCTAAACTTAGATAATTAAGAATGGTTTGTTCAACATAGTATAATTAAGTTTAAGTTTAAGTTTAAGTTATTTTGACCCGTTTTGACCCGTTTAAGCTAAACTTAGATAATTAAAAGTCATAATTATCCTAAAACAAAATGATGCACTTACCTGTGTAAATGACTGAGGAGTTTGTTCGTGATCATGTACAAAAGAACTCGTCCCTGAAGATGAGAATGGTTTACGCCAATCCCCCTAATATGTCCACGCCGTTGTCCCAACACCGAATCAAAAACATCGACTTCATTCAACGTTGATGATCCACTTTCTTGATTTTGGGTTTGACTTAGCTCATCAAACCTTTCCTTTAATTGGTTCTGTATTAATTAACAAAAATATATTAACATATTTATACATACATAAAGAACTCGACATTCTTAATTTGAAATACTTACATATTGTTGTTGTGCTACCTCGCTATCAAATGTCCCATCTTTACCAGTATGTGCATCACGAAACGTCTCCAGTCTGCTTTTATTCTGTTTTTAAAAAGTATAATATATATTAAAAATACTAATATATAATACACAAATATATAAATTTAAATCATTACATTCTTATAACAATAACTACTATATGAAGCAGTCCCCCCACGGTTTGTATATATTTGTTGTTGACGATTTGCTTTGTTTGAACTTGACACATTTCTATATGCGTCACTCATAAAATAGTCAACGGTTTGGCTCCAATTTTTATGATTCATGCCTGGTGGAGGATTCATCCTTGCTTGTTCTACATTTTCTTAGCCTCCAACTCGATCAAAATGTCTTTTTGCCACATTTTTTCGATCTCTAAATCATTTGAGAAAGACCGAATGGATTCCACCCTCTATCTGTGCGCGCTCACGATCTCGCAATATCTCATTAAAGTCAAAGCGTCGCTACATTTAAGTTAAATAAAATAAAAGTTAGTTATGTAAAATTGAATAACAAACATATAACTTATAAAATTTTACCGCCATATGCTCTTCCAAAGCATTCTTCTGAGCATCGGAAAGATTTTCATTCGAACGAACATTAAAAGGAAAATTAGCTTCCATGTATATCCCCACCTCGCGAACAAACATATTATTAAGTTCGCCAAGGGGGGTATACGTGGCAGCTCTATCAAATGGAAGAGATAAAGGTCCTCCCTTTTTAGATAACTCTTGCTGCAATTTCTTATTTTTCGCCTTGCCTCTTGTTTTATGAGAAGGCGTGCCTGTAATTAGATTAAAAAATCATTAATTGCATCATATATTAATAATAATTGAATAAACATATTAATAAATTAATTATAATAACCATTACCATCTAACGCGTGACTGCCAGGACCGTCAAATGGAGGTAGTGGTGGATCCCCCGCGCCATCACCTCCATGGCTCATAACATCAGCCATAAGGTATGCGGAAACAATCCACAATGAAATCATGTCTTGAAATATAAGATTTAGAACATAATGTTAAAATAAGAAGAAAGTGTTGTAGTCAACATGAAAATAGTAGTTGGATGTGTGCCTTTTGTTTTAACTGTAACACTATGTTGATAGCTATAATAGTATGTCAATCAGTTGTATGAGTGTTTGACAAACTATGAATGTGACTACGAATTGCAATATTGTAATAAGCAGATAATCACTTTCTAGAAGTAACATGTTAAACACGAGAATTATGAAACACAAAATGAACATAATGCAGTTAATGACAACAAGCCGGTTCAAGTTTAAATCATATACAACAAAATATACCAATTGGCAAGAAAAAGATGCATAGAGATCAACAAACCAATCATTAAACCTTGACTCCCAAATCGACATTCTTTTGCGGATACTTCAAAATCCAAAGATAAACTTTGGGGTGGATACACATGATGCTATCAAAACTCATAACATAAAAGCTTTGTCAAAGTACTTTTGTAACAATAGTCAAACTCAAAGACAAACTGTATAACACGTAGAGCGAGTAGCCAAAATGCAAGAACATCTAGCCATTGTAAACATCAAAGAAATCTACTCTCTCTGAGATGGTTCAGGTCATAAACATAAAACTTATGCAAATTACCATATTCAGATATGCATTTTGACTTATACAGACAAACAATTCATTTTCAGCGTCCCATCGTCAAAAATACTTATGTAAACTCTAGGAAAACAAACCTTCCATGTAGAATAATATTAAATAGACCAAAGGCATACTTTTTAATCTCCAAACCTAATTAAATGTATCGATTTTGATCGCGAGCATAATAATTTTGACCAAAAAAGTCAAACTACACCATAATGTTTAGTAACTGGGAATCAGATAGTGTATATTCCAGATTTCCAGATTCAAATTTCAAGTATGATATTACTTGTGACATATTAGTCCATAACCAAGAGACTCAAACAGGTGATTCTACAGTACAACTCTAATCAGCACATAATTTTCCCAAATTTCATGACCTAAAAATCTCATAGACTCGTACACAACAGATAAACAACACCAAAGTGAAACGCACCTTCACAAGAACAATTTGCACCACAAAAAACGATCAATCACAGATCAAATTCATATAAAAACCTTGAATCCATTATTCATCAAGTATGCAACATAATTTTAGCTGATTAAGTAAAACTTACAAGTTCCCCTTGATTTTAAACCACGTTTCCGCACATTGTTTATGAGCAGCACCCAGATCCCCTTTGCAATTACACCCTAATTCAATCGCACCGCCACCGCGATTGAGGAGAAAGAGGGGTGGTCGCGATCGGGTGGTGGCCGGAGGGTGGTGGCCGGAGGGTGGTGGCCGGAGGGTGTTGGTCGGCGGCGGCAGCAGGGAGATGGAGGGAAAGCAAGTTAGCGCGCAGAGAGATGGAGGGAATGGAGATCGATGTGGAGGGAAGTCGCGTATTCACCTGGGTATATTTTTAACCAATAGCGGCGACTTGTCGCCGCTAATAGTGTCGCCGCTATTGGTTAAGTACGATCAATCCCTGTCCGTTAGATCTGTTGCACGATCAACGGTTAGATCTTTTGAAAAAAATTGGAAACGGATTAACGAGCAATAGCGGCGACATGTCGCCGCTAATACTGTCGCCGCTATTGCTGTCGCCGCTAATGAGAGTGTCGCCGCTAATAGAGGCGCCACTATTACTGACATTTCTTGTAGTGAACTACATTATTTTTTGTACGGATGTAACACGAGAAATATAATCCCACAATACTTGTATTACATCATATTAATATAAATTAATATTTATATTTACACATTATCTTAATTTTTATATTACTCCATAAAACAATATAAAGATAATATGTTGTGATTCATTAATTACCATATTTCTTAATGATAATTGTCTAACCATATAATAGGGTGGTACACGTTAAAATATAGTTTACATTTGTATGTGTGACCCATTGGATCATATATCAATTGCTTCAATGTTATACGTTGTATCTTGGGCATATAAGTCCAACAGTACTCAAGCCTTACTTGGAGGCGAGCGATTGTGTTACAAATGACATAGCGTGAGGTATGGATGACAGTTTGCATGTAACTTGCATTTTAAGTAATAAAATCTAACAACCTCCTATGTTTTGTAAGTCAACATATATATCACCCTGAGTATCTATTTAAATGAAATCATGTGTTAGGCCTCCTTATTTTGGATGGGGTTCGTCTAGACGTATATATGCCCCAAGGTTTCAACGTATCTTAATGATTTGCTAGGTGACTAATACTATATATGTACATTTCAAGCCATTGACTAAAGCAAATTAAACTACTATGTATATAATCTAAGTTACATCACACAAAATAAGAATTTTACTAATTATTTTTAGCTTGAATACAACCCTAAAACAATTTAAGAAAAAAACGAAGGGGTCATGGATTCATCTTGTGTGTGTGTCTAAGACAGCCTAGATTCAAATCAATTTAGTTCAACTAAATATAGGACCCTAATCAATAATCAAACATGCATTTTAATCAATTTTGGAAATTTGGATTTATAGCACAATCAGCACATATCTTACCTCAATCCTACACATCAACGCAAACTTTTATTTTAATTAAAATTCAATTAATTATATTTAATACTTAGCATTTAATATTGTATATTTGTCACACCCCGAGATGCGCAGTGGAAGTTCACGTGTGTCGGTGGTAACGTGAGTTGGACTATTTCAACAATTACCAAGCAAACATACATATTTAAAATTATGGCTACCATAACTTATACTAAAAGAGTTATTGCAACATTATAAATAGATGTCTTAAGTTGTAAAAACTTAAAAAGTAATAACAAAAACATAGTTTTAATCATTAACGGAAATTTTAGTCGGCAGCGAAATTTGGTCCCAAAAGTGGTATGCAAAACTTATATGTTTGCCATGAAACATTTTCATTCCCATGCATGCTTAGTTACCTGAAAAAAAAATACCTAAAAGTATATCAACGAAAAGTTGGTGTGTCAATAAAACGGTAAATAAAGTTTCCTTTTATAGAAAGATATGATTACCCAGGAATCAACCACTGAATCGTCAAGGACTAGCTAGGTCTAATGACTATGATCGCAACCAAGAGCTCCATAATCACACCAAGACACAATTGTCCGTCAAGTTCCTTTCAAAATATATTTCCTCGTCTAAAACCGACCAACGCGACCGATTACGAGAGGTGCTTGTCAAACCCGATAGATCTACTAATGATATGTGACCCCTCAACGATTAATGATTATTACCTAGGCCGTCATACACAATAAACAAACAACTCAAGACCTTCATAAATATCACGCAGTTATTCCACCACTAAATTATATCAAACAAAAAAGTTATAGCATGTTTCCCCCAAAAATAGTAAATAAAAATATTATTTAAAAAGAGGTTGTGAAAACTCACATTGAATGCGACAAACGTAAATCTAGCAAAGACAAGCCCAAATGATGGAATCGACCAATTAATGCCTTAAACACGAAAGACCCATTAATCCTCAAATGACAAATCTATCATCCAAGTTATTCACCCAACTTACTACACTAGTAAATAAATCCATTTTTCAAACAACCTGTTGGCGACTTTCAATTTAGTTAATTTTTTATATTACAAGTGACAAAAATTATTTTATTAAATGAATCATTTAACGCTTTTCATATCAATGCACACATCTCACTCACATATAATTATTATTAATATAAATATATGAAAATATGAATATATGAACACATGAAAAACCCTAAGTCATGAATTTAGTAAAAACATAATTTATTTACACTTAACAAAATTTCATCAAAATTAATAATTTTACAAAATTTATAAAAAAATATATAGACTTGTTCTTTATGAGAAAAACCAATTTTCATATCTATTACAAAAATATCACTTTTTATTTAGTATCAATCAATAATAGGATTTATATATTTAACAAATGAATATATTTTTCATCCAAAATAAATATATTTAATCATGTTAAGACATGCTCTTTTATAAAAATATCATCATTTAAGTTGAACCAAATACTACCCATACTAGTTAATTTTTAACCCAAAACCGTACAGTTTTACATAATAAAAACCATACATAAACACATGTACACCTCATGATAATTATACATGATTTAAAATATTTATTTTATACTCAAAACACTTTAACATTTTCTGTTTAAAATCAGTTGTATATCAACTCCAAGTTTCAACCATAGAATTGTCGGTTTTCGACTTTATAAGCGTATAACGCCAACACTGATGCCTATACACATCATAGATTAAATACATACATAAAACACAAGTTTTTCACTTTAAAATATAAAGTTTACTTCTGTCCAAAGCCAGAGTTATGCAAAACTTCATATTTTTAAGTAAAAAATACCGTTTTAAACATAATTTTAAGCATAAAGCGTATATGTAATTAAATTCAACCATCAAGATTATCTTTTTATATAAGAATGAATATCTTTAATACATATTAAACACATTTTAATCACATTTTTCTAGATTTAATATAATCTCATTCTTGCAAATAATTTTCAACTTGTTATAATTACCTTTTTTTTACGTACTCATTTATTACTTGATCATCATTATATAAGAACTTTATATTTACTATATCATTAATCGAAATCACATTTATACCCTAGATGAACAAAGATGAAAGAAAGAGAGATGAGGATTTTTTGGTGTTCGACATGTGAAGGGTGCTAATGAAACAATTTCATAAGGTTGGAGAGAACAACCAACAACACTTAACAGATTAAATAGGAAACCTACTTATGAACAAAAAATAAAAGTAAAGAACACAAGCAGAACAGAGGAATCTAGTTTTCAAGAATAATGTATATTACTTTCAAGTGTTTTACAATTGTTACAAGGCTTAGTACTAAGCATCGGTACCTGAGATACTTTATAGTACATTCTACGGTCGGTCATACTTTGAAGGCCAGCTGGAATATTAATCTAGAAAACAAGATCAATGTAAAGTCAAAAAACAGATATGACATGCCATAGCTCACATCCTTATCTATTATAAAAAGAATAAAAGTACAAAATAGAAAGTTACCGACTCTAATACCTTAATTACAGTCGATAAAAGTATGGAGATATCACCAACTTGTATAAGTTGGTGAGTCTTCAGAGATGGCACCGGAAAGTTGTTTAGTTTTTTCAAAAACATGTCCGATAAAGCATGTCTTCTCAGTCTTCAGAAGAAATCAGTCTATTGGTTTCGGAAGACTTTGTTTTGAAGCTTCAGAAGACTTCATATTTGGCTTCGGAAAAAATGTTCTTTTGGCTTCGAAAGATTTGACACTTAGAGAATTTCTTTAGTGCTTTTGTCAAATATTCTGACGTAACTTTTTTTATACTTCAGCATGCATGGTGAGAGCTATTTGGTTGCAACTACCTCTAAGATTAACTCTTACGAGCTTGATTCTTGCGAGAAATTCCACTAAAATCACTTAGGATCTTTAAAATTTGGGTGATTGTAGAGAGAATCAATCTTGAAATATCAAAATAAAGCAAATGGAGGGGGTGTTTGGTTATGTTTCGACCGAGAAGGGAGGAGAGAGAGGAGTGAGAAAGTATGTGTAGGTAAAATGGAAATTATGAGAAGCTTGAGTGTATACTTAGGTTTTATAGCCATAATTGATGATTATTTAATTCAAGTTACTTATTGGATATGGCTAGATATTTTACATAGTGGCTAGATATTTTACATAGTGGCTAGATATCTTAGGAAAGGGGTTAGTCTCGTTAATTTTCTCTTAAAACTTTAAACATTTGGTCCGACAGTTTAAGAGGACACTTTTATAAAATCAAAATATTAATTTGAGGGTTTTCCATAAATAAATAATAATAATTACCAGAAAAAATAATATTTAGTACGTTAACACAGTGTGTAACAAACTGATATTAAACCAAAGCAAGATTTGAAATTCTTAAACATACGGAATAAAATTATTAATTAGTATTTGCATGAAATAATAATATTTTCACTTGTAGAGCATTAATTTATGAAAAATCAAAACAAATCAACTAGATTTTGAAATTCATAAATAACCAAATTGTCACCAATGCTCGCTAAAAGATTTCTATCGCGAAGCGACACGATAATTCATAAACTTACCAAATATGAAATTATGCACAAATTAAAGGGTTTTTCTAGACCTTAGTGTCTCCATACCATTTCCTTCATTTCCTAACGTAAAGGAAGGAAATTATACCTTCACGACATCTGGTCTTTGTGCTAAACGTTCCTAGCATCCCATTCCAAGCTCTTGAAAATGCACTAGACATTCCACACTCGAAGGAGCAATAAAAATTGAGGTCTGACGCGAACACAACATAACCATTTATTTATTTGTCTCTTTAAATGTAGAGAGAGTACTGTGAGATTTTAGCATAAATTAGAAAGCCAAGGCCTACTTTTTATGGAGCTACTCAAACCTAAACTCACCATCCCATGATCGAGTGCACCAGATGGCCCATCTAGTGCCACACATCCCATCTTTTACCACGTGCCCCTCTAAGTGGTGTCTTCTTGTTCACCATTTTGTAAAGTAGACAGGGATCATCCATGTTCTGCAAGAATATGGACCGTCAGAAGCGTCGTCTCATGGTTGTGCCAGATGATCTATCTACAACTTTAGCCAAAACCTTAATTTAGAATATTTGTGATTCCCGCTTCATTACAATTTACCCACCCGGCCATGTGCTTTCCTTATTTTTAATTCTTTACATTTTCAAGTTATGTCACACCTTGAGAATATTCTAATTAATGGAACCTTTTTATATATCTAAATTGAAAGTTATATGGTTCTTATTTTTAACCAAAACACATCGTTTGCTCGTTTCGCTTCTAGAAACGTTCCTTGTGTTCCTAAATGAACATATTATGATGAATGCTTAATTACATAGCTTGTCTAACATCAAAAAAGTAAAAGCCGTATATCTCCGGTTTTCATTATCCTTGCCTTTCAGTGTTTAATGATTCGATGAACACATTGCCTTCACATGCTCCTCGATTTACCATTTGATTTGTTAAAACAAAGAGTAATAGTTTATATGAGCTTACTTTTAAGACTTGGGTCTTAGATAGGTCGTAATCCTTATTGGGCCTTACTTGACCTAGCATCTTCCTCTATTGAAATACGCATTGCCTATCAAATTCATATAGGTGATACACTAGACTGTGTTCATGAACCCTATTAGAATGCTCTTGAAGCTTGGATCCATATTAAAACATCTTATTGAACAACAAAGGCTCTAAGGTGTTTCCCTAGATTACGAATCCATGAATCTCACCCTCAATGCCATGCACTCGCTTGATGCATATCATCAAAAACTCAAAGAACTTGCTGATATATATTGTTGACGACCTCATCAACGAGAACCACCTTGTTCTTTATCTAGTTGGTGGATTTCCTTCAGAATATGACATGATCGCTTCTTTAACTAACTAGAGTCTTCTAACTGAAACAAGGCACCAGGATTGTTTTGTAACTAACTCTAACTAACTTTTGAAAGTAATTCCTTTATTAATTGTGATACTCCTCAATACAAGCACATACGTATTTATACAAAACAAAACTACAATCTTAACCCTCTAATTCATGGAATTACAATTTACACCCTCTAATATACTCCCCCCTAATTCCAAGAATCACTTTCTAGTTCCTCCACACCGATCATATACCTCATCTCAGCAAATCTTACTCTCGGCAAAGCTTTGGCTAATACGTCTGCTCTTTGTAGATCTCCACTAACAAACTCAACATGAATTTGCCCTCTTTCTATACACTCTCTAATAAAGTGATATCGGGTATTAATATGCTTGCTCCGACCATGAAAAACAGGGTTTTTCATTAACTGAATTGCCGACTTATTATCCACAAGAAGTGTCACCACACCCACACTTTCCTGTGTCATTTCCTCAAGAACTCCTTGCAACCACAATGATTGACAAGCTGCTGAGGTAGCAGCCATGAACTCAGCCTCACACGAAGACAATGCCACAGTTGATTGCTTCTGTGAATGCCATGAAACTACTGAACCATTATAAAAGAAAACATTCCCCGAAGTACTTCTTCCATCATCACTATCTGTCAAATGGTTGCTATCACTATAACCAACCAAACTTCCATCACCAAATTGCCTGTACTTTAGACCGAAATATATAGTTCCTTTCACATATCTGACTAAGTGTTTCACTGCCTTCAAATGTGCTACTCTTGGACACTGCATGAACCTACTCATATAGCCCACTGCAAAGCTTATATCTGGCCTCGTTTGAGTCAAGTACCTCAAAGAACCAACCATCCTTCTATACTCGGTTGTATCAACCTCTACACCCCCTTCATCTTTAAACAACTTTAGACCAGGTTCCATAGGTGTTTTTGTCTCATTGCAGTCTTCTAAACCTGCCATCTTGACAACTTTCTTTGCATATGCTGCTTGTCTTATAGAGATACTACCTTGTAATTGAGCAACTTCAATACCTAAGTAGTAACACAACACTCCTAAATCCGTCATTTCAAACCTTGACTGCATCTGCTGCTTGAACTCGGTGACTTTAACTTTATCATTTCCAGTTACAAGTAAGTCATCAACATAAACTCCTAGTATCAATGTAGAATCTGACTTAGTTCTTACATACACTGCTTGTTCATGTTGACACCTCTTAAAGCCCACCTTTAAAACCTCATCTAACCTTAGGTTCCATGCTCGAGGTGCCTGCCTTAAACCATAAAGAGCCTTAATAAGTTTGTACACTTTATGTTCATTCCCTTTACTTTCATAACCCTCAGGCTGTTTCACATAGACATTTTCCTTGAGCTCACCATGCAAAAATGCTGCCTTTACATCAAGATGGAATACCTTCCAACCCATCTTCGCAGCCCAAGCCAGAATTAGTCTAATTGTCTCAATGCGTGCTACAGGTGCAAAAGCATCTTCAAAATCTATCCCTGGCTGCTGAACATACCCCTTGGCAACCAATCTTGCTTTGTGCTTAGTTATTGCTCCTGTTGCATCACGCTTCAGTTTATACAACCACTTTAGACCAATTGGATTACACCTTAGAGGAGCATCAGTGAGAATCCATGTTTTATTCCTTTCTATAGCCTGTATTTCTTCATCCATTGCTTGTTGCCACTGCTTTTCCTTACATGCTTCATGAAAACAAGTGGGTTCCTCATCTTGGGCCAGTAACAATTCCACATCATCCATTTCCTGTTGTCGAGTGCTGCCATACTGTACTTTTCCATCCAACACAAAGTCACTTAGCTTCTTTGGCACATAAGACATATGACTTGATCTTCTCAAACCATGGTTACCCCCCTCGGCACCATCTGCACTTCTACCTTGGGGATCACTTCCTTCACACACCACTTCAACTTCTTGCCTTTCTTGACTGTGTGACATTGGACTGCCCAGCTGCAACTCATCACTTTGGACAATAAACTCAACCCACTTAGTATAAGACCCGGAATCTCCAGCTGCAACATCCCTGCTGACCACTACCTTGTTACTAACGGGATCATACATTCTATAGGCCTTAGACCCTTGCTCAGTTCCAAGGTGAACCATCGCGACACTCCTATCATCCAGCTTCCTTAATGCTGGCTTTGTGACTTTCACATGTCCAACACACCCGAATATTCTCAGGTGACCCAAGTTTGGTTTCCGTCCCTTTAACATCTCATATGGAGTACCCTCTGGCAGGGCCTTTGTCAATAGCCTATTTAGCACATATACTGAGTGTCTAACTCCTTCAGCCCAGAGTTCTTTTGGCACTTTCATCGCCTTCATCATACTCCGGGTCATGTTCAATATTGATCTATTTCTTCGCTCGACCACACCATTTTGCTGTGGGGAGTAAGGTGCGGTTAGCAGTCTGCTTGTCCCTTCCTTTTCACAATACACCATAAACTCTTGGGATGTAAACTCCCCCCCACGGTCAGACCTGAGAGCCTTCAACTTGAGCCCAACCTCCTTTTCCACCTTGGACTTAAACAGCTTGAATTGCTCAAATGCCTGATCTTTGGATTTTAACATGTACACCCACATAAATCTAGTGCAGTCATCTACGAGCAACATGAAGTATTTATTACCTGCCTGAGTTGCAGGGCTAATTGGTCCACACAAGTCGACTGAGACCAGCTCAAGCGGCTGAGAGGCCCTATATGATGATTGCACTGGGAATGGTTTTCTTGAGTGTTTCCTAGCCAAGCAAGCCTCACACACCTGTGATGGGTGACTTATGAAAGGTACACCTATCACCATTCCTTTGCTAGTCAGTGTTTTGAGCGCCTCAAAGTTCACATGGCCCAACCGGCCATGCCATAACCATGGCACATTGTCTACTTTCGACTGGAAGCACATAGGTGTCCCCTTCTTCAGGACTATTTTGTAGAGCCTGTTTGGTGCTCGTGGGACTTTCATCAGCAACCTCCCACTTCTTTCATATAGCCACAAGTAATTGTCCTTCATCTTTATCTCACAACCCGTCTCAGTGGCTTGTCCAAGACTGAATATGTTGCTCCTTAGGTAGGGTATGTAGTACACATCAGCTAGCATCCGTTGTTCCTGGTTTTTACATTCCAAGAGCACTGTCCCCTTCCCTTCTATACGAACAGTCGACCCATCCCTGAATCTTACATTTCCTTTTATGTCTTCATTAAGATCTGAGAACATGGAAAAATTACCCGTCATGTGATTCGAAGCACCATTGTCGAGGTACCAAACCTCACTCTCATCTTGTTCAGATGAGTACTTGGCAGGTAGCACGCCTTGTTCATTCAAAAACACCATCTCTTTCTGTTCTTGGACCTTGACTGTCATCAACAATGCCGGCTCTTCCTCACTTGTTTGAGTTAGATTTACCTCTGGGTCTTTGGATCTTGTGGGGCATTCTGAGGCATAGTGGCCATATAAGTCACATTTGAAGCACCGGATCTTCGACTTATCCTTTACCGGTTTCTCGGCATGCTTTTGACCTTTTACTCGGCTTCGATCAGTTTCTTTTCCATGTGAGAATCGGTTCTTCTCCTTCTCCCGACCCTTACTACATCGATCAGAGTTGTTCTTCATTCTTCCTGAACTCTCGAACTCTTTCTTTCGATGCTGCCATTCCATGTAAGTAAGAAGTAACTGATCACTCTTTTGAGTGATAGCCTTTGTCTTCATTCAAGTTCTTTCTTCAAATGCTTTCAAACGTCCGATGGCTTCCGGTAGTAGCAGTGTTTCAAGATCCACAAATTGTTCAATTGAAGCAACAATTTGGATGAATCTTTTAGGTACACCACCAAGGAATTTACGGACAAGGGCAGGATCTTTGAATGGCTCACCGAGATCTCTAGCCTTAGAGGCTATCGCCCTGAGTCTCGCAACAAAGTCGTCAATGGATTCCTCTTCTTTCATTTTGAGACTTTCGAATTCATTTCTTAATGTCTGCAATCGAGCCTTCTTTACTCTGTCAACCCCAACGTATCTGGTCTTGATTGAGTTCCATATGTCTTGCGCAGATTCACATTCAGCCACTTGTAGAATCAGATCTTCCGGCATCGCCTGATACAAATAGGCGATCGCTGTGCTATTTTTCTTTGGGTCGACTTGTGCCTCGGCCGGTGGTTCTATAGCCTCCCACAGGGAGTGAACTTTGAAGATCGCCTTTAATTTTAGGGCCCAAATTGTGTAATTTGTGTCTGTGAGAACTGGACACTGGAGAGGTATCGCATTACTCTCTTTGATTGTGACTAATTGGGTATTCGGAGGATTGACCGCCATCGTCTTCTTCCTTCGTCAGTCCGACTGTCCAAACCCTTGCGAATTCGTTTCTTCTCTTCGTCGAATACGATTACCCTAATTCGATTCACTCCTTTCGATCGATCGTCACCTTCTTCTTCCTAAGAGCTCTGATACCAAATGAAACAAGGCACCAGGATTGTTTTGTAACTAACTCTAACTAACTTTTGAAAGTAATTCCTTTATTAATTGTGATACTCCTCAATACAAGCACATACGTATTTATACAAAACAAAACTAAAATCTTAACCCTCTAATTCATGGAATTACAATTTACACCCTCTAACACTAACTTGGATGCGACTTGTAGAATGCTCCAACTAGATCAACAAAGCATATCAGATCGTTATTCAAACAACTCACTGGCTATTGTTGTAGCGGTCACACATGACCTGCCACCCACTCCCCCTCACCGCGAACATCCAAACTCTAGGGGCTTAAGATTAGGAAACTAGTGTTGGCCCAACTCATCCAACCACATCTCTTAAATTGACCATTTTACATTGCCAACCCATATTCAACGCTTCACTCAACCATCTTAGGTTATCACCTATAATCCCCATCCTTACTAGCATCCATGGTGGTTTGTGCCTCCACTTTTCCCATAACTAACCTAGTTTTATTGAACTACACCTTGGACTATTCCTTCACAATCCCAAAATCAACACCCACATGAGCCACCCCTTCAACCTCTACAAGACAATACAATAGAGTTCAATGCTTTAAAAGTGTTCAATCAACTCCATCGTCGATCGAACTCAGAGTAGATTTATGTTACATGTCACTAGAAATCCTAACAATAGTGTTCTATTATTTCTTAAATATATTTTTAAGATTATTATTTCTAGTACATCTTATGTTGTTAACTAAACATGGTCATCAATATATGCACAAACTTTTGGTTATTTTTATGCTACTTGCATAATCTACATAGAATAAATATTTCATAGAATGATGTTAAAATACAAGTGCTACTTTTAAATTTGATTTCTTTTGCTTCTAATATTAGAGCGCTAGTAAAATTTATTTAAAAGAATTAGATCCTTAATGCCTAACTTTTCGGGAGGGTAGGTTTGTAGTTATTTAAGTTAATTCCATTGATAATGTCTTTTGAAGATAGTTGCAATCATAATTTTCAACCATGTGATAGTAATGTCGAGAGGTTTTAGGACTTCATTAACATGTCTATGTAGATAGAATATATTATGGTTGAGAAGTGCTTAGCTAAGATCACTGGTCCTTAGCTCAGTTAGTTATAGTTAGTTGTTTGAATTAGTAGCAACAAGCATTAGTTGGAAACAACAAAAATGTGCCAAAGAACTTATAATCAACGTAAGTTGGAATATCATTAGCCTCATTGTACCTAAGGTAGATTTCGTAGGGTGTTATTGATGATAGTTTATATATGAAATCGTTTTTGTCGGTTGTATTGTGTGTGTGCTAACAATTCATGATTTAAAGAGCCGCAACACACGAATCGTAATACTATTATATACAAAATTTACTACATCCATGTAATAATATCACTCCTGAATTTACAAATAATCAACTCATTCTTGTATATCTATACTTATTAATAAAACAATATATTTAGTGTCACATGTCATTTTCTTAGGCCTCCATTTATTTGAGAACTTGCCTAAAAATGCATCTATCCTTATTCTTGATCATTGTTTATTTGAATAAAATCAACTATTACTATATTGCAGAGGGAGTTTTTTTCCTTAAATAGTATATATAAAAAATTTATTTAATAAAATAGATGTTTAAGGAAGTGTTTCTTTTTCTCACTATAATGCTACATGTGAAATTTATTAAAAGGTTAATAAAATTATAAAACTATTTGGTTCATATGTCATAATTAAAAACATAAAGTTTTTCTAAAACATACTTTTATTTTTCTTAATAAACTCAGACTTAATTTTAAATTATTTTTTCATATAGAAAAGTTGAACTTTTTTCACTATATTTTGTTTCAATTTCACATAAAAGTAGGCATATTTATTTTTTTATTCCTTTTAAAAATATATATATATTGATAATGTTTTTAAGTAGTTTAAAAGATATAATAAGAAAACTATTTTTAACAAAAACTGCATCCTTTATAAATATTTTATATAATATCAAGTTGAAACAAAAAAAAAGTTAATGGTTTATTTCTTTTTATTTTACAAACTATAAAATGTAATTCTCAATTACTGAGGACCTAGTTGCAAAAAACTCTAACTAAGCTGAGCTTAAACAAGCTCAAACTCATTTTACGATTCATTTAATAAATGGTTTTGAGCTCGAGCTTCATGTGCCGAGATCGAGCAGACTCGCAAGACGAAACCTGCTTTGTATGTATATGATGTTTATCTTATCTTTATGTATATACTTATATAAATGATTATTACTATATATAAATTTATGTTTAAAACATTTATATAATATATATCGTTATTTTAAAAAAGTTACATAAATCATTTAATTTCTAAAAATGATCTTTTCTATATAACAACACGTATTCTATAAAGAGATGTTACAAAATATTGATAAAAGAGTATTGATATATTTGTATGAGAAAACGTTATTGAAAAGGTTTTAATAAAATTTTCATTAAAAAGCTATAAAATATTTTTCAAAATCATGACAGATGCTAAGTTGGTTTTTATTTTATTAAAACTTTATCATTTTAATTTCACTTAAATAATATCATTAAAAACAGAATTACTTTTATCCGATTATATTATAAATAAGAAAAATTAACTTTCTACTAAAAACCCATTTTAGTAAATATTTTTGAATGCACTCATTTTGTTAAATTATTTTTCTACCAACCTTAATTTGAAAAAAAAAACTCATTACAAAGGCATCTGTAACGGTTTCAAAATAAAACCCTGAAAAAAATTACAAGTTGTAGTTGACTGTTTTTCTCATCAAAAACAAGTTGACTCTATCCCTACCAAACATGTAATATAATGAGTTTTTACAAGTTTTATTACACTAAAATTATGAATTGAAACGTGTTGGATTATTGTTTATTGAAACAAGCAATTAAAAGTTTCTTAATTCACCCGTCCTCTGCAAATGAGAAGAAACCCATACGCGTCTTCTATTCCGAAACAATTTTAAATATTTCATCAAATCAAGGGTCTCAAATAATCAACTTAGGGTTTCGATTTTTTCAAATCATGATATTGATGTAAGAATGAAACTAATTTATGTTTTTGGTCAACAAAAAGAGAAAATTGCATAAGTGGTCACTGTGGTTTAATCAAATTGCCTGTTTGGTCCTCAAACTTTAAAAATTATAAAGATAGTTCAAACTTTTATATAATTATTCCATGTTTGGTTCCTGGCACCGATTCAAGTTCTATGTTGTATTATCTTGAGTTACAAGTAGACATGAATTATAATTATTAATATTAGACAATCATGATAAAATTACAAATAGAACATCACATTTTGCATATAAATAAGTTTTCGAATGTTTATGGATGTTCTCATGTTCAATATAATTTATTTATTACCTAAAGTTCTTAGTTATAAGTTTATTTTATTTCATATTATACACTATTTAGACTTATAAGCATTGATAAAAAAAAACTACTAATATTAGATATAGATAATTTTAAAAAATTGAACCTAAAAATCAATATACAAAGTATTAACAATATTATTATGACTTACGAACCTTTTTAAACAAACGTATTTTTTAATAATTGAACCCGTGTATTACACGGGTCTTTAGTATAGTTTATCAATAAAGTAGAAAATTTTTGTGGTCCCCAAACAAGAGAGTAAAGAACCATAAAAAAGCAACTAACATTTATTGAAAACAAATGGAATTCAATTTCAATAACTTTCAATAACTTTTAAAAGTTATTTAAAAGTTCGCAAACATTACAAAAGGAATTAAGAGTATCAATTTCTTCAAATAAATTTGCTTTTTTAACACCTTTGATTTCACTAGAGTAATTCTTTTTTTTTTTTTGTCTTAGACAAGCCTAAAAACCCAAACTCTTAATTGTGAAACTCACATTTTACCACCAGGTCTAAATCACCACCGTTACAAACTTGCTAGGAAGTAATTTATTAAGATACACAAAAAGATGAATAACCCTGAACAAGATGCCAAATCCTGATGACCATGGATCAATTTCGTTCCACGAAATAGAAAGCAAATGAAATCTTCCTCTTATCGCGTTCGCTTCTGCGAAATAGCAACCCGTTTTGCCAGAATATTCAATTATTGCCAGCATTGTTAGGAAAGCTTAGCTTTATTGTTTTTTGGTCTCATCACCAAAGGGTGTATAAATAAAATTTTATGAGGGTATTTGTGAAATGTAGAATAAAAAGTCTTGTTTTGTTACAATTACAACATCTGTAGGTAGGTTTGTAGTCGCCTTCAATCCGTTTGTTTTGAGTAATTATGGAATCAAAATTTGTAGGTAGGTTTTTTCTTTAAAAAAATAAAACACACTTACATATTCAACTTTGCAGTAAAATCTACATATAGCTTAAAAAGCATTCTCTTTATATCGGAAAATATAAACGTCTTATAACATATAATTTTAAATTTTTTTTTACAATATTTACGTTATAGAATCGGTTTCTTTTGTCTAATGCTGTTCAAAAGCTCGCAGCTCATAACTTGCTCGAAAATGTCTCGCTTTAAATTGGCTTTGTATATAAACAAGTCAAGAATGTCAGCACGGCTCATGGCTCGCTCGTTAGCTCGCTCATTGGCTTGCTTAAAGTAAGGCTAAATTATAATTTTAATAAATTATAAACCAAAATTATGTAATATTATTTAAAAAATAATCTAAGTTTAGATATAGATGATGATCATAAATAATAAGATACCGATCCCGTATCATTGTTTCAACAAGTTAAGATAAACGAACAAAAAATATTATATTTTGTTTTTATATGTATTCATATTTGTAGAAAAATAATAAAACTATTTTTTAAAAATCTACAAGTTGACTCCCAAGATATCTCAACTGGTGTTGTATATAAACAAACCAAGCCCAAGCTCATATTTTTGGCTCGTAAATACACATGAGTAGCTTCGGCTTGGCTCGATTTGTAAATGAGCCAAGCCCACTCTATCTCGGCTCGGCTTGACTCGTTCACAACCTTCCTTTTGGTTGTATGTGTTATTTTTTGGCTTAACATTCTAAGACTGTTTATAATTTTCTAAAATAATAAGTTTTTTTCTCTACAATTTGTTTATTTGTATATGTAATAAAAATATATAATTATAAAAGTAAACACTATACTTGTTTTTTATTAAGTACAACAAAGCATTTATGAACAAATATATAACAAATGGTTTAACAAAAACTAGTCAATTAAGTATAACGGGCCAAAAATTGCTCGAAGTGTATTTTTATAAGAAGCAAAACTTAAAATTAAGATTACACCACTTTGACTTGATTTAAGCTTTTACATTAAACTAGTTGAATTCAACTTCGCGCGTTAGCGAGTATTTTAAAGTCGATAATCACCAGTACAACCCTAGTTCAAACCCTTGGCTCAGATCCGGCTTCTCGTTCTGGCTGCAAACCAAACGTGATTGCCACGCCAAGACAATGATTTTTTTCTCTCGAATTCATCATAGCCATCTTATTATATCCCCAAACCAGAAAAATCAGATTAAGCCACGAAACCAATAACTATTACATCTGCTTTTTAAACATGTAGGCTCATATAAGCGGACGATATAATATTGCTTTGGCTCAGACCCACGCACGGTCTCAGGCTGCAAACCATCTACACATGGTTGTCACGCCAGGACAACAACATGTTTTTAGTTGGATCATCATTGCCAGTGAACCTCTCGAGATAACCAATAATGTGCAATCCCACAATTTGAAGCCAACACGAATAGCACAGCGACAAACATATCATAGGCTCAAACCTGGTTAGCGCCTCTAGCTGCAGACCATCTACCAATGGTTGCCATGCCAGGACAACAACCTGTATTTGGTTAGATCATCACAGCCAACAAACAACCTAAAATAAAGTAACAATGTGTGATCCACCGAATCAAAGCCACCAATATCAGGCAGATTCGTGAACACATGAAAAACCCAAATCAATATCAAACATTAGAGATCTGCAAGAATCAAAAACGAAAACCCTACATGAAGAACCTAAACATCGTCACCTACAGGACGATAACTACTGTACATGCAGGGCATCAGGATTGGTTAGAGAAATAGCAAGTACAACAACGACTGCGCAGATCGAGAATCGACGGCATCAGCCGGCCAACCATCATCGGGTAGGGTTTGAGAAAACAAAGCAGAGATGACCGTAGGCAACTCCGGCAGCAATGGCGGCATCGGCCGCACCTACACCACCGTCGACCGACCATCGCCACCTAGGGTTTGGAAAAGAAAGCACAGCTTACCGTAGGCATCTCCGGTAGCAATGGAGGCGGTGAGTACCTAGGGTTTGGAAAAAAAAAGCACAGATGACCCACACCACCGTCGGCCGACCATCATCCCCTTCAAAACGGTAGCCACCACTGGAGCCCTAGAACCAAAGTCGAAGAGAGGCCAACGGCCTGGTAGTCTGAACCCAGGCGGAGAACCACGGGCGGCCGCGTGAACGCTACCATCTCGATGAGAGGGCAAACCGACATAAAGCCGGCTCAACCGGCGACCGTGAGCATCCACCCGACTCGCGCCATCTCGGGCTTTCACTCTCCGCCGTGTGAGGCCGGAAAGAGCAAACCATCAGCAGCTTTTCTCTATGAAAATGTGTGTAAAGAGGCACCCACATCTGTATATGCAGAAAGGTATTCCGAGAACCATATTGCAGATATTAGAATATCAAAAAACTATGGTGGTCAAAATATTATGACCAAAACATAAACACTAAAACCCAACTATTTCTTTCAGTTGGTTTTTAAATATTATGAAATATAATAAAGCACAGTTAGTGCAGCCATAATAATTTGACTAAAGTTTAGAACTTCATGATAATGAGGTGTGCAGAATACACTTTTTCTATGGTAATCTCACTAAGACTATGTTTTGGATCAGACTAACTTCTATCATCTAAGAAAGTATGAGTTTCTCTTTTTTAAAAAAAATATTTCTTTTACCATTTGGTGAAACGAATAAACATACATCAATGAGCACCTAAATGCTTGAAAATGGATCTTTATTGTACTTGCATGACCAAATTTAGTTGAGTTTGTATTGCAGGATCATTGTCAAGAATCAAAGTAGGCCACAAATGATCAACTTCAAAAATATTAATCTACATGCATGTACTCTTATGAATCCTATAATGGAAATAAATCATTAAGCTAGAAAAATTAAATATGGTATGAGTGAAAGATGTTAGAGAAAAATCAAATTAATGAAAATTAAATGGTTAAATGTGTATAGAGGATAGGAGTTGTATTAGTTTTCTTTATAGCTCCAACTATGTTCTTTGCTTCATATTAAGATTCTTTTATTGAAAAAGTACTTTAAACTCTTGTGATCCATAAATATGGTCCTTTGTTCCATACTGATAACGTCTTCAAATTTTCAGTGCGAAAACCACGAATGCCAGTTCTAGATCATATGTGGGATAATTGACTTCATGATGCTTCAATTGTCTAGATGCATAGACTATAACCTTTTCCTCATTGCATCAAAACACAACTTAGTCTTGAACACTTAGCATCTGAATAACCATCAAATTGTCATTCCCTTAAGGTAACGTCAAGACGGAGGATTAAGTTAACCTTGCCTTCAACTCCTAGAATGCATCCTTTTATGTACCCTAATCAAACCTCACATTCTTTTGAATCATTCTTGTTAATAGAGATGTCATCTTGCAGAAGTCTTGAATAAATCTTTTATAATAACCTGCCAAACCCAAGAAACTACGGATCTCGGATAACATCTTCGAGGAAATCCATTTCATTACGGCGTCTACTTTAATAGGGTCCACCATGATCCCTTTCGAATCGATAACATAGCCTAAGAATTGGACCTTGCGTAGCCAGAATGCACATTACGAGAATTTCACATACAACATTTCTCTTATGAGCGTTTCAAACACCACCTTGATATAATCAACATGATCCTCCTTGCTTGTTGAGTAAATCAAGATATCATCAACAAATACAATCATTGACTTCTCCAGCATTGGTCGATACACACGCTTCCTTATATCCATAAATGCAGCCGGGGCATTCGTCAACCCAAACAACCTCACGAGAAACTCGTAGTGTCCATAGCGGGTATGGAATGCGGTCTTCGAAAAGTCTTGTTCCTTTACATTCAACTGATAATAGCATGATCTAAGATTTATTCTGAAAAATCAACTCGCACCCTTAATCTGATCAAACAGATCATCGACTCTAGATAACAAATACCAATTCTATACTAATAACTTGTTCAACTCCTGATAGTCGATACACATTCTCATGTTGCCATCCTTTTTCTTCACAAATAATACTAGAGCACCCCATGGAGAGATGCTTGGTCGAATAAATTCTTTGTATAGAATATCCTGTAGTTTCGCCATCAATTCTTTCAACTTAAAAGGAGCTAAACTATATGGTGTCTTGATAATGGTTGAGCTCCTAACAAATGGTTAATTTGATTTTTTTTTATTTTTGAAATAATGAAGAAAATTAATGGGATTTTACTATGTGCCAACCCAGTCTAAAATTTTGCACTGAAGTTGTTCTTCGCTTTAAAAGTAGCAAACCAGTCTATTCCTAATTCCATGTCAAACCCTTTAAAAACATAATAAATAACCTAACAGGAAACCTATTACCTTCCAACTCTATGAAACAATCATCAATTATATCAGTTACTTTAATAGATTTACAAATTATGATTTTAACATAAAAGGCACATAAATTCTCCTATTGTTACCACGTATCATGTTACAAGACGAAGTAGCTATGAAGCTTTTCCTAGCACCAAAATCAAAAAGTACATAGGCATACATATATTTTATTAGAAACATACCTAAAACCATCTCAAGGTCATCTCTTACCTCATACTTAAAGCCATGTTAAAGTTGTCTTTCTTTCTTTTCGCCCCAACATTCTTGGCTCCAGATTTCTCTACCTTGCCTTTCTTGCAAAAATGACCTATTTCTCCACATTAATAACATCTAATTGCCCTACATTTCTTAGCATAATGACCCCTTCTTACCATACTTGAAGCATATATTTGTTTCCAATCAGTATTCCCCATAATGACTTTACCACACTTCTTACATTCCTTCAATTCATTTACCTGTCCTTGACCCAAACAATGATTTCCTGATCCTGTTGCTATCATTTCTGAACTATTTCTCGTTCCTGTTTTGGTTTCCATTCCACTTCTCCTTTTTCTTGAAAACCAGCGTTTCTTCCCTCTGATCATATAAACTACCTGCCAAATCCACCGCAGACCTACACATGCTTGGCCTTGCAGCTGTCATATCCCTCCAGATGTCCATAGGAAAACCCTACATATACCTTTTGATCTTCCTAGATACATAAGTTACCAATTTTGGTACTAGTCTAGCCAGCTCGTACACTTGGTGGTGTACTCTTGGTGAGTCATATTCCCCCCTCCAAATGCAAGAATTCCCTCTTAATCTTGTCTATTCTCGAGGTTGACAACATTCCTACAAAACCAAGTCCTTTAGCTCAGACCACCTCATCTTTGCAATAGCATTTTTTGCCTCAGCTTGGACTATGTTGTCCCACTAACATAGAGATAAACCAATAAATAAGTGCGAAGAAAACTTCACCTTCTGATCCTTCTAGCACTCACATATGTCCAACACCATCTTCATCTCTCCTACTAACCTTAGTTGTCTTTCTTTTTAAACTCATCCTAATTGTCATCACTATGGATCACTACCTTTGGCTCTAATTGGTTCTTGTGTGTTTTAGGTTCTGCCTTCAAAACATTTGCCACTACCATCCGAAACACAAGGCCTATACAAACTTTTGTAGATCTCCTTACACGTGCTGAAAATCATGAACTGTTTCTTCGCACCCTGCATGGTCCTTCCCCTTCTTCTATGGCGTTTTTGCTCAACTTCAATGCATACCATTCCTCTCTTGGGGTCGTGGGTCTCCACCTACCATAGTACCACCTCAACCTATCAGGGTGGTGATCACTCTTTGTGACACGCCAACCACATTACCAAGTTTGCTAACTCATTCCCTAGCCTGTCCTCCTTTGCAGCTCAAGTTTCTTTCCTCCCAACTCCACCAAGTCCTTAGCAAGTGTCTTCCTCTCGTATTACCACATCTCCTCCTCCGGACCTGACTGGTATGTGGATTCTGGGGGCTATCGATCACATGACAGTAACAACTTCCGTCTCAAACCTAACTCCCTCTTCAGGTAATGATAGTGTTACCTTTGGTAATGGAAACACTCTTTCTGTTTCATATAAAGGTTATTCTACTCTTTTTAATAGCCTTCATCTTATAGATGCCCTTGTGGTTCCTCATTTAAGTAAACCACTTCTCTTTATAAGCATATTAACCAAAGCCAATCTTGTTCTTGTTCTCTTATCTTATCCTTATTTTCTTATTTAGGATCAATAAAACTAACGGGTTTTGGCTCAAAGAAGATGTGAGAATGACCTTTACGTTCTTAAACCGAAACATCAAGTTTTCCTTGCTCTGTCTTGCCCCAATGCATCATTTGAGATCTAGTACTCCCATTTATGTCACATGCATTTTTATGTTATTATTAAATTACAAAAAACTTGGATTATTATTTGTTTTTTTCTTATTACCTAAACCAAGTCTTTATACTCCATGTCAACTTGTTAGAAGTCCCTGCCTACCATTTACTAATAATGATTAATGTGCCTTTAACCCTCTGGATCTTGTTCACCATGACCTTTGGGGACCATCACCGATTACCCGGTAACTACTAGCGACAACTATCCTTACTATGTAATTTTTATTTATAACCACTCTCGGTTTACTTGGTTTTAAATCTGATTTCTATAATGTATTAAAAAACAGTCATGCAATTAGTAAAACATCAATTTAATTGCAAAATAAAAACTTTCTAAAGTGACGGAGTGTTGGGTCATTATAAGGCTGGTGCAACCAAAACCACTTCACATAGTCAATTTTGGTGCTATATTCAAAGGCTTCCGAAGCTAAGTATGAGATCTTCCAAAGTCTGAAGAACACTTCCGAAGACAAAGTCTGAAGAAAGAGCTGAAGACAAAGTCTGAAGAAAGAGCTGAAGACAAAGTCTGAAGAACACATCTGAAGACAAAGTCTGAAGAACACTTCTGAAGACAAAGTCTGAAGAAAGAGCTGAAGACAAAGTCTGAAGAAAGTGCTGAAGACAAATTCTGAAGAAAGAGCTGAAGACAAAGTCTACTTCCAAAGATAAAGAAGACTCCAAGCCTCGAAAGAAGCAGTCTTCCGAAGTATAAGTGGCTTCGGAAGAAGTTATACTTCTGAAGCAATTTAACCTTCGGAAGACATTGCTATGACCAGTAGACATAAGTATGGTCTCTGACAATCCGCTGCAGACCTCTGATACAGCATGGCTTCTTCCCAAAGAGCCATGTTGTTGACCATACTTTATTCTACTGTTTACCTTTTTATGATAGTTGGTGACAAATGGTAAGTCAGGGACATGTCCTGACTACCAAATCTCAGATAATATATCCGAGATACCTTAACCTATAGTCTTGTAGTATAGGCTTTTTGGTTATAGGTTTCCAGCTGGGATCAAAGTATATCCGGCTGTAGGTAGTATTATATATAGTTCTCATTGTAACTCAATAGATAGAGAGATTGTGCCTTGTAAGAGTCTTGTAATCCTTTGAGTTGAGAATCAATATATAAAAGTACCTTGAAAATTTACTTCTTGTGTTTATTATCACTGGATACTTGTTATATTGTGATCAACTCTTCTTAGGACTCTTTCAGAGTGTTGTTCAAGGTGAGTTTGAGAGAAAGAAACCATTTGTTGAGTGACCGAAACCGATCCTGCAATTGGTATCAGAGCTTTGGCTCTTGATTGTGTGAACTAACCATCCAAATCAACTTGTTTTTCACTCCTCCCTACAACTCATTCACTCAAATGGCCGCTCTCTCAAAAGCTGATATGGAAACTGGTACCATGATTAAGTCTCCACTGATCACCCCTGAAGATTTTGACACATGGTGCACTAGAATGGAAGGCTTCATCAAGTGTCAAGACTCAAGGATGTGGGACTCCATTGTTAATGGTCCTTTCATACCAAGCACTACTTCTGCTACTGGTAATCACATTATTCCAAAAGATATTGATGATTACTTAGAAGAAGATAGGAAAAGAATAGAGCTTGATCAAAGGGCTATGACTTCTCTTCAAACTGCTCTTCCAAACTCCATCTACAGAGGTTTCAAGAAGTGCAAGACAGCTAAAGATCTATAGGATGCACTGAAGCTCATGTATGAAGGATCCAAAGAAACTAAAGAGAACAAGAAGGATCTCTTAAAGCAGCAGTTTGAGAACTTCACTTTCAAGGCTGGAGAGACCTTGACTCAAAAATACTTCAGATATGTTGAGATAGTGGATACTCTGGTGGATATTGGAGTACCTTTTGAGAATAGAGACATAGTTAGGAAGTTCATGTCTTCCCTTCCTAAACTATGGACACACTACTGTGTTGTAATCAAGAGAACTTCGGACCTTAAAACTCTTTCTCTCACAGAGTTGTATGGCATCCTAAGTGCATTCCAGATGGAGATGAACATGCAGAACTCCTCTAGCAACTCCAATAATCAACTGAGTTCAGCCCTTCATGTGGTTGAAAGGGAAATCACAGAACCTTAACATCAGTTGCTGTGCTACCCTGACAACTCACATAGTGGACCCTACATTACTCTACCTGAGACTCCAAAGTCTCAAAAGGTTCAACACAACTCTTTTTAGGATAGTTGTGCCTTTGTCTCTGGAAGTGGACACTCTGGTGATTTTCAATATTGCTTTGATGATCTTGAGTGCTTCAGTCCAGATGATGTGGAGTATGTAGACATTGTCCAACAGATGGCACTCTTAACTTACAGAGCGAAGAAGTTCTTCAAGAGAACTGGAAGGCAATTCCCTCAAAACCCTGTCAACAACAAGTTTGGGTTTGACAAGAGCAAAGCAAAGTGTTATAAATGCAACTAACTTGGTCACTTTGCTAGGGAATGCAAGGCTCCCAAGAACAACCCGGGAACCCCACAGGCCTCCACACATCCCTCAGCTTTAAAGCATGAAGAAAAGTCAACTGAAACAGCTGCAATAGCTCAAGAAGTTGACTGGAGCTTCATGGTATAGGATGTGACTCCCGCTCAAGCACTCATGGCCGGAACAGATGATGATCAGGTATATGAACATCTTTGTACTGCTGCCTGTATTGCTAAAGTTAAACTCTATAAGGATTACAATATGGAAATCAGATCTGATGTTGAGTCTTTAAATATCTTAAAATCTGATTTTAAAAGAGCTGAATCTGACTATCAAAAGAAAATTGAGGAGTTAGAGAAAACTATGTCTCTTTTAAAACATGAAAAGACCAACTACAAGACTCAAGTTAAAGATCTGATATCCAAACTGTCTGAAGTTCAAGCTCAGTTAGTCACTGCTGAGGTTCAGGCCAGGAAGCAAGCTATTGCTGAGCCAAACTTCCAAGCTATTCTTGCATCATCCTCTCATTCCAAAATATTTTATCAAAACAAAGAAGGGTTGGGAACCAATGAAATAGCTCCACCACACTCTTATGAGTCTATCAGACTACCTAGATGTGGTACTGAAGAGCAAGAGGTTCAAACTGCTGATCCTTCTCCATTAGAACCAGAGGATGAGGTAAAAATAGTGGCCACCACATGGGAGAAACAGGAAGATACACTCATCTCCACCTGTGAAGATCAAATCCTAACCACCAAGGCAAGAAGAAGCAGAGCTAAAGCTGCTAGAAAGACTGCCAAGAAAGTTGCCGAGTCCAAGCTGAAGATTGACCCAAAGCAAAAAGGTGTCTTCATCTCTGCTGGATTCCAAGTGGTAGGTACTTCTGATTCAGGAAAGGAGTGTAGTACCAGCACTCCTGTCCTACTAAAGGATCAGAAGTTAAAAGGAAAAGTTGCTGATGAAGAAAAGAAATCCAAGAAACAGCAATCTTCAAATTCCCAAAAGACTAACATTGCATGCATAATATGTGGTCTGCACAACCACATGGCTAAAGATTGTTACTACAATCCAGCAAGCACACATTATGCAAATAATGTTAGAAAAGAAGGAGTCAGGGAAGGTTTCTCATTTGGACCATTTCAAACGATCCAAATGATGAAAAAGGGAAAGTTGGTCTCGGAAGCCAAGTTGCTTTCGGAAGAAAGCACTTCTTCCGAAGGGAAAATGGCTTCGGAAGCCAAAGCTTCTAAAGTTCGGAAGAACAAGAAAGCTCCCTTGAAACCATCCCAGAAGAAGACTGATTCAGAAGAAAAGGTGGTGAAGGCTTCTTCCGAAAAGAAAGAAGCTTCGGAAGAAAACCATGCTGCAAAAGCTTCAACAAGCTCATCCTCAAAGATCAACCGAGGGATGGATTGGAAAATCAAGGAAGATGCTGCAGCCCAAACCTCTTCTTCAACGACCTCTATTGAACCCCAATGCATATCTTTTGGTTCAATTATGTCATTATCCTTGGAAGAGCCCAAGACCAGCAAGGCTTGGGCTTCCAAACAAAACTAACCATCTCATCTTATGTGCAGGGACATCCATTCGACAAGAACAACAATGTCTGGACTGTAGATAGTGGATGCTCCAGGCACATGACAGGGAACAGATCTCTCCTTCAACAATTCCAGAACTATGATGGAGGGCCTATCCAATTTGGAGGTGAGGCCAGAGGATATATTTCTGGCAGAGGAAGTATATCCAATGGCAGAATAAACATTGACAAAGTTCACTTTGTCAAACAGCTTGAACACAATCTGTTAAGTGTTTCTCCATTCTGTGATCAAAAGCATCAAATGCTTTTCACAGAACATGAGTGCATTATCCTCAGACCAGGGATGACAATTCCTCCGGAATTGGTGTTTCTTAAATCTCCCAGGAAAGGGGATATGTACAAGCTAGATATGAACAATGCTTCTCCTATAGGTGAAGTATCATGCTTTCTTTCCAAAGCTGATAGTGATGAGTCAACACTATGGCATAAACGCATGTGTCATGTGAATTTTAAAACAATGAATAAATTAGCTAAAAATAACTTGGTACATGGTCTGCCTAAAAAGGAATTTTTCTGCAAAGATAACTGTGTTGCATGTCTGAAAGGGAAACAACACAAATCATCTCATAAATCCAAGTGTGTCAACTCCATCACTACTCCATTACACTTATTGCACATGGATCTCTTTGGTACATGGGTATTATTTTTAAGAAGTAAAAATGAAGCTGCTGAAACGATAAAATCTTTTATTTTTAAAATAGAAAATCAAATTGATCACAAGGTTAAGATCATTAGATGTGATCAAGGGACTGAGTTCAAGAACTTTGTTCTTGACTCATTCTGTGACTCAAAAGGCATTGCCAGACAATATAGTGCTCCCAGAACTCCTCAACAAAATGGTGTTGCTGAGAGGAGGAACAGAACACTTATTGAGGCTGCTCGAACCATGTTAGCTGATTCAAAACTACCTCTAACATTCTGGGTAGAGGCAGTTAGCACTGCATGCTATGTGCAGAATAGGGTTCTTGTAGTTAAGCCCCATGGAAAAACCCTTATGAGTTATGGAACAAGAGGCCACCGTTCATTGGCTTTCTAAGGTCCTTTGGCTGCAGTTGTACCATACTTAACACAAAAGACAACTTAGCAAAGTTTGCTGAGAAGTCAGATGATGCTATCTTTATTGGATACTCTTCTAGCTCTAAAGCTTATAGAGTATACAACATTAAGAATCAACAATTTGAGGAGTCATCCAATATAGTTGTTAATGAGCACACTCCTTGTGTTAGGGGGAATGGACCTGATTATATCTTTGATTTAGAATTGTTTCCAAACTATTCTAAACCATCTTGTGAGAATGTTTCAGCTGGAACAGGTGCTCAAGGTGATGATGATGCTGATGCTGATCAACTATTTGAGCTTCCCAGACCTCTTCCTAATTCTCCAAGAGCTAAAAGGCAACAAGCTTCAACCATTCACAGATCTGATAGTGTAACAATCTCCAGGAATAGTGAAGCTTCAACAAGTGAATCACCTGATGAACCCCAAAGCTCTTCAGGTGATCCATCACAACACCAGGTTGAAGGAAGTAGCATTCTGAAGGAATAGGCAACTGTTAATACTACTTCTCATCCAACCATTGATGATGTTTCTTAATCATTCAATCAGTCCTCATTAAATGACTTTGAAACAACAGTCGGAAAGAGTGATCCAGTTCCTGACCAGAATATGTCCAACCTGGACTTATCTCTGCAACTGGAAGTGATTCATCGTCTTAGGATTCACAACACTCATCCAACTGAGAATATCATAGGAAATGTCTCTGAGGGTGTGAGAACAAGAGGGCAAACTCATCATGGGAATGTCTGCTTGTACTCATGCTTCTTATTTCAGATGGAACCCAAGAAGGTGGAAGATGCCTTAAAGGATAGTAGTTGGGTTGAATCGATACAGGAGGAGCTGCTTCAATTCAGAAGACAAAAGGTCTGGAATCTATGCCCACTACCATCTGGTCAAGTACCCATAGGCACTAAATGGGTTTTCAGAAACAAGAAAGATGATAGAGGCTTGATTATCAAGAACAAGGCAAGACTAGTAGTTCAAGGATACACCCAAGAGGAAGGAATTGATTATACTGATGTCTTTGCACCTGTTGCAAGACTTGAGGCAGTTAGGATCTTCCTTGCTTATGCTGCATCCAAGAACTTCACAGTCTACCAACTTGATGTCAAGTGTGCTTTTCTATATGGGGATATAGATAGGGAAATTTATGTATGTCAACCTCCAGGATTTGAAGACCCACAGTACCCCAACTATGTGTGCAAGTTGGATAAAGCTCTATATGGGCTGCACCAAGCACCTAGGCTGTGGTATGAGACTTTGTCTCAGTTTCTCCTGAAGAATGGCTACACAAGAGGTACCATTGACAAGACTCTCTTCATCAGGAAGACTGGAGAAGACATTTTGCTCGTTCAAGTCTATGTTGATGACATCATATTTGGTTCTTCAAATAACCAAATGTGTAAGGACTTTGAGAACACTATGAAGCAGAAATTTGAGATGAGTTCCATGGGAAAAATGGACTTTTTCTTAGGAATTCAGGTGAAGCAATTGAAGGAAGGATTCTTCATCAATCAATCCAAGTATGTCAATGACATCTTAGAGAGATTTGAGATGAAGGACTGTAAGCCAGCCAAGACACCCATACCCAGAAACCATAATCTTTGCCCTGACCTTGAGGGGGAGGATACTGATCAACATCAGTATAGAGCAATTATTGGTTCTCTGATGTATCTCACTGCTAGTAGACCTGATATCTGCTTACCACTTGCATTTATGCAAGATATCAGGCTGCTCCAAAGGTGTCTCACCTAGCTGCTGTAAAGAGAATCCTCAGATACCTCAAAGGAGCACCTAGACTAGGTCTCTGGTATCCAAGAAATAGTGATTTCAATCTCTATGGATACTCTGACAGTGACTATGGTGGCTGCAACATTAACAAGAAATCCACATCAGGAGGATGTCAATTTCTTGGTGGAAGGATCATTTCATGGCAATGCAAGAAACAATCCTGTGTATCTACATCAACTGCTGAAGCTGAATACATCGCTGCTGCTAGCTGCTGTGCTCAGTTGCTGTGGATTCAGAACCAGATGTTAGACTATGGATTCAACTTCATGAGTACTCCTATCCATATTGACAACAACAGTGCTATCTCCATCATAGAAAATCCAGTGAAGCACTCCAAGACAAAGCACATTGATATCAGGTATCATTTCATTAGAGATATTCATGAGAAAAATCTGATAAAATTAATCAAAGTTGACTCAAATGAACAATATGCTGATTTGTTCACAAAAGCTTTTGATGAACAAAGATTTAAGTATCTCATATCAGCTATTGGGATGATAAACATTGATTAAATACCTCTTTTGAAAGATTTTTAATGTGTAATGTCTTGTGTCAATACAATTTAAGCCCTGTTACAAAAGATCTCTTTGAAATATTCCAAAGTGTAAATTTCTTCCGAAGAGGAATTAACTCTCGGAAGATATTTCCAAATATCTTCCGAAGACAAATTCCTCCATGGAAATTTTCTTCTCGAAAGAGTTTTTAGTCTCGGAAGAAGCGATTGATTTTACATAAGATCTACTTCCGAAGTTTATAAAACTTTTCATTCGGAAAGCAACTCTTACCTTCGAAAGCAATGTTTTGCTTCGGAAGAAAGGATTGCCTTCGGAAGATAAATTACCTTCGGAAACGTTTTATACTAGGAAAGAGAGTTCTTACTGTGTAACGGATATCTTTTTGGGCCCCACTCTGTAAAAGGTAAAGATTTTGTTGATAATGTCTAATTATTTAAAATTATACCTTACCGCCACTGTCATCTCATAACCGCCAACTGCCGCCCTACCACCATTACCTAAATTCTTACCATTTAAATAATCCAGACTGTTCAATTTCATCTTCTTTTACCGATTTACTACCCTAAACATTTCCTTCACTGTCAATCCTAAAATTCACCCAAATTCAAGCTCACTTTCTCTTACAATGGCGTTAAACCTTCAGCACAACCAGGTCACATTACTTGATTCGTCAAGAGATGCAGACTTCATCCAAATCATCACCTTTCTTTCTGAATCAACCTACTTCATGACGCTTACTGTTAACCCCACCGTTTACTCCAACCACATGATTGAATTTTGGAGTAACGGTCAAGCTGAAATTCTGAATGGGGTTCGCGTCCTGAGAACCCGCATTTGTGGACAGGAGTTGGTCATTAGTGAACAACTCATCAGGGAGCATCTCGAGCTTCATGATGATGGAGCTCCTACTAAGTTTCCCAAAGAAGACTTGGATGGCACCGACATCCTCATGGGATATGGTGGAGATGTGAGCAGGTCAACCGTCTACAAGTTTAACTTCTCATATCATTGGAAGTTTCTTCTACACATTGTCCTGCACTGCCTATCCAACAAGTCTGGGGGATGGGATCAAATCCCATACGAACTAGGATGCCTAGTTCACGGGTTGGTGAGAGGCCTGCACTTCAATTACTCAAGGTTTGTGTTGACCAACTTAATCGGGAATCTTCAAAGGAACACATTCTTCTTGTATCCCCGATACATTCAACACATCATCAACTGCGAGTTGGAACAGAGCAAGCTTGTCTGTGCAACTGCTCTAACTGTTTCTCAAGTGCGGCCTACCATCTTCAAGATGTTGAAGAAGGTATCCATCAACTTTACTGGAAGGTATACTCCCTTACCTCCACAAATGATTGAGCGCATAGCTCCTGGTGACATCCCTGTTGACCCCACAGGTGATGAACCCACACCAGCAACCCTCACCACAAATATCCTAATACCCTCTCCACCAATCAAATTCACATATCAGAGACATCCCAAACGAACCCTTGTTCAATCTACTCTGATTGAACAAGCTCCTCCAGTTCAATCCAAAAGGACTAGAGTGGAAACATGGGCTCCCACTCAGTCCGAGGTCACACCATCCTTCTCCTTTGACCTCAATTTGGGTTTTGAGCCTCCTCAGTCTCAAACCCAAGAGCCCGAAACCCAAGCCTTTAGCCCACAGAGAGAGTCTTTACACTCCCCTGTGCAGCCAACAAGGGACAGCCCCACAAGAGGCTCAATGCCTGTAGACATTGATCTAGGTACCGGATCAGTAGGTTTAACCTCTCTATCCTTCACTGACCTTTTAATCCGAACTGATGAAGAGATAACATCTCTCCATGGCCATGAAGTTGATCCGCAACACCCTCTCAAAGATCAACAGAGCCTAGAGAGATCCCTTATCTCTAGCCCCCATCAGCAGCCAACTACTGAGGTGAGTCCCACTGATGTGGAGGGGACTCATGTAGGCTCAGCTGCCACTACTCAGAGTCTCTCACTGAGCTCTCAGGACAGTGGTAACATCAATCAGACTGAGTCTATGACAACTTTGCGCATTGACATCTCTGAAAGAGATGGATTTGATCAAAGGTATCCAGGGTGCCAAGAAGCCACATCTGGTGGTGAGACTGAACATACAAGGTATGTTATATCATCTCCCCGTGATTCTTCACATGAAGATGAGGGAAGTATGCAACTCACTCTTCAGTACCTGCTCTCTAAGGTCTCAAACCTTGAATCTCAGGTTAGGATCTTAGAGACCAGGACAGCCACTCAGCAACTTGAGATTGACAATCTCAAGGCTCAACTAGCTGAGAAACAGACGGAGAGGTCTGTTAGGCATGTACCTATTCAGGTCTCATTGACTTCTTCCTCTAGCTCATCTAGCTCTCAAGATGATGCTACTAAAAAGGGGGAGAAAGATCAGAGATAAACATCTGAGGAACCACTGATCCAGTTCTCTACTTCCCAACTCATTACCCTACCTGAGTCATCTCAATCAACTCTAAAGATTGACTCACAAATGCTTCATGATCTCTACAGACTTTTCATAAAGTTTGTATTGAGATCCTCCTTAGAACAGCCCAGCCCTGGCACCACATTGATATACTTTGGGGCTGAAGAGCTTCAGAGGCTGACTGCACCTTTTACCACTGTGAAGGAAGTTGGTCAACCTAAGGTCTACATGGAACCTGAGATTAACTTCGAAGTGGAAATGGGGACTGATGGCCCAGCAACCGAAACAATTGGGACAGAACTTGCATTAGCTTCTTCTTCCGAAGCTCAGGCTGAAACTTCCGAAGCTAAAGTTGAAACTTCGAAAGAACAAGATAAGTCTTCCGAAGCTGAGATGGAAGCTATGGAAGGCTTGTTCCAAATGTCCGAGGAACTTATCATCACAGATGTCATTGCTGAAATAGCATCTGAGGTGAGCAGGGAGGACATTTCTGATCTACCTCCATCCCAAACACCAGCTGATCCTCTCTCTCAATCCGAACCCTCTATCCAAGAACCACCACAGTCAAGTTCTGCTAAAGACAAAGGCAAAAGGAAAATGACTGCGGAAGAGCTTCAGGAAGAGGAAAGGATTGAGAAGCTAAAGAAGAAAGGTAGACTTCCTGCTGAGAAGCTGCTAGCTGCTAGTTCAAAGGCAGCTGCAGCCAATCAGGAGGAAATCAACAACAAGAGAAGGACAACACTCATTGATCAGCTCATCAACTTAGAAGCAGCCAATGAGGAAATACTCCTGCTACCACTAGAGGAGTTGGTGACTTTAGAGAGGACAACCAGGCTAAGACAAGAAGAAGAAGCCAGGTTGGCCTTGGAGAGAGAAGAAGAAGAACAAAGGAAAGCTGCCTTGTAGCTGAGAGAAGCTAGGATTAAGTTCCTACTCTCAAGAGGCTTCAATCTTCCTGAAGTTTCTCCACATGATAATGATATGATCCTGCTGCTCCACAACAAAGAGCAGGATCAAATGGAAAAAGAAAGGAAGAAGGCTGCAAGGGAGAAGATGAAGGAGAAGAAGCGGAGGGAAGAGGTAGAGAGGGTCACTGCCACTAAGAAGCTCAGTGACAAAGCCTGGATGAAAGACTATCTCCGGGCTCACGGATTCTCTGGTAGGCAGGTGGGACCCATGTCCGAAAGGACACTCCAACGGATAGTCAGTGAAATAAAGGCTGACATCCGTATGGGAAAGAGAAAGGAGATGTATAGAAGAGGACAGAGAATGAACTTCACCCCAACCACTCAACCACAACCTACACCAGAAGAACAAATCCTATTTCCCATCAAAACCAATCCCTTTGATGAAACCTTCGCCCCTGAACCTACAACTCTACCCATACCTACTTCATCACCACAACCACCTAAACTTCCCATCCTTAAACACAAAACAAAACCCAGAACCACTAAACCCAAACCTACCCAACTGATACCCAGACCATCCCCTCAGCCTTCTCAACATCTCTCTCTTGAAGAGTTTAAGGAAATCAAGACAAAGCTTAACAACTGCACAACTCTGAGCAACATCTCCTGTGAGGAAGATCTCATCAACATCACCTATGTTGATGACTCTTCAAGTTCCCTCACACTAGATCAGTTTCTTGATTTGCCTAGGGGAACTTTAGGCTAGGCTGCAATACTTCTCGGTCTCAACTCTGATTCTCTAAATGCTGAAGAGAAGAGACTTAGAAGAAAACTGGTGACTCTACTGGATACAAAGAAGGAGGACAGGATTCCTAGTCAGTCTCCTATGCCTAGGAAAAGCATAATCCAGTGGAGGTTCAATGAAACTTCTCACAACTTTGTTGTGGAAAGAGAGAATGGTGAAATCAACTGGCTCAATGCCACTTCTATATTGCATCTCAGCAGATTTGACATTGCTGAGCTTGCAGAGAAGCCATTCTCCAACCCCTCCAACTCTGAGACCGCTGCTGTCATCAGGAATCATCTCAGCAGTATTCACTTAGCTGAGCTGACTGCAAAGGCAAAGATCAATGAAGAGTTGAAGCTGAGAAGACAGGAAGAAAAGGAAAGACCTACCACCAAGGGCGTAGCCTTTTTACAGATGGTGGAGGGTCCGGAATTGGAACCAATAGTTAGATGGGAATATGACTATACTTCCCATCAACTAACTCTTTTCAGAGGGCCACAAGAAAGGGTACATATAATCCAAGGTAACAGACTGGATGTTCTGTCTACCAAGGATTTGTACAAACTTCTCAGCACCACATCAGGAAAGAACAAGGAAACAGATAGATATCTGCTTTCCTTGGTGTTGAAAGTTTTGAGAAGAAGAGAGAAGTGAAGTTTTGGTAGCATCAGCCTAGGGGGAGTTTGTTGGGTCATTATAAGGCTGGTGCAACCAAAACCACTTCACATAGTTAATTTTGGTGCTACATTCAAAGGCTTCCAAAGCTAAGTATGAGATCTTCCAAAGTCTGAAGAACACTTCCGAAGACAAAGTCTGATGAAGACAAAGTCTGAAGAAAGAGCTAAAAACAAAGTCTGAAGAACACTTTCGAAGACAAAGTCTGAAGAACACTTCCGAAGATAAAGTCTGAAGAACACTTCCGAAGACAAAGTCTGAAGAAAGAGCTGAAGACAATGTCTGAAGAAAGAGCTGAAGACAAAGTCTGAAGAAAGAGCTGAAGACAAAGTCTATTTTCGAAGATAAAGAAGACTCCAAGCCTCGGAAGAAGCAGTCTTCCGAAGTATAAGTGGCTTCGAAAGAAGTTATACTTCCGAAGCAATTTAACCTTCGGAAGACATTGCTATGACCAGTAGACATAAGTATGGTCTCTGACAATCCGCTGCAGACCTCTGATACAGCATGGCTTCTTCCCAAAGAGCCATGTTGTTAACCATACTTTATTCTACTGTTTACCTTTTTATGATAGTACATGTTACCAACCTTAGTTGGTGACAAAAGGTAAGTCAGGGACATGTCCTGACTACCAAATCTCAGATAATATATCCGAGATACCTTAACCTATAGTCTTGTAGTATAGGCTTTTTGGTTATAGGTTTCCAGCTGGGATCAAAGTATATCCGGCTGTAGATAGTATTATATATAGTTCTCATTGTAACTCAATAGATAGAGAGATTGTGCCTTGTAAGAGTCTTGTAATCCTTTGAGTTGAGAATCAATATATAAAAGTACCTTGAAAATTTACTTCTTGTGTTTATTATCACCGGATACTTGTTATATTGTGATCAACTCTTCTTAGGACTCTTTCAGAGTGTTGTTCAAGGTGAGTTTGAGAGAAAGAAACCACTTGTTGAGTGACCGAAACCAATCCTGCACGGGGGCACTGAGTTTGTCAATCATCAATTTCGAACTGCATTGCGACCAAAAAATGGCCGCAAAAAGAGGTGGTCCCAAATCCATCATAAGTCGGCGGTCTCAAATTAGTTGCAAAAAACAGAGTTCGCAAAACTGTCGCAAAAGGAGGCGGTCGAAAATCCATTGAAAGTCGGTGGTCTCAAATTAGTCACAAAAAACAAATGTCACAGAAGGGGTTGTGGCAAAACGGTCTCAAAAACAAGGGTAGTAAAGTAGTTACAAAATTTGCGATGATAGTAGTGGTTGCAATATCCGATGGTAAAAATAACAGCTATCGCAAAATGCTTGCAATAGGCCAACTTAGACGTGTGTTTTTCCCACCAAAATTTCGATAACAAAACGATCACAACAAGGCAATTGTAGTTGTTTTACGACAGAAAAGACGGTTGCAAATGCTTAGTTTTCTAGTAGTGTTATCAATCGCCTTCCATTATCGGTTCTAGAAGCAAGTTTTCCTTTAAACTTGTCTATCACCAACAACCAAACTACAACACATTTCGTACTTTTGGGTGTCGAGTTTTCCCATATCTTCGTGACTACTCAGAACACAAACTCGTTTCGCGAAGCATCCGTGTATCTTTCTTAATTATAGCCCTTCCTATAAAGGCTATAGATATCTTGATCCTCTCTCCTCATGGGTTTATATCGCTCGTCATGCTCGGTTCAATGAGCATATCTTCCTATCTCCAAATAAATCCAAACACACCAACTCTACCACCCCATCCTTCACCACCTTTCATGATCCCATTTCTATTTCCAACCATACTTTCATAAAACACCAACTACTCTACCCCACTCTTCTGCTAATCCAACTACTCCTTGTACCATGTGCATGGACCATATCCCACCCACCCCATCACCCCTTCATATTTCAGTTACTCCATCTCATTTTTCTCATCAAACCCTCAAACCTCCTACATCCATACATTTTGATCGCACTTAAACATCATCACCCTCACCTCTCGATGCTACCTCACCATCTTCCCAATCCACACATCATACCACCACTCAGATGAGTTCTCCAAGTTCTACTCCTCCCACCATCATTATGCCCATTCCCGATCCTACCACACCTCCCCATTCCATACTAACACTCATAATTCCCCCAATACAAATGTACCACCACCTCCTCCCCTTCCTACACCCCTTATGACCACTCGTTCCAAAGTAGATATATTCAAACCTCATTATCTCAAGCAACCTCTACCCCACTATATCACGCATTACTTATCACCATAACAAAACCTGGTCCCTTGTACCAGGACCCACCAAAGTGTATTCCTCAGTAATAAAAGACCCATAATGGATGGATGTTATTCTTTGTGAGTTAGATGCTCTTCGCCGTAACAAAACCTAGTCCCTTGTACCACGACCCACCAATCGTGATGTTGTTGCGTCCAAGTAGTTATTCTATCTCAATTATAATTCTGATGGTACTCTTCATCACTGTAAAGCTAGACTCATGGCTTAATGGTATACTCAAACTACCAGTCTTGATTACTCATATACCTTTAGCCTCGTAGTAAAAGCTACTACCATACGTATCGTTCTTTCTTTATCCATTCTAAATCAATGGTCATTACACCATTTGGATGTCAATAATGCGCTCCTTCATGGTCAAGTCAATGAGTGTATTTTTATAGAATAACCTCCCAGAGTCCCGACTTCAGTAACCTAAAATACCTAAATCATGTGTGCAATCTTCACAAAGCTTTGTACGGTTGTAAACAAGCATTGTGCACTTGGTTCCACCTGTTGGTACACATGTCCCTAGTTCTAGTTCTAGTAAGCTCAAATGTAATTGACTTTCATTTTGTAACACTTATGTAATGTTTGATATATGAAATGAAAAACTCTTCTTTGAATGTCTATTGGTTGTTGAATGTTATATCTATTAATATGATTTATTGTTACACGCTTATATGAACATGTTATATATGTTCATAGTTGTTACACATAGTTCTGTATCATTAAAGATTCAGGAATATGTTTAACTAAGTCTCATGATTCAGTCGCATGACTGGACCATGCGAATGGGCCAGTCGCACGACTGAACCAGGTGATTGAGTCAATCGCACGATTGAGTCATAAGACTGACTCAGTCATACGAATGAATCAATCGTACGACTCATTTGCATGACTGAGCCCTACGCATGGCTCAGTCATACGAATGAAAGCTGTAACCTATAAATACCACTTAATTCATGGAAAAATGTAACATTTCGAGAATTATTAACTCTAGCCGTTCCTGTTCGTCCAGAGAGTCCCTTCCAACTTCATAGAACGTTTCTGATCGATTTTAATCAATTCTTAACGTATTCTCATCGTTAGTTTTGATCAGATTAACGTTCTCCCTGATTGGATCGCCAATCAAATAGGATTCCGCACTATTTGATCTGGTTTCACGTTGAATCAGTTAGTACTCCGTCCGTACACGGTCCTAACACCACCGATTAAGTACATTTTTACTTGATAATGGTGTTTATTACAGTAGGGCTGACACTTCATTGTTCATATTTAAGCGAGATTCGTGCATTATGTACCTATTAGTCTATGTAGACGACATGATTGTCATGGGCTATCATAATGCTAAAATCAAGTCCTTCATCTCCAAGCTAAATAATGAGTTTGCTATCAAAGATATGGGAGCACTCAGTTACTTTCAAGGCCTTGAAGTCACACACACCAACACAAGATTGTTTCTTAGCCAAACAAAATATGCCCATGAAATATTGGAACGGACTTTCATGCTGGAAGCCAAACCCGCAACTGCCCTCCTAGAAACCAATACCTCCTTTTCAACCAATGGAGAAACCTACAATGACCCATCCTTTTATCATTCCCTTGTCGACGCCTTTCAAATACCTAGCTATCACTCGACCTAACATATCTTACACTGTTAACCAATAGAGCTAGTTCTCTCATGCCCTGACAACCAAACACTTCCATGTTGTTAAGAGAATCCTTAGGTATTATTGAATTTAGCATCATGTTCTCCAAAACCACCCATACGTCTTTGTTGGGCTTCTTGTATGTGGACTGGGCTAGGTATATCGAAACTCATTCGTCAAAGGTAATCTAGTCTTATAAGTGCCAAGAAACAACCTACTGTCTCCTGCTCTAGTTGCGAGACTGAACATCAAGCTATGGCAAACACGACGGCTAAACTCATATGGATCAATCATCTCCTCTCTGAACTTTATTCTCTTCCCTCAGTTAGACCCACACTTTTTATGACAACCAAAGTGCATTGTTCCTCTTTCAAAATCCCATCTCATATAATTAAACGAAACACACTGAATTAGATTATCATTTCATTCAGGAATTGGTGCCCTCGGGGAAACTTCACACGAAGTTCGTCCTATCCAAGCTTCAGGTGACCGAGTCTGCCTCACACATAATTTAAATCATGTTGTAGCATGCTTCGCCTCGGCCTATCGCGTTCGCTGAGGGGAGATATTAACATATGTCATTTGTAGTTTTTATATTCTCTATGTCTATTCTTGTCATTATATCATTTTTGTATGATCCATGTGTAATTTTTACATTTATATATTCTCATATCCTCTATTGATGGAGATCATTGAGTGGACATCATTTCTTTACATTTGACTTGAGCTTTGTTAATCCTCTACAATCGTGGTGACCTTGCATGTTAGACTCTTCCTAAGTAGCCTCGGTGACCTTAGCCCTGATTCTGGTGACATATGGTATGCCCTCTATGAGCACCCCCATGAGTAGCTCTTCCAATTTTTCTACCAGCCAAAAATCCTACATTCGTATAAGATTTAAGCACCAACATTTGTCATTTAAGGTAATTGCTCAGATCATGGCACATATGGTAAGTTCTTAATTAAATGGTCGTGTGATTAGTTATTTACCTTACTTTCACGTCCTAAGCATTCCCTATCTTGATTCACATCAACATCCAAATATACTAAGAACATATAATCAAGTAGCACACACAATTGTATTTAATAACAATAAAACTATTTGCTGATGGTACGTGGTTAATTAGGCTAGCATCCTTTCTTTGGCCCCATTGTCAATTCAAGTTTAGGTTTTGAAAATAATTTTATCTAATTTTCTTAACCTTTAGCTTTGATACCAACTAAAGCCCTAAAACCGAGAGTACTCATAGTTGGTCAATCATAGCATGAAACCTTTTATAAAACATCATTGGAATCAAACATTGCAACGAAAAACTTAAAACATTCATTTCATAAAACTGGTTAAGAATAAATACTTGTCCTCGTATTAAAACATTATAGTTGTGTCTTAAAATAAAATGTTATTTAGTTTGCCAAGTAACTTCGTTCCCATGTCATGCTCGGCCTCATCCATTACCTACAAACTATTATGCATATAAAAGTCAAAGTTGTTGAGTGAGTTCTAGTTTTAGAACACACACACACAATATATATATATATATATATATATATATATATATATTCCATTAATATTCCATTTTCTTATACATAATACTTCTTATGATAACTTTCATTTCATCATCTAACATTAATCAGCAAAGTAACCATTTTATAAAAGTAAGACATAAGAATTCGTATAGTAGAAACAATCTGCATTAATTAACAACCAACCCCTAGTTGACACTTAGTCAGGAAATCCTTGATGGAAATATTTAAAGTATCCTCTAATAGGGGTAACAATAACCTGAAGCGGGTGACTAATGGGATGCAGATGGCTATAGTTAATGTAGATGAACAATGTCTTAGATTTTTGTTAGGTATAAGTTTGTGTGGGTGAATAGGGTCGAATGCGGGGAACGATATTAATACGGATGGGTTTAAAGGTCAATGCAGGTAACAAGTAAAGTAGTCAATACGGGTAGTAGTGGCCGATGTAAATGAGTAAATTATCAATGTAGTTAAGTAAGGGTCAATGCGGATGAGGAAATGTTAATGTGGGTAGTAGTCTTCGATGCAGATAGGTTAAAGGTTGATACCAGTAACAATCTTGAATGAGGATGGTATAAAATTCAATGCGGATGGTTTAAGATTAAATATTAGCTAAGATTGTTCTAATATGGGTAACAGTACTTGATGCGGATGTTCAAACCTTATTTTCGATCTCATACTTAGCATTTCTATCCCATTATTGATTAGATCATGCTTCTCATAATAGATCTAGTCCTCATATAGCTAGGGTTCATTACTAAACAACGCATGCACATAATTTCATCATCAATCTTATTGGAACATTATAACGAAACATAAAGACGTCATATTTACGTGTAAAATCATAGTTTCAATAAAATTCATAGTGTAAGTATGCATATTAGTCCCGGAAGTAATATAAAACATCCAAATAAGGGTATCTAGAATCACCTTTTGAATCTCTCAAATAAACCTTAAAACCAAAAAGATAGATCTCCAGATTTACATGCACGCACACATAAATTTACCAACTTCATTCATTTAAACACACCATAAAATCATTCGAACCTAGATCTATGAAAAAGTATGCGAAATTCATACCTTGAAGCTTGATCTTTGACTTTCTCTCTATAAGCTACAACTTTCTCTCTAGCTTCTTAAGGAAAAACTTTGTATGCAAAAAATAGGGAAAGGGGCAGCTCCTTTCCCTTATATAATTGAGATTTTATGATTTTGTTACAAAAAATCACTTTTAATCCATTACCTTATATTTAAATTTGCAAGCCTCCATTTATTTTCTTTTATCCCTTGAATGAAAATCCTGGTATCATGGATGGGTTAATTGAAACTACTATTTGGTAGTTTTTTAATTAAAATGTCCAAAATCAAGTCATTTTTCACCCAAATTTCATAAGTGAAATTTCAGGAAAACTAAGCATTTTTAATGAAGACACTTTATCAAAACAAAAAGTTTCAGCTCGACCCCAACCAGAAGCTCCATCCCTTGGACCACACGACTAGGGGTGTTGTTCCTTGATGCCACCAAGGAGCATTGTCCCCTTGGACCTCTTGAATTGTTTAATGAATATGATCATACTGATATACTAGTCAATACAAGTACACTAAATATCTAACATTTAATAATGTGGTCACGGAAATGGAGATGCATGCGATAGGTTCATAGTCGAGAGAGAGAGAGAGAGAGAGAAAGATATATATATATATATATATATATATATATATATATATATATATATATATATATATATATATATATATATAAAGTGTACAATGGGAGAATAGAGAAGGCGATCCCCGTGCGCAGCAGGGGGGGTGAGGGTTATATATATATATGTGTGTGTGTGTATATTAATAAGTAAAGAAAATTTTGTCATTTCACATGTAGTTAATAGAAGTATGTAATGGTTACTCAAAAGAAATGACAAAATCTAGAAAAACATAATGTCTAAGAGAAAAAAGAGATAAAATGATAATTCTGTAACAAACACCATAACTTAGTCTAAAGTTTAACAAATTACATTTCATAATCTAACACATACAATCATTAAATCTCTACTACTACATAATACAAAACCCATGAGTAGATTGGTAATTTTCTATTTTTGTAAGACGGTTTGAACAACTATTTAAACATATGATACAAGTGTTTTATGCAAATCTTTCTAAATTGCCTTCATTTAATATTTATTCTAATTAATACACTAGTTAATGCATATAATTAAATTTACTATATTAAATATTACTTTATTTATAATAATTTAAATTAACATTATATTTATATTTTTTATTTAAATTTTTACTATTTAAATTAATTATTATATTATTAAGTAAATACTATTTATCGAATATTTATATAGTTATAATAATAATAATAATAAAAATAATTAATAATAATAACAATAATAATAATAATAATAATAATAATATAATAATAATAATAATAATAATAATAATAATAATAATAATAATAATAATATAATCAATATTTAAGGCTGGTCGAAAAAGAGACTCAGTAACATATCACGCAAGCCAATTCATTATACATAACATATAGAAAGTAATAATATCTATATTATATATATTATTTATAAAGCATTTTATGATGTCAAAATAATAATTTTATCTTGGCTTTAAGAAACCTATAGGGTTAGTACGACAATATTATGGTAGATTTGAATTTAATTTTTATTAATCCATATATATTCATTTTATTTAATAACAGCAGCAGCAGCAATAACAGTAGCAGCAGCAGCAGTAACAACAACAATAGTTTTTAAAATAATTATAATAGTTATTTACAAAATAAAAATAATTTTAGTAATAAGTAATGATGTGTAATAATATACAAAGTCATCAAACTAAATATATACGAGCTCTAAAAAATAGTTCAAGTTTCTTATTATTATATTGCTTTCCTCTTATAATCATAAAAATTTGATGGTTTATAAAATTTAAATTTGTAGTTATGATGTAATAAAGTATATCAATGTTTCGACATGATATTTTTTTTAAAACAGATTTATCAATTTAATTTTTATTTATATCTACATAGTGAATACTAATATACAAATAATCGATATTAAATGTTATGAATTTTAACAAATTAAAATTTAAACAATCACAACCCACGAGAAGCTATGAAGGAGGAGCCCATTTGTCATGTAACAACTGTTGATGTACGATGCCCCATTAAACAAACCTAAGGGTGAACCCTCACCAGCACATACCCATAACCATAGCCATAGTCATGGTGTAAATACAGACCCTGCTATCGTACGCCCTTACTCCCATGCGCCATATACCTTACACATCCACCGCAAACCCCCCCACCGACTTGCCCACCTATGAATTTTGGAAATCAAACATCTTTTTGATCACGATATCAATCTCTTCGATTCAATCTTGAGAACCCCTTTTCAATCTATCGTTTGGGACTTGATTGTTTGCTTAAAGGTATAATCTTTAATCTAAATTTCAGATTTTCTTTTTGCCTTTCTTGATTGTAGTGTTTCTGTGTGTTTGAATCTAACATTTGTGCATTTATGGTAAGTTTTTGCTTGATTCTTTTGGGTATTTTAATGGGTTTTGATCTGTTCGTTATAAAACTGTGTTATGGGGTGATCATTGTTAATGGTGCATCGGTTGATCACATCAGGATTCTTTGGGTTTGTAGATTGTATTGAAAGATGATCTTACAACTGGTTGTTGAGGATACCTTTGCAGTTTCTAATTAAATTTTGACATCAGGTTTGTTCTTGTGTGTGAAATACTATATCATTATACCAAAAAAAGAGATTACTTTCTGATTGTTGAGGATAACTTAGCAGATTAAACTTCAGACATCGGTTATTTTATGATGGTTGATGTTTTGAAGTTGAACAACTTTGGATGATTTATTTGAAATTTAAATGCAAAACTAACAAATGAAATCGGCAGGTTTTGTCTTAATTCTAAATTCTTTTTGCAGCATTTGCATTGATTCATTTGTGTCTCTTTTTATGGTTTTATTTCGATGATTTGCACCATAATTCATTTTTGGCTTCTTTGCGATGTTGCATTTCACTTATGCGTGTTGTTTTTGTGGGAGTTCGTGGTCTTAACTTCATAAGTGGGAATTACAAATAAGAAATTAGCACAAACAAGAATTTCTGAAGAACATACATGATTTTTTTTATAAGTATCAGTGAATATTGGCACAGGCGTAGTTAGTAATTATAAAACTTATATATATGAATTTGATTTAAATTACTTCATCTTCTTGTCTGCCTTCCACTTTAGTTAGTATGTTTATTGGTTTACGTCTCTAAGATGGTAGAATTCTGTAAAGGGAGGAATATTCTATTTTAGGAGATAATTTCATCACTGAAGCACAATAATCCAAGTTTAAAGGTATTAAAAATTGTAGTAAGATATAAACCAATTGAGGTTTCATATAAAACAAAAATATGGATACATTTATGATAACGAGAGATCTTTTATTAACCCAATTTCTTGTTTTAAATCAGGACTCAGGGTTTATAGTTATATCTTCCATTGAGATCGGAGGATATTATATGTGCATGGAAGAAGATGCCGGATTTGAGACGTGGTGTTCGCCAAGCCAAAAAAGGTAATAATGTTAATGTTGATGACAATGCAGCAGCTCTTTTAGCCCCGACACCTAGGCGTGGGACCCGGCGAGGTAAAGCTCAGGCACTGAAATCACCTGCCGCCAGTCCTGTGGTCCCTACATATCCTTATCCAATGCCAAGGCCAGCTGGCAGAGGTCGAGGGACTCGGCCAGCAAATCAAGGTAAAAATCCTGACATATTTGGTGGAGTTGGTCGCCCCCCTTTAAATTTGGATATTGGAGTTTGTAATCAATTAGTTGGCGGAAAAAGTGCTGAAAAATTGGCAGCTGATGCTGAAGATGAAGGAAGCACAAGTCCACTTCCTGAAAGGGTAATTATATGATTTTGTATGTTTCTAGTCAATAAGTTTAGATTTCTTGATTTTCAAGATTTTGGCACATGGTTCCAAACTTTGACATAATCTTTGCCTTCAGGTTCAGGTTGGCCATTCTCCTGCATACAAATTAGAAAGAAAACTTGGTAAAGGAGGATTTGGTCAAGTTTATGTTGGACGACGGGTGATAGGTGGCTCAGGAAACACAGGCCCCGATGCTGTTGAGGTACAAAATTTTAACAAATATGATTTTATAAGTATTTCAACCGTTTATCTTCTTGATATATTGGGATGTAGGTTGCTTTAAAATTGGAGCATCGGAATGGCAAGGGGTGTAGTTATGGTCCTCCTTATGAGTGGCAAGTCTACAGGTGAGTGTTTTAATTTGTTCTATAATTATTTAAATTTATTTGTAAATGGTAATTAATCTCTTAGTTATTTGATTGAAGTAACCTTAATGGGTGTTATGGAGTTCCAATGGTCCATCACAAAGGCCGCCAAGGAGATTATTATATCCTTGTGAGTTTTCTTGATTTGCCCTACATTTTGGGTTTGGTTCATTTGTATTTATTATTCTCTCCTATTTTATGTAGGTTATGGACAAACTAGGCCCGAGTTTGTGGGATGTTTGGAACTCTAGCAACCAAATGTATGTAAACAATTATTGTATTCCTTAAATTTCTTTTCTTTTCACATAAAGTTATAAAGTTTAATGCTTTTTTTTTCTGGACAGTCTTTCTGAAGAAATGGTAGCTTGTATAGCAGTGGAAGCATTATCAATATTAGAGCAGCTTCACTTAAAAGGGTATCCAACCATCAACTTTTTATCTTTGATATTTTCTACTCTCTACATATGTGATTGAAATTTGTTTTCTGTATTCAGCTATGTTCATGGAGATGTAAAGCCTGAAAATTTTTTGCTTGGTCAGCCCGGGACGCCTAATGAAAAAAAATTATATTTAGTTGATCTTGGTTTAGGTCCATATTTCTCCTATCCTGATACCATGCTTTAAAATATATATTTCGGAAAAAGTCTCGACTGATTGATATTCTTGTATCTTTAGCTTCAAAATGGAGAGACTCGTCGTCTGGTAATCATGTTGAATATGACCAAAAGCCTGATGTATTCAGGTAATATCTGCACACACTAGAGCATTTTGGGTGATATATGTGGTCCCATATCTCATTATTGTGTTTTTTCTTGCTTAGTTTCTTTTCTATTATTTTTTATAGATTCTGTATTCTTTCTTAAACAGGGGAACGGTACGTTATGCAAGCGTACATGCCCATTTAGGGAGGACGGGAAGTAGAAGGGACGATCTTGAGTCTTTGGCATATACATTAATATTTCTTCTCAGAGGAAAGCTTCCATGGCAGGGTTTCATTGTGAGTTACTTTCTTGAATGTATCAAATTTTGTTTTGTTTTTAGAGAATTTGCTTTTATGTTCAAACCTATTTATATCAATCAGATAATCAGAATGTGGGTTTTCTTCCCAAAATAGGTTTTCTTCCCAAAATAGGTTTTCATAAAGCTCTGTGCTTTTTAATTAGGAATCATATCAAGATTCCAAGGTCATGTTCTTTTCATTTGTGGATTTTAATCATTATAATCTTCAAAATTAGGTACATTTAGCTTTATCGGGTTTTATTTAACTTCTCAAAGTTATTCTTACCCTGCTTGAAGATTATAAAAGGGTAAAGTATTATGTGGAAACGCTTTTGGAGTTGCTAAAAGTTATCAATTTTCAAGCTTTTTCGCTTGTTTTTTATTTATTCTCTATTTTCTTTATTGTGTAATACTAAATTAGAACTGGTACTTGGTTCCCAAATTAGAAATTTCATAAAACTAGGCTTTCAATTCACCGGTTTTAAGGGTATCATTATGAGATTCCCAAAGTCGTGTTCTTTCATTTTGTAGATACTAATTGTTGCAATTTTTCATGTTGGATGCCTTTGGTTTTTTTAAGTTTCATTCAAAGGTTTTTAAGATTTTCGTTCTTAAATTTTAAGAATTCAAATTACGAATTGGTGTGTGCAAAATTTGAAGTTACTGAACTTTATGAACGTTCAAACTTTTCTTTTGTTTTTTCTGTAAGTAATCCGTTCTTTATTATCTTATCATTGATCCTATCTTTATCAATCAAATTTCAGGTTTGCTTCTTGATTTAGAAAATTTGTAAATCTTATTCTTTCATTTTCATGGGTTCAAATGGGAATCAATTCCCAAATGAACATTGTTTTTATTTTGTGGATTTTAATTACTGCAACCGTTTATCTTGGGCACGTTTTGCTTTCTTTTGAGTCATTATTCTTTCAAGATTTTATACCTGGATTAGAAGAAACTGAAGGGTAAAACATTATGTGTTTCAAGGTTCTTTTGGCTTCCATTTTGTAATCTTATTCTTGGAAAAAATGTTCAAATTTCTAATGAATATTTGACTGCAGGGAGAAAATAAAGGGTTTCTTGTTTGTAAAAAGAAGATGGCAACATCTCCTGAAATGCTATGCTACCTTTGTCCATCACCTTTCAAACAATTCCTTGAAACCGTAAACAACATGAAATTTGATGAAGAACCAAACTACTTAAAACTTATTGGGCTCTTTGAAAACTGTCTAGTTTCAACTGCATCTCTTCGGCCAATCAGAATAGATGGTGCCTTAAAGGTGTGATTTGAATATTCAAAAATTATTTATTAGTGTTTCTTGATGAGAATTGAGATAATTGTGTGTTGTAGGTGGGGCAAAAACGGGGAAGGCTGCTTATTGATTTGGAAGATGATGCTCAACCCAAGAAGAAAACTCGGCTAGGCACTCCCGCCACTCAATGGATTTCTATTTATACTTCAAGAACACCAATGAAACAGAGGTACACAAATAAATGTTAAAATTGCTTTTTACACCCTTCACATGAATATTGCAACAATTTCATTAAAAGCCCACAAGGTGTGTGCCTAGGCGCTTAGGCATAACCCAAGGCAACCTTGTCGACTCATTTCAAAAGCCCCCATTTTCAGGCGCTCAGGCACATTTCCAGGCCGATCTAAATATTGGCCAAAAATTGTCTTAACATGTATGCAACAATTACATTAACCTTACACAAACCTAAAATAAAGCTAAAACATCCTCAACTAACACAAAACAAGCCTAAAACATCTATCGAACCCCTAAAAATGGTATTTTACTATGCAGCTCGCTTAAAAAAGCCTTTGTCTTTAAGCGCCTTAGGCCTAGGCTCAAGGCTCTACTTTTGAGCCTTGTGCCTTTGACAACTATCATTTCTGTTAAGAATGATATAGTTACATTTGTGAAAATCTATGTAAAAAAGAGTTAATTTGCAAACTTTTCTTTGTGATTTTCACAATCTCGCGACCAAATTAGAAAATAGGAAATTAGGGCAAATACCATAAAAACCAACATACTTTTATTTTTTTATCACACAAGTCCTTGTACAATTTTTTGCACGTTAAGACCAACATACTTTCTATTTTGTCTCATTAAAGTCCCTCAACAGTTTTTGCACATAAAAAATCAACATACTTTTTTGTTTTTTCATACAAAAACCCCTCGATAATTATTTACACGTTAAATTCACTTCATTTGTTATAACTTAAACAACTCAAGTTTGAGCTCCCACAACTTAAACAATCCGAACTCGGGACCCTATAACTTAAACGAGCAACGCAGGGTGGAAAATGCACACAAGCAAAACAATCGGTACAAAAGTTGTTTTAGTTTCTTTTTAGAATTTGCTCGAATCTAAAAAGTGAAGTGACTTAAATGTGTAAATAATTATTGAGGGGTTTTTATGTGAAAAAACAGAAAGTATGTTGGTTTTTTATGTGCAAAAACTATTGAGGGACTTTTATGAGACAAAACACAAAGTATGTCAGTCTTTTACGTGCAAAAAATTGTAGAAGGACTTTTGTGAGAAAAACTGAAAGTATGTTGGTTTCTTATGGTATTTGCCCTAGAAATAATGACAAAATTCTTTGCTTTTAAACTTGAGAATATTTTTAAGGTTCAACATCCGCTTCATCTGTTGTGTATCAACATCCATTTACAAATGGATGACGTGTAGGAGATTTGACTAAAAGCAACTTGAAAATCACATACCCTATTGAACTTTGCAATCTTCAATTCTCCATGGCCTATCCGGACATTTATTATGAGATTTAATGATAAATAAATTGAGGCCGTTAAAGTTAGATCTTGTTAGAATTGATAATGGGTTTCCAGTGAAACGCCTTTTTATTGTCCAAAACAATGTGAACGTTCAGGTACTATTACAATGTAGCTGATGCAAGACTTCATCAGCATGTTGAGAAAGGAAAGAATGATGGTTTAAATATTAGCTGCGTGGCTTCTTCTGCTAATTTATGGGCTGTTGTTATGGATGCCGGCACTGGTTTTACTTCACAAGTCTATGAGCTCTCCCCTGTTTTCTTGCATAAGGTAACATTTGTAGTTAATTGTTTACAATACAACTTGTAACATGTTATCAGAATATTAACTAGATAAGTGTTTTTTGTCTACCAAAGGAATGGATAATGGAGCAATGGGAGAAGAATTATTACATCACATCACTCGCTGGTGCCACAAATGGTAGCGCGTTGGTGGTAATGTCAAAGGGTAAGTTTTATTATTTAATTACAAGTATAATGATCAAATTTGTGATATCTTTATCCATAAGAGGTAAATATCATTTTTTATCTGCATATGTGGAAAATTTTATGTTATTGTTTTTGTGTATCCTGCTCGTACTTTGACTTTTAATGTGAAAACAAACTACTTTTAATTTAAAATTTTGTAGGAATATCTTTATTTCAATAATTGCATGAAAAAGTACAATAAGTATTATAAAACACAATGCTAAATAGGTAGAATAACTCGATCTGTTCATAATTTTTCAAATACAAGTTTTCATGTAAAGTCAACTGTCAAAGGAGGCAAGTAATAGGAAACGGATTTCATCAGTGTAAACCCTAACAGCATATGTTAAAATCTTAAATCTTAATATAACTTAAAATATTTGATTTTTATAGACACAAGTTTAACTTTACACCTATCTTTTGTTCATTCCTGATTAGTTAATAACGAATTTTCTCCTTTCAACCTTGATCCTAGGGACAACATACACACAACAATCATACAAAGTGAGTGATGCTTTTCCATTTAAGTGGATTAACAAAAAATGGAAAGAAGGGTTTTTGGTAACCTCAATGACGACTGCTGGTAGTCGATGGGGCATTGTGATGTCTCGTGATGCAACTTACTCTAATCAGGTATTGCCCCATCCATCTGTCATTATCACATGAACAGTCAACTTATATATGTTTTTTATTTTCAGGTGGTTGAACTTGATTTTCTGTATCCTAGTGAAGGGATTCACAGAAGATGGGAGAGCGGCTACCGGATAACAGCAGCTGCTGCAACCGAAGACCAAGCCGCCTTCATCCTTAGTACATCCAAGAAAAGATCACAAGATGTCACTCAAGAAACTCTTAGGACATCTGCTTTTCCTAGTACTCATGTTAAGGTAGTCTTGTTTTAATCGTTATACCAACCGAATTATAAAGACAAATGACAATAATTAAACAACGGATTGACTTTATTTTCCAATATTTTGTATCCACAGGAAAAATGGTCCAAGAATTTGTACATAGCATCCATCTGTTATGGAAGAACCGTATCTTGACATTCTCAAGAAATGAACTTCTACCGGTATGTTTCTCTTCTGAAGCTTTTAGTGCAACTTTATTGGTGTTTTAGAAATGACATTTATAGAGATTATCAAACTGATATTGTTTATGGTTTGTGGCAGTTGGATGTGAAACGAAGTGAAATACAGATAAAGTTTTTGTTTGTGGGGCTCTGGAAACATATTTAACTATCTAAGACTATGTACAGGCAAAAAGAATGTACCTGATGTATCTCGCCTTCCTTAAACGAAAGATCAATGGTGCGAGCCAAGGATATGTTGTATAGTCAAGAATCTGACCAGATACATGAATACCCAAACTTCTTGTGCTCCTAAGAAAGTGATTTGTACCAATGTTGTACCCGCTGCATGATTTTTTTTTTCTGTTTATGTACTTTAGACGCATTGTTGTAAACCGTATGTTGTGTGATTCTTTTGAAATGCTTTAAAGGAGAAAATGGGGAGATTTATTTATTCTTTATATATTTGCTTGAGTTTTCACGCCTCAGCAGCGTTTGAATGAAGTGTGGTTCAGACTCATGTGCACAGTGCCTCGAGGAAGAGACTTGATCCATCTCGCATGGTATTCTGTCAAACATGCTTTAGATGATCATGCGGGTTTGTGCGTACTGTCTAAACCTTCCCACACAGAAATCATACCGTTACATGCACATCTGTTTCGCCTTTTTAGTTCCTCAAGTAGTTGAGCCTCTTATTGAGAACTGCGCTTAGGCAAGGCACACAATAAGTTGTTTTTGTTCTTTGATGTTGATGGCTGAAGTAGTTGAGAGATATTTGAGCAAGCGGTTTAGCTTTTCTCTAAATGCTAAGCTGTGTGCTCATATGGTAGGAGTCGTCATGACATGATGGGATGCGGACGATGAAGTTTTGGTTGCTAGATAGCGGTATAGGCTTAATTTAGGCTCATAGGCGGACGATGATGTTGATGGCTGAAGTAGTTGAGAGATATTTGAGCAAGCGGTTTAGCTTTTCTCTAAATGCTAAGCTGTGTGCTCATATGGTAGGAGTCGTCATGACATGATGGGATGCGGACGATGAAGTTTTGGTTGCTAGATAGCGGTATAGGCTTAATTTAGGCTCATAGGCGGACGATGATGTTGATGGCTGAAGTAGTTGAGAGATATTTGAGCAAGCGGTTTAGCTTTTCTCTAAATGCTAAGCTGTGTGCTCATATGGTAGGAGTCGTCATGACATGATGGGATGCGGACGATGAAGTTTTGGTTGCTAGATAGCGGTATAGGCTTAATTTAGGCTCATAGGCGGACGATGATGTTGATGGCTGAAGTAGTTGAGAGATATTTGAGCAAGCGGTTTAGCTTTTCTCTAAATGCTAAGCTGTGTGCTCATATGGTAGGAGTCGTCATGACATGATGGGATGCGGACGATGAAGTTTTGGTTGCTAGATAGCGGTATAGGCTTAATTTAGGCTCATAGGCGGAACCACGGGAGTTTCAAATGAAGTGTGCCCATTGACTAAAAAAAATTTATATGGATATTCAATTTGGTTATTTTTATTTGTAGTTGTGTAATGGTCATGTAGATGTGAGTAAAATTGTATGTCACGTAAGCGTTACGTAGGCGTCGTGTTTGGATGCCCAACAGATGTGTGTAATGATCGAGTGTGGAGCGGTGAGTGGATCTTTTCTTTTCAAAATATTTTTAATGTATTTATTAGTTATTTATAAACAACTAATATTAATTTTTTAAACAAATAATTTTAATCTTTTACACAATTATTTATCATTTGAAATTCCAATTGAAACACATAACAAACAAACAAACAAACCCAGTATATCCCACTCAAGAGCAGGGTCTGGGGAGGGTAGGTGTAGGCGAGTCTTTCCTCTATCTTGTTAGGTAGAGAGACCGCTTGCAAAGAGACCCCCGACTCGATAGCAAAAGCCAACGATAGCAAGACATAAAATAAATCATACAACATATAGCATACAACATATAAAAATATAACAACTAAAGAATTAGAGAAAAAAAAAACATATATCAGAGGAGCAAGTAGAATCACCGGTAGAGGGCAGATATGGACTAAATCGAATAGGGTTGTTCACGCACTAAATCGAGCCGGTTCAGGGCAAGCTTGAACTCGTTTCATATTTAAACCGAGCCGAGTTGGCTCGGTTCGGTTTTAAATATCAAGCTGAAAATCTGAACGAGCTCGGCTCGTTTTGGTTCGGTTTTAATTTATAAATACAATTAGAAAAGTAAAATGCAAAATAAATTCAACATCTACGTAAGTTATAATCTGTTTATATCAAGTTTCATAAAATATAAAGGGTTATTGGATTTTAACAATATCAAGTTTCATTTATTAGTCGATATTAATCCCAACTCAGTAAATGCTTACAGATACCCCAACTTTGAGTTTATTTTCTTCCAACGATCTCTTACTAACTGAGAGTTAACCTCGTTAGTTTTTTGATGACTTGAACTGTTTTTGTTGCCAAAACACTAAATACAAAGTTGAAATCTATCATCAGGTTCGTCAATTTGAAACTTCAGCACCCAAAAACCCGTCAATCTCCACCTCCATATTTGAATCACCGAGCTTGGTGGAGGTAGATTTCAAGTGATAATGGAGATCGGACAATGAAAAACGGACCTATTTGAAACTAAGAGGTGCTGGAGTTGAAAAATGACTCAAAGTCGACCGTGAGGGACACTATCGTCGACCGTGAGGGTTGACCTCATTTCATAAAAAAACAAGTGTCAACTCACAGTAACGGATCATTGTAGGGAAATAAGTTCAAAGTTAAAAGTGGCTGTAAACATTTCTTGAGTTGAGATTAATCTCAACCAATATATGAAAGTTAGGATAATTAAAATCCAATAACCCAAATATAAATTAATTAAAGAAACTAAATTCAACTTCAACAAAATACAAATAACTTCATCATTATCTAAATTGAACGAACAAAACCTGCAACACTTCATAACATCTAATAGTCTGTTTTTTAATAAATAAATTAAAAGTACACTTGAATAGTTAATTCTAGTATACAAAATATAAAAGTATCATATTGAACTATCCAATACAAATATCATAGTTTAATAATTTGATATAAAAATAACTGACACACACACATACACATATATATATATATTATATATATATATATATATATATATATATGTATGTGATTAAATTCAGACCTTTTGATATACCTCGTCGGCTGTTGAGGTCTGAAGTTAACCCACCTGGTACGGAACTCTCTTTTCAATGCAGCCTCAAACCAGCCTGACATCTTCTTTGGGTCGGCATATAGTAGCTTTAGACATGCCAACTGGTTGAGCTCAAAACCGGGAAGAGTCTTTAGATCATGTGGAAATCTAAAGTACTCTATTTCCCTCTCCCTCTTTACTGCGTAAACATTAAGATCCTCAAAGTATGCCCACGCTATAATCTTCCCTGACACCTTGAGATGCTTCTTCACTTTGTAGAGCTTGGTGTAGGTACTTGGCTTTGGTGCAGCGCCCTGGGCTCGGATATCTGAAAAACAAGCCGTCCATTCAGCCTTTCTGATGTCCACATCGGCGTCCGAGGCTGGGGCTTGACTTGTTGATGACTCTGCCTCCTTTTCCTTTTGATTCAGCTTCTCCAATGTATCACTGCCGAGAGTACTACCCAAATTGGGAACCATATTTCCCTCTCGGTCAGTGTACTCTGGATAGTGCTGGGCTGTGACGTCTTCAATCTCTATTTCATCCATGTCGTTCAGCTCATCGTCGCTAGCCACATCAAAGGTAGGAGCGTCCTTGACGATCTCATCCGGATTTAGCCGGAACATCTCAGCAAGTTGCTCGTCAGTAAGGTCATGAATTATTTCTCCTTCTTCAGAAGTGTAACTCACGGACCTCCTGACGATCCCTTGCAAATCAAGTATCATTGTTAATTGAGACTTGATTTGCTGTAGGGGAGCAACATCATGATCATCTTGCTGAGATGTTTGATCTGCTTGAATTAAACATGCAACATATCAATAATTAGTAGGTAATCAAGATAATCAAACATTGAATAATAAAATAGAAACATTAATTACATAACATTAATACATGATTTCAAGTACAAAAGTTTAATGAAATATAGACATCTAATCTTTACTTTTGCCTTGAATCATGGCCGGGTCTTCTGCAGACGGGGAAGTAGGTGGGGCAGACGATGATGCTCCTTGGTCTTGTTTCCTCTTCGTTCTTCGCCCTTGACCAGGAGCAGAGGCAGATGCAGCTGCATCGCCTTCATCATCATCATCATCGTCCTGCCTCCCTCTTTCTTCTCCATCACCACTCATATCATCATCATCACTATCATCATCTTCACCATCATCCTCATCATCATCTCCTTCACCGATCTTCAGAGGCTCATCCTTAGATCCTTTGAGTTTAAGCATGATCTTCTTATTAGCAGCCTCCAACTCCTCCAACTTCTTAGCAGATTCCTCCTTATGCTCTTGGAGTTAGGCAATCTGCTGTGCCTGCTGTGAGATCTGCTGAGCTTGGGAAGCATTGAGCTCCACCAGCTGACGTAACTGTGCAGTCTTTTCTTCATCAGCGGCTAACAGCTTCAGCACCATTCTGTTCAGCACTGCCAGCTGTTCCTCTACCCTAATGGAGGGTAGAGTAGATCCGGTGGGGAATGTGGAATGGGATGATGGTCCGGCTTGGTGGCTGGTGGTGGTAGCAGTGGCTGTGGTGAATATGGGTGGTGGTGAATGAATGGGTGGAGAGGTATGGGGTGTAGATGTGGAAGGTGGAGTAGTGGTGGTGGGTGGTGTAGTGGTAGTGGGTGGTGTAGTGGTAGAGGTGGTGGCTGAAGTGGTAGAGGTGGTGGTACGCAGTGTGAATATTGGCCACTTCCCCTTCTTCCCATAGGGCTGAGCCATCCTCTTCTTCCGAGTCCCCTTTGACCCGGAGGCTCCCCCTTGGCTACTGGCCTGGTCTGGGGTGTATGATGGATCTGAAGTAGCCTCCCCAGACCCGCCCTGGCGTCCACCAACCGACCTCACGCCCCTCTCAGTGGCTACAACATGGCTTCCCACCGTTCGTACCAGAGGCTCTTCGTCTGACTCCTCCTCCTCATTAGGCTGAAAGTAAGGGTGAATAGGAGCTGGTTCGGGTTCACCCTGACCGTCTCCTCCCTGATCTGTATCATGATCATCACCGTCTGAGTCATCGGAGGGTAGAGCTATCTGCTCAACATCTGAATCACTATCATCGTGGCGCCACTTCCTCTTTGCTGGCGCCACATAGTCTTCACGGGCCAGATGCCCAAATAATCTCCTTACCGGGGGCTTCACCTGCTTGCCCCGGTACACCTTCATCCGCCCGAGGGTGGTGTCATCCATCACCTCAAGGACCACAGCGTCCTCCTTCTCCTTGGGCAGTGTCAGGAGCTTCTGATCAATGATCATCTGCATGAATCGAGGGTACATGCAGAAGCTCTCTTTGCCCTTAGCCTCAATGTTCTTCACCAGATAGGTGAAGATCATCCTCGAGAAGCTAAAAGGGTGATTTAGCACCAACGCCACGTAGGCATTCTGCATCTGATCAGAAAGCTCGTCAAAACCTCCCTTTCGAGAGGCGATGCATCTCAGCAGCACGTGTGCCAAGTACTTGAACTGAGGGCACATGTTGCTCTTGTTGAGCACACCTGCGTTGATGTCCCCAGAGTACTTGGCTCTTAGGAAACATCCTCGAACTGTAAGGGGATGCAATCGTGTGGGGCAATCAGCATCATCCCCAAACTCTAGGACAGTCCTGAGATCCTCCTCATTGATCTCTATATCCTCTTCAAATATGAAGCTCCTGATACGATGGGGCTCAGAGGACCTGTCTACTGCAGCGCTTTCCCAGAAAGCCTGCTATACTGATCTATATGGAGTGCACGTTGTCGAGATAGCCCTGAAAATCCTCGATCGCCGTAGCAAGGAAATAATGCCGGTAAAATCCGTTGCGTTGCGGGATGACAGGTCAAGATGATCACAAATATTGTGCTTTATGCTCATCGTCCACCGACTCGCCATCTGTGACACAAAGTAAATAAACGTTAGTAAGTGTCAAAGAGTAACAGTTTGATTTAATGAACTTGAAAGTTTTGTTCAGTCGTGCGAATGAATTGTGCGACTGAGATCTAGTCGTGCGAATGAGTTCATACGTATGACTAAGTCATGCGATTGGGCTTAGACGTATGATCTTTCTTGCGTTTATCTTAGTCGTGTGACTGAACTCATACGTATGGTTCAGTCGTGCGATTGAGCGATTCGTCCATCTCAGTCGTGCGTTTGATCCATTCGCATAGCTAAGTCGTGCGATTGAAGTTTATCAGGGTGTCCATTCGCATGACTGACTGTTTTTCCATTCAAATTCAAATTTTGAGCAAAACATGATATTAGACGTTGAGGCTTGGCTCATTAGGTTCGCATATGTCCGACTAAACTCCTAATAACTTTTATTTGATCAAGATACTTAGTTTAAGTGGTTTATTTGTTAAACTAAGTTTAGGTTCGAGTTAGGTCTTTATTTCGATCCTTAGGACATGTATTTACTGATCTTTAGGATGAACATAGTCGCGCACTACCTGTAGGATCAAAACAAATCGTCAGAGAACGTCAAACAAAGGTTTAAGTCAATCAAATAAAATTTTGGCAGGGGGTGGTGTGTCATGCGTATGAAAGGGTGATTGAAGTGAATGAGCTACTCTGACCGACTCCCCCTCTATTTATACTGGGGTGACCTTCAGTCGTGCGATTGAACCTAGTCGCATACTTGATTCGTGCGACTGAGGGTCATTCGTGTGACTGGCCCCTTTCGGTCACCTCCAATCGTGCGAATGAGGGTCATTCGTGCGACTGTCACAGTCGGTCACCTCCAATCATGCGATTGGGTTCAAACTTATGGTCCAATCGTACGACTGGTCCATATTCATGGCCGATTCGTGCGAATGACTCATACTTATGAACTTTGACTTCATGACCATTTGACACTTAGCCCCTTTTTAACAGTTGATAAACATTTTGAGTTTTTGATCATCTCAGACATGACTATTTTGAATTACAGAACCTTTGATCACCTCAGACGTGATCCATTTATCCACCTGATCACCTCAGACGTGATCCATTTATCCACCTGATCACCTTAGATGTGATCCATTTATCCACCCGATCATCTCAGATGTGATCCATTTATCCACCCGATCACCTCCGACGTGATCCTTTTACTTTTTCAGAAACAAGTGATTCAAGATTTATGTTAAGTTCATTTTATGACATTCACATAGATGAATCTCGTAGCACAGTCCGACATTGACACACTATATATAAAACTTGAAAACTAGAAAACTGAACTAAGTAATAAAACTAAACACATTTTTGTGATTTTGTTAGGGTGGGGTTTAAAACACTTTAACAATCGTTTTAAAATGATTTTTCCCTTGAGCAGAACAGCCTATTAGCATTAACGTCATTTCTAAGACAAATTCATATGGAATCAGACAGGCTTAAACGCAATTACTTGGAACTTTTATAGATATATTGAAATGGAAACAAACATATTTACATATCACAGTTTCTCATTCATCTAAGACTTCTAAGCGCTAACTTGAAATCATGTTTGATCTGTTATGTAACACACATTGATTTTGAACATCAGGCAGTGCAGCCACAATGATTGTCAGTATACTTGTCCACTTAAATCCATACACAGATTTTTGACACACACCAGTGATTAATTAGGTGAATTAGATCAACAAGTATTTGTGTGTCCCACAGGTATATGGTAATCAATCTTCCTCAGGAGATTTTTGAGCGGTCCGGGGAATAAGAAGATTTAGGTTCTAAGAGCTTTCAAAGAGATGCTAAGCCTCAGGTCAGTGCCATCGCACAGCAGAGAGGCGCAAACAACAATGAATTCTTAGAACGGATAGGTTATGCCAGGCCTCAGGTCAGTGCCATCGCACAGCAGAGAAGCGGAAGACCTATCTTCTTTTTAGAGCAGTATACTATAATATACATTTCAGCAGTGACTTTTGTCATCTTTTGCTCTGTTTTTCAGGTCTTTGCACATATTTGTGGCATTTAATTGCTCCTCAACCCTTATTGGAAATTGATTGATTGTGCAAACCAGGGAAACTATGGGAACCCACAACTTGTTGATTGATTTAATTTTAAGTTGAATCACCAATGGTGTCTACTAGTCTATTGTGTTGAATCTACCGACACATCGTATAATGAACTAGCACCTCCCTGGATCGACTTTCTCCATGTAATTATAGTAACAAACAAGCGTACTATCATTTTCCCAATTTGTTAGACTTAGAATTCTCTGACTAATAATTTTCTGTTATTTAATTAAACTAAATTTAATCTTTTTGGTGTTCCAAGTAACTCGACTCCTGTGTACCATCACTTTCCATAGTGTTGAATCACATTCTTAAATTTGTTGTTTTAGCCCTTTTAGCTTATCTGCCCTCCCCTTTTTTTAAGTAAATAATACTGAAACTAAACTAATCTCCCCCTAAAATTCTAAAATCAAAAATCTTTTTGTGTTTTTAAATTTTTCAAGGAAAACTAACCTAAGAAAATAAATGAAGATAAAAAATAAAAAGAAAAAGAAACGAAACAAGTGTCGGACTAAGCATTTGCATCTTCGGGAATGACGTCACTTTTCTTTTTCACGCCGTTGACCTCTAACAGATATAAAAATCTGGGTTTATCAAACGGTTTAGTGTAGAGGTCGGCGCGTTGAAAATCCGTGTTTATTTTAACCACATCAATTAATTGTTTTTCATAGCAATCACGTATGAAATGATACTTTATGCCGATGTGTTTTGTTTTAGGGTGTTGAACAGGATTTTTAGTGACAGCTATGGCAACAGAATTATCAACAAAAATAGGGGTATTAGAAAATTGCAAACCGTAGTCCCACATTTGTTGTTGAATCCAAATGATCTGAGAGCAACAACTTACAGCAACAACGTATTCAGCTTCACATGTTGACAAGGCAACGAACGTCTGCTTCTTGCATTTCCAGGTGACTAAACGCCTTCCAAAAAATTGACACCCTGCTAATGTTGACTTGAAGTTCATCTTGCAGCCACCGTAGTCTGAATCACTATACGCAGTTAGCTCAAAGTCATCATCACGAGGATACCACTACCCCAGTGTTGGAGTACCCTTCAGATAACGAAAAATCCTTTTCACCTCGATGAGATGATTTACTTTTGGTTTGGCTTGATATCTGGAGCATAGACATGTGGCGTACATGATATCTGGACGCGAGGCAGTGAGATACATGAGAGATCCGATTATCCCACGATACATAGTGGCATCCACCAAATCCCCATTATCATCTGGTGCCACATCATGGTTTGCGGCAAGAGGGGTACCGGCAACATTGACATTTTTCATATCAAATTGACTTAGAATGTCTCCAACATACTTAGTCTGATGCAGAAAAATACCGGTAGTTGTCTGATCCACCTGTAAACCTAGGAAGAACTTCATCTCTCCCATCGCACTCATTTAAAATTCTGCCTTCATCACAGATTTGAATTCTTTCCATAATTCTTCATTTTGAGAACCAAAGATTATGTCATCCACATAAATCTGCACCATTAGTAAATCTCCATCTTTCTCTTTGATAAACAATGTGCAGTCAATCACACCCCGGCGAAAACCATGCTTTAACAGATGGGTGGAGAGCTTCTCATACAAGGCTTGAGGAGCTTGGTGTAGCCCGTACAGAGCCTTGTCCAGCTTGTAGACTCTGTCCTGATGGTAAGGATCCTCAAATCCTTTGGGTTGACTGATGTAGACTTCTTCACGGATTTCCCCATGAAGGAATGCACTTTTAACATCCAGTTGATAAACCTTGATCTTCATGTAGGATGCATAGGCCAGAAAAATGCGAATAGCTTCCATTCTTCCCACTGGTGCAAACACTTCATTGTAGTTGACTCCCTCGACTTGTATGAATCTTGAACTACCAATCTTGCCTTGTTTCTAATTACAACACCTTGGTCGTCCTTCTTGCAGCGTAGCATCCATTTGGTGCCTATTACTTTCACTCCTTTGGGCCTGTCAACGAGTGTCCACACTCCAAGCTTCTTGAACTGTAGCAGCTATTCCTGCATAGCAATGACCCAGGCCTCATCCTTCAGGGCATCACTTACGTGTTTGGGCTCGACTTGAGAAACATAACATTTGAAAGCCCCATCATTCACGTAGCCCTTTTCCATAATCGCAGTATAATCAGCAGAGTATAGCTGATTTCTCATCTGCACAGTGGAGTGAAGATCCCCAATGATAGTCTCCGGGGGATGATTCACACTGATCCTAGTCACAGGTGTCGTAGGAACGACAACTTCAGTATCCAGATTTGTGATGGTAGGTTCAGTATCCGGATTCCCTGATGCATTCTCAGCATCTGTTGAGCTTCCATTTTGATTAACATTATGCTCATTGCTTGTCTCAACTGCTTCTTCATCGTCTAATGAATCATCACTCTCGTCCTGAGCAGCTGCTGAAGATCCCGAAGCATCACTGGCTGGTGCCATATTGCTGATATCTAGATTCGGTGTATTTAAGACATCGAACATCATCTGAGTAGCAATCTCGTCATCTGAACATGTCAGAGGAAGTTTGAATGATTTGAAAAATCCGTCGTAATCGAAGAATGACGACGGCCCTTTTCCAGCAGGGGGTGGTGTATCTTTGCACATCTACGTTGCACCATACTTCTACCTGACCTGTAGAGTTGTTATAAACCCGTTTGTCTGGTATGCTGTATCCGAGAAAGATCCCCTGATCTGCTTTCTCACTGAACTTGCCTCCGGAGTTTTCTTCAGTAACATGTATGGAGCTCCGAATGGTTCCAGATACTCCAGGTTTGGTTTGCGCTTCTGAAGTAACTCATAGCAAGTCTTCCCATGCCGCTTGACTACTAACACATGATTAAGCGTGTAGCACGCACTGGTAACTGCTTCATTCCAGAACTGTACTGGCAGCTTTGAATCTGCCAACATAGTCCTTGCAGTCTCGATCAAGCTCCTATTCTTGCGTTCAGTAACTCCATTCATCTGTGGCGTGTATGCAAAGGAGAACTGATGAATAATTCCCTTTTCTTTGCAGAAAGCATCCATCCACTGATTATTGAATTCAGTTCCATTGTCTGAACAAACCTTCCTGACCTTTAGATTGTAAAGAGACTCCAGTATTATGACGAGCACCTTGAATGATTCAAATGTTTCTGACTTAGATTTCAGAAACATCACCCAGGAGAAATGTGAGTGGTCATCTGTGACTACAAAGCAGTACCAGTCTCCGGCGATACTCTTCGTGCTGATAGGACCGAAAAGATCCATATGAAGAAGCTCTAGGGGCATCTCGATAGAGTTAATGTGCTTAGACTTGTGAGACTTCCTGGTCTGCTTTCCCTTCTTGCATGAGACATAAAAATCTGGAAGTTTGAAGTTCTTGACAGTAACTCCCTCAACTAGGTTGTTGTGAATCAGATGATTCATCTTCCTGGGATTTATGTGTCCATTTCTCCTGTGCCATGAGATGGACTCCTTCTCCGTTGCCTTTGACAAAAAGCACTGAGCAGTGGATCAGTAGTAGAAGCATTGGACATGTCCAAGACGTACAAATCGTTGTACCTTGACGCTGACATTAATACCTGCTCCTCAGGAATATCCATCTCCTTCTTCAGAATGTAACACTTCCTATCGTCAAACATTACTTTGAAGCCCTTGTCACATATCTGAGAAACTAAAAGTAAATTGTTTTCTAACTGCTGAACATAATTTACTTTATCAAACTTTACCTTTCCATTACCTACTTCTCCTTGCGCGGTAATGTAGCCTCCTTTGTTTCCAGCGAACGAAGCATATCCCCTTTAATTTGTTTGATGTTGAAAAGGAGAGACTGATTTCCCGTCATGTGCCTGGATGCTCCGCTATCTACAATCCATGTGTTGGTAGAAGCACTATAGCGGACAACCTGCACATAAACAGAAAATAATTAGTTAAGGAGGGGGACCCAAGCCTTTACTGGCTTGGGTTTCCCAGAGGCATCACACATCACAAACTCCACCCACTGGCCATTTGGAGTTGGATAAACCTCATTCTTATGCTTATCACCACTATCAGACACATCAGATGTTTTAGCTTTCCACAGACCTTCCTTATGTAAGGCTTGTTTGTGGTAAACTGATGACTGATTGATAGTTTGAACTTTAGGTCTATTTTAAGAAACTGATTTTACCTCAGGCATCACAGACTTGCCAGTGGCTTGTCTTTGTTGTCTGTGGTGTTAGGGAGGGGTGTAAGACCTAGCAGTTGTTTTAGCCCTAGCAGGTGTTTTAGCTCTAGCAGGTGTTTTAGACCTCTGTTTTGAAGAAAATAGTTTAACTTCCTAATCTAGCTCAACTTTACGCCTAGGTGTCTGATAGCGAGGACAGTGTGAAGAAATGTGGCCTCTTTGTCCACAAGTATAGCATGATCTCCTCTCAACACGATTAGGAGATCTCTTATGGGGTGGGGAGTACACTTCTGGCATGGGCTTTTTGGTCTAAACCTTTGGTTTTTCACCTTCTTTGACAAATTTGATTTGTTTAACGTTATGATTACTTTGTCTTTTCAATTGGTTGAGATCTTGCTTAACCGGTTTAGACTGAGTAGGTTTTGAAGTCTTCGGTTGTGTGACAGCAGATTGTGAACCCAACCCAAGAGGTACATTATCATCCTCTTCCACCCAGTCCTCGATGATGATTTTATTCTTTGAGCCAGATGTTGAAGGCTTCTGATCAGCAACCGGAGGTGCAAGTTTAACTGCAGTGTCTGGATCACTAACCATAGGAGCACTCACCATATGGTCCTTGATGGGATTATTGTTAACAGGTCTCTGTTTGGTATTTAGAAGGATCTCTTGTGGTGGGGGCATAACTTTATAACCCAACCCTTCCCCATTGTTTCTTTCTTTAACCAAGTTTTGCAAGATGTGAGAGGAACTAGCTAAACTATGTAGTCTTTGCTTTAAGGATTCATTTTCAACTTGTAAAACAACTCTTTCCTTTTTAGTTTCCTCAATTTTCTTTATGTAAAACTTTATGTCATTTTCTTGATTAAGTGCTACAACTTCGGTTTCCCTTAGTTGTTTTCTCAAAACTTCGATTTTCTCTTTATAACTGCTCTCATTTTGTTTTAACACCCGATTTTCCTCAGTGCACAGTTTTAAGTCTTTTACCAAATTGTCATTATGATCTAACAACCTAGCAAATTTTAAATCTATGCTTTCTCTAAATTTATTACAATCAACACAAGCATGTTTATCAAAGAGAGCTTCTTTAGATTCTACCTGTGCAGATGTAGAGGTGCCAGCCATGAAAGCAGCCTGAGGTTCTTGGTGTGTTGCAGATCCTGCATTCAGTTCATCCTCCACTAGGTGATCAATAGCAGTCATAGTCTCATTCACATCCCCAGTATCCAACTCAGTCGAGTTCTCCCCTCACTAGCTGAGTCGTCATTCAGATCATCAACCAATGCAATGCTAGCTTCACTATCAGATAAGAAACGGAAGGACCAGTCTTGTCCTTCATCACCCTGTGCTACCATGGTTGAAGCTACCTTTTGTCCTTATCCTGCCTGTTGATTGAAGAAAACGGGTTGCCATTTCCTGTCTTTTTAGGTTTGACACACTCTCTCTTGAAATGGCCTTTTTCACCGCAGTTGAAACAGGTGACTTTTGACTTGTCAAATCCAAAAGTAGTATCCTTTGTAGCCACCAGGTTCTGCCCCATCTTCTTAACAAACTTCTTTGCTCTACGCACAGCACTAGCGATAGCCCACATAATATCCATCTGTTCAAGCTCTGTTTCATCAACCTGCTCGTAATCTTCATCTGCTAGATGGCAATTTCCGATCTTTCCTACAAATAACCTGTCATACGATTTAACCACTGTAGCAAGTAAGTCCATATGCTCTTTGGCGACTTCGACAGTTACGTTGCTCAAGTTCTCTGTTTTAAACTTTATCGAATGAGATTCTGTGTGTAGGTACCCTTTTTGGACTTATACTTCTGTCGAACCTCTTCGTCTCTCAGTTTCAGAATGAAGTCATTAATATCCAATGTTTCCAGCACTTGATTATGTCTTAGAGTGGAAACAAATGAATCCCACTTATCAGGTAAACCATCAGCCATACTCGACACTTTTTCTTCCATAGACGTTTTAACCCTATGAGTGTGCAGTTCACTCATCAAATGAGAGAAACGATCGATAATGTCGTCCAGACTCTCATTTCCAATTGACGAGAAGTTATCAAACTCCTTCTTTAAAGCTTTAGCCTTTAGAGACTTAAGCGTAGTATTTCCTTCATAACGTTTCTCTAAAGCCTTCCACAACTTCTTGCACTGCTTGTGTTCTGAGAACTGATGGAAAATGTCCTTTGGGATGGACTGTGTCAGCAAAGCATAGGCCTTCTTCTCAGCATTGTAAGCAACTTTTTGTGCCTCATTCAAACCACTTAGAGTCAGTGGAACTCCGTCTGCTCCAACTGGCATAGTGTAGCCAGTCTCAATAGTGCTCGATAAGTTGGTGTCCACTCCATTTAAATGAATCTCAAACCGTTGCTTCCATTGAGGATATTCGTCAAGTGACAGAAGCTTCGGTGGTTTGTTATGATTTCCGATCTCATTTTCCAGAAGCAAGAGATTCTGAATTCTGGAGTCCTTCCCGGCTGAGAAAGCAAATTGCTGTTCGTCCATGATGACTTAGACTGAAAGTTTGACAAACTGACTGACTGATGCGACTGGGGAGTGTGAATGAGACAATCGGACGATTGAAGTGTGTGACTGAGTTCACACGTGCGATTGAGGTCAATCGTGCATACGAACCTATGCGTATGAGTTCAATCATACGGATGAACTATACGACTGAGCTGAACCAAACGAATGAGCTTAAACGTGCGCATGAAACAGACGATTGGACCAATCGTGCGACTGCGCTGTGTGTATGGAGTTCAGTCATACGATTGGATCAATCATGCGACTGAGACCTCTGACTTTGAAATTTTTCATAATTTTCACTCGATTCGACTAAAATCACGATTTTGAAAACCCTAGTCGGCTAGAACTCAAAAAATATGAACTTTTGAACACATGCACTCGCAAAAATCGAATTTTTAATGCAAACATAACAGATCTTTTGATTGAAAACGTTGACTTTTGCAAAAACGCGATTGAATCCACGTAGAATCGAGAGCCAAAGCTCTGATACAACTTGTTAGGACCGAGTACGAACTGGTACTAACCGAAACTACGTGAAACCAGATCAAATAGTGCGGAATCCTATTTGATTGGCGATCCAATCAGGGAGCACGTTAATCCGATCAAAACTAACGATTAGAAAATGTTAAGAATTGATTAGCAATGAACAGGAACGCTCTATGAAGTTGGAAGGGACGAATTGGACGCTTTGGGACAGCTAGGGTTGTGAATTCTAGAAGTGTTTAGTTTTTCCACAAATTAAGTGGTATTTATAGGTTTCAGTCTCCATTCGTACGACTGAGCCATGCGTATGGATCAGTCGTGCAACTGAGTCATACGATCCATTCATATGTACGACTGACCCACACGATTGATTCATTCGTACGACTGAGTCAGTCTTATAACTCAATCGTGCGTTTGGCTCAATCACATGGTTCAGTTGTGCGACTGGCCCATTTGCATGGTCCGGTCGTGCGACTGGATCATAAGCCTTAGTTAAACGCATTCCTGAATCGTTAACAATATAGAACTATGACTAACAACTTAAACCCATATAATATGTTCATATTAGCTTGTAATAAACAATAATATAAATAGACATGACATTCAATAACCAATAATCATTCAATAAAGAGTTTTAATTACATATATCAAACATTACATCAATGTAACAAAATGAAAGTCATTTACATTTAAGCACACTAGAACTAGAACTAGGGACATGTGTACCAACAGTGACGTATATGTAAAACATGCTACGAGTTTTCATTTGATCCATACCCTTATTTATATATACGCATACACAAATATAAAGGGTGGTAATAAAAAAATTATAAATTATATGACCGATTTCGTTGGGTTTCTCTAGTTTTCGCATAACATTGTGGTTTTCTTACGATCCCTCCTCTCTCTATCTATACATATATATATATATACACACACACATATATACATATATATGTATGTGTATATATATAAATATATATATATGTATATATGTATATATATACATATATATACATGTATGTGTGTATATATATACATACATATATATACATATATATATATATATATATGTGTATGTGTATATGTATATGTATATATGTGTGTGTGTGCGTGTATATATATATATACACATACATACATACATACTTATATATATACATATATACATACATATACACACACACACACATATATATATATACATATTAAGAGTCCATTCGCACGATTGGGTGTTCATTCGCATAGGTGTTCATCCGCATATGTCCAATCGCATGATGTTCAGTCGCATGAAGGCCGTGCGACTGGAGGGTGCCCATACGCCCAAATAGGGCTGTTGTACCCGAGGAAGAACATAGTTAAAGTACTGACTTTCGGGGGAAAGTGCAGATGTAAATTTTGACGTGGAAGTTCCCATAGGCACACGTAAGATAACCGTAGGGATCATAGAAGTTACGTAGGGCATGATAATGATGATGTTGCGTGTTTATGCATGATGCATGTTATATATGTATGATGATGCCCTGTATAGTAATGTTATAGTGTATATTGATATTCCTTATTATAATGTATGTTTATCTTTCCCTTGGCTTTACGTGTTATGTTAATGAATGAAACGAAAGTATTATGTAACGTAAAGTGAAAGATAATGAAGGAGGAACATGATGAATGAATGCATGCACTAATAATGAATGAGAGTAATAAAGGCTTGCAAGCAAATACAGGAGGTGAGCAACCTTGTGTTGCAACAGACTCGAAATGGAATCCTTGTCTTGTGACCTCAGTAATCGTGGCTGTGTGCTACGAAGAGGGTAAAATCCTGACACTGGGATTAACCATTGTATAGAACCATCGCTGCATATCCTAGGTACTGTGGCTAGGAGGGTGCGGTGTGCCGATATAGAAGGTCTATAGTAGGCCTAGGTCCAGTACCATGATACAGAAGGATATTGCAGGCTCGTATGTTGGTTCACTAAACAAGTGGTTCTTCTCTTAAACTCACCTTGAACGACACTCAGAAAGAGTCTATGAAGAGTTGATCACAATATAACAAGTAACAAGCAGTAAATAAACACCAGATGTAAATTTTCAAGGTACTTTTATATATTTCTTCTCAACTCAAAGGATTACAAGACTCTTAGACTCAATCTCTCTTCCTAATGAGTTACAAAGATAAGATATATATACTACCTATAGCCGGATATACTTTGATACCAGCTGGAAACCTCTAACCAAACATCTATATTACAAAACTATAGGTGAGGTATCTCATACATTTTGCCTGAGATTTGGTCGTCAGGACATGTCCCTGACTTACCTTTTGTCGCCAACTAAAGTTGGTAACATGTACTATCATAAAAAGGTATACAGTAGAATAAAGTATGGTCAACAACATGGTTCTTTTAGGAAGAAGCCATGCTGTATCAGAGGTCTGCAGCGGACTGTCAGTTACCATACTTATGTCTACTGGACATAGCAATGTCTTCCGAAGGATAAATTTCTTCGGAAGAATAACTTCTTCCGAAGCCACTTATACTTCGGAAGACTGCTTCTTCCGAGGCTTGGAGTCTTCTTTGTCTTCGGAAGTAGTCTTTGTCTTCAGCTCTTTCTTCAGACTTTGTCTTGGAAGTGTTCTTCAGACTTTGTCTTCGGAAGTCTTCAGACTTTGTCTTCAGCTCTTTCTTCAGACTATGTCTTCGGAAGTCTTCAGACTTTGTCTTCAGAAATCTTCAGACTTTGTCTTCGGAAGATAGTCTTCAGCTCTTTCTTCAGCTGATGACTTCAGCTGTTGTTCTTCAGACTTCGGAAGATCTCATACTTAGCTTCGAAAGCCTTTTGAATGTAGCACCAAAATGACTATGTGAAGTGGTTTTGGTGGCACCAGCCTTATAATGACCCAACAAACTCCCCCTAGGCTGATGCTACCAAAACTTCACTTCTCTCTTCTTCTCAAAACTTTCAGCACCAAGGAGAGTAGATATTTATCTATGTCCTTGTTCTTCCCTGATATGGTGCTGAGAAGTTTGTACAAATCCTTGGTAGATAGAACATCTCGTCTGTCATCTTGGATTATGTGTACCCTTTCTTGTGGCCCTCTGAAAAGAGTTAGTTGATGGGAACTATAGTCATATTCTCATCTAACTATAGGTTCCAATTCTGGACCCTCCACCATCTGTAGAAAGGCTGCGCCCTTGGTGGTAGGTCTTTCCTTGTCTTCCTGTCGTCTCAACTTCAACTCTTCTTCGATCTTGGCCTTTGCAGTTAGCTCGGCTAGATGAAGACTGCTGAGATAATTTCTGATGATAGCTGCAGTCTCAGAGTTGGAGGGGTTGGAGAATGGCTTCTCTGCAAGCTCAGCAATGTCAAATCTGCTGAGATGCAATAGAGAAGTGACATTAAGCCTGTTGGTTTCACCATTCTCCCTTTCCACAACAAAGTTGTGAGAAGGTTCGTCGAACCTCCACTGGATTATAACTTTCCTAGGTCCAGAAGACTGACTAGGAATCCTGTCCTCCTTCCTTGTATCCAGTAGAGTCGCTAGTTTCCTTCTTAGTCTCTTCTCTTCAGCATTCAGAGTATCAGAGTTGAGACCGAGAAGTCTTACAGCCTGGCCCAAAGTACTTCTAGGCAACTCAAGAAATTGACCTAGAGTGAGGAAGCTTGAAGAGTTATCAACACAGGTGATGTTGATCAGGTCTCCCTCACAGGAGATGCTGCTCATAGTAGTGCAGTTGGTGAGCCTTGTGTTGATCTCCTTTATTTCCTCAAGAGAGAGATGTTTAGAAGGCTGAGGGGATGATCTTGGTTTCTGTTGGGTAGGTTTAGGTTTAGTGGTTCTAGGTCGTGTTTTAGGTTTAAGGATAGGAAGTTTAGGTGGTTGATGTGATGAGGTAGGTTTGGGTAGAGTTATAGGTTCAGGGGTGTAGGTTTCATCTGAGGGTTCTGTTTTGATGGGAAATGGAATTGGTTCTTCTGGTGTGGGTTGTGGTTGAGTGGTTAGCTGTGGTTGAGTGGCTGGGGTGAAGATCATTCCCTGTCCCCTCCTATACATCTCCTTCCTCTTCCCCATACGGATGTCAGCTTTTATTTCGCTAACAATCCGTTGGAGTGTCCTTTCGGACATGGGTCCCACCTGCCTACCAGTGAAGCCTTTAGCCCAGAGATAGTCTTTCATCCAGACTTTATCACTAAGCTTCTTGGTGGCAGTGATCCTCTCTACCTCCTCCCTCCGCTTCTTCTCCTTCATCTTCTCCCTTGCAGCTTTCTTCCTTTCCTTCTCCATTTGATCCTACTCTTTGTTGTGGAGCAGCAGGATCATATCATCATCATGTGGAGACAGTTCAGGAAGACTGAAGCCTCTTGAGAGCAGGAATTTAATCCTAGCCTCTCTCAGCTGCAGGGCTGCTTTCCTTTGTTCTTCTTCTTCTCTTTCCAAGGCCAACCTGGCTTCTTCTTCTTGCCTTAGCCTGGTTGTCCTCTCCAAAGTCACCAACTCCTCTAGTGGTAGCAGGAGTACTTCCTCATTGGCAGCTCCTAAGTTGATGAGCTGATTAATGAGTGCTGTCCTTCTCTTGGTGGTGATTTCCTCCTGATTGGCTGCAGCTGCCTTAGAACTAGCAGCTAGTAGCTTCTCAGCAGGAAACCTACCTTTCTTCTTGAGTTTCTCAATCCTTTCCTCCTTCTAAAGCTCTACCGCAGTCATTTTCTTTTTGCCTTTGTCTTTAGCAGAACTTGTCTGTGGTGGTTCTTGGATAGAGGGTTCGGATTGAGAGAGAGGATCAGCTGGTGTTTGAGATAGAGGTAGATCAGAAATGTCCTCCCTGCTCATCTCAGATGCTATTTTAGCAATAACATCTGTGATGATCAGTTCCTCGGACATTTGGAACAAACCTTCCGCAGCTTCTATCTCAGCTTCGGAAGACTTATCTTGTTCTTCCGAAGTTTCAACTTTAGCTTTGGAAGTTTCAGCCTGAGCTTCGGAAGAAGAGGCTGATGTAAGTTCTGTCCCAACTGTTTCAGTTGCTGGGCCATCAGTCCCCATTTCCCCTTTGAAGTTAATCTCAGGTTCCATGTGGACCTTAGGTTGACCAACTTCTTTCACAGTGGTAGAAGGTGCAGTCAGTCTTTGAAGCTCCTCAACCCCAAAGTATATGAGTGTGGTGTCGGGGCTGGGCTGTTCTAAGGAGGATCTCAATACAAACTTTGTGAAAAGTCTGTAGAGATCATGAAGCATCTGTGAGTCAATCTTTAGAGTTGATTGAAATGAATCAGGTAGGGTGATGAGTTGGGAAGTAGAAGACTGGATCAGTGGTTCCCTAGATGTTTGTCTCTGATCTTTCTCCCCCTTTTTGGTAGCATCATCTTTAGAGCTAGATGAGCTAGAGGAAGAAGTCAATGAGACCTGAATAGGTACATGCCTAACAGACCTCTCCGTCTGTTTCTCAGCTAGTTGGGCCTTGAGATTGTCAATCTCAAGTTGCTGAGTGGTTGTCCTTGTCTCTAAGATCCTCACCTGAGATTCCAGGTTTGAGACCTTAGAGAGCAAGTACTGGAGTGTGAGTTGCATACTTCCCTCATCTTCATGTGAAGAATCACGGGGAGATGAGATAACATACCTAGTGTGTTCAGTCTTACCACCAGATGTGGCTTCTTGGCACCCTGGATACCTTTGCTCAAATTCATCTCTTTCAGAGATGTCAATGGGAAAAGTTGTCGTAGACTCAGTCTGATTGATGTTACCACTGTCCTGAGAGCTCAATGAGAGACTCTGAGTAGTGGCAACTGTGCCTACATGAGTCCCCTCCACATCAGTGGGACTCACCTCAGTAGTTGGCTGCTGATGGGGGCTAGAGATAAGGGATCTCTCTTGGCTCTGTTGATCTTTAAGAGGGTATTGTAGATCAACTTCATGGCCATGGAGAGATGTTATCTCTTCATCACTTCGGAGTAATAGGTCAGTGAAAGATAAAGAGGTTACACCTACTGACCCGGGACCTAGATCAATGTCTACAGGCATTGAGCCTCTTGTGGAGCTGTCCCTTGTTGGCTGCATAGGGGAGTGTAAAGACTCACCCTATGGGCTAAAGGCTTGAGGTTCGGGCTCTTGGGTTTGAGACTGAGGAGGCTCAAAACCCAAATTGAGGTCAAAGGAGAAGGATGGTGTGACCTCGGACTGAGTGGGAGCCCATGTTTCCACTCTAGCCCTTTTGGTTTGAACTGGAGGAGCTTGTGCAATCAGAGTAGATTGAACAAGGGTTCGTTTGGGGTGTCTCTGATATGTAATTTTAATGGGTGGAGAAGGTATGGGGATATTTGTGGTGGAGGTTGCTGGTGTGGGTTCATCACCTGTGGGGTTAACAGGGATGTCACCAGGAGCTATGCGCTCAATCATCTCTGATTGCACAAGCTCCTCCAGTTCAAACCAAAAGGGGTAGTTAATCAATGTTTATCATCCCGATAGCTGATATGAGATACTTAAATCTTTGTTCATCAAAAGATTTTGTGAACAAATAAGCATATTGTTCATTTAAGTCAACTTTGATTAACTTTATCAGATTTTTCTCATGAATATCTCTAATGAAATGATACCTGATATCAATGTGCTTTGTCTTGGAGTGCTTCACTGGATTTTCAATAATGGAGATAGCACTGTTGTTGTCGATATGGATAGGAGTAGTCATGAAGTTGAATCCATAGTCCAACATCTGATTTTGAATCCATAGCAGTTAAGCACAGCAGCTAGCAGCAGCAATGTATTCAGCTTCAGCAGTTGATGTAGAGACACAAGATTGTTTCTTGCATTGCCATGAGATAATCCTTCCACCAAGAAATTGACATCCTCTTGATGTTGATTTCTTGTTAATGTTGCAGCCACCATAATCACTATCAGAGTATCCATAGAGATTGAAATCACTATTTCTTGGATTCCAGAGACCTAGTTTAGGTGCTCCTTTGACGTATCTGAGGATTCTCTTAACAGCAGCCAAATGAGACAGCTTGGGAGTAGCCTGATATCTTGCACAAATGCATGTGGCAAACATGATATCAGGTCTACTAGCAGTGAGATACATCAGAGAACCAATAATTGCTCTATACTGATGTTGATCAGTATCCTCCCCCTCAAGGTCAGGGCAAAGATTATGGTTTCTGGGTATGGGTGTCTTGGTTGGTTTACAGTCCTTCATTTCAAATCTATCTAAGATGTCTGAGACATACTTAGATTGATTTATGAAGAACCCTTCCTTCATCTGTTTTACCTGAATTCCAAGAAAAAAGTCCATTTTTCCCATGGAACTCATCTCAAATTTTTTCTTCATAATGCTCTCAAAGTCCTTACACATTTGGTCATTTGAAGAACCAAATATGATGTCATCGACATAGAATTGAACAAGCTAAATGTCTTCTCCAATCTTCCTGATGAAGAGAGTCTTATCAATGGTACCTCTGGTGTAGCCATTCTTCAGGAGAAACTGAGACAGGGTCTCATACCACAGTCTAGGTGCTTGGTGCAGCCCATATAGAGCTTTATCCAGTTTGCACATATAGTTGGGGTGCTGTGGGTCTTCAAATCCTGGAGGTTGACACATATAGATTTCCCTATCTATATCCGTATATAGAAAAGCACACTTGACATCAAGTTGGTAGCTAATGAAGTTCTTGGATGCAGCATAAGCAAGGAAGATCCTAACTGCCTCAAGTCTTGCAACTGGGGCAAAGACATCAGTATAATCGATTCCTTCCTCTTAGGTGTATCCTTGAACTACTAATCTTGCTTTGTTCTTGATAATCAAGCCTCTGTCATCTTTCTTGTTTTTGAATACCCATTTAGTGCCTATGGGTACTTGACCAGAAGGTAGTGGGCATAGATTACAGACCTTTTGTCTTTTGAATTGAAGCAGCTCCTCCTGCATCGATTCAACCCAACTACTATCTTTCAAGGCATCTTCCACCTTCTTGGGTTCCATCTGAGATAAGAAGCATGAGTACAAGCAGACATTCCCATGATGAGTTTGCCCTCTTGTTCTCACACCTTCAGAGACATTCCCTATGATGTTTTCAGTTGGATGAGTGTTGTGAATCCTTAGACGAGGAATCACTTCCAGTTTCAGAGATAGGTCCAGGTTAGACGTATTCTGATCAGGAACTGGATTACTCTGTCCAGCTGCTGTTTCAAAGTTATTTAATGAGGACTGATTGAATGACTGAGAAACATCATCAATGGTTGGCTGTGAAGTAGTATTAACAGTTGCCTGTTCCTTCAGAATACTACTTCTTTCAACCTGGTGTTGTAATGGATCACCTGAAGAGCTTTGAGGTTCATCAAGTGATTCACTTGTTGAAGCTTCATTATTCCTTGAGATAGTTACACTATCAGATCTGTGAATGGTTGAAGCTTGTTGTCTATCAGTTCTTGGAGAATTTGGAAGAGGTCTGGGTAGCTCAAACAGTTGATTAGCATCATCATCAGTATTACCTTGAGCACCTGTTCGATCTGAAACATTCTCACAAGATGGTTTAGAATAGTTTGGAAACAATTCTAAGTCAAAAATATAATCAGGTCCATTCCCCCTAACATAAGGAGTGTGCTCATTTACAACTATATTGGATGATTCCTCAAATTGTTGATTCTTAATGTTGTATACCCTATAAGCTTTGGAGCTAGAAGAGTATCCAACAAAGATAGCATCATCTGAATTCTCAGCAAACTTTGCTAAGTTGTCTTTTGTGTTAAGTATGGTATACCTGCAGCCAAAGGACATTAGAAAGCCAATGAACGGTGGCCTCTTGTTCCATAACTCATAAGGGGTTTTTCCATGGGGCTTAACTACAAGAACCCTGTTCTGCACATAGCATGCAGTGCTAACTGCCTCTGCCCAGAATGTTAGAGGTAGTTTTGAATCAGCTAACATGGTTCGAGCAGCCTCAATAAGTGTCCTGTTCCTCCTCTCAGCAACACCATTTTGTTGAGGAGTTCTGGGAGCACTATATTGTCTGGCAATTCCTTTTGAGTCACAGAATGAGTCAAGAACAAAGTTCTTAAGCTCAGTCCCTTCTAATGATCTTAACCTTGTGATCAATTTGATTTTCTATTTTAAGAATAAAAGATTTTAACGTTTCAGCAGTTTCATCTTTACTTCTTAAAAAGAATACCCATGTAAATCTTGTAAAATCATCAACAATCACAAGGCAGTATGATTTCCTTCCAATGCTTATTATTCTTGTGGGACCAAAGAGATCCATTTGCAATAAGTGTAATGGAGTAGTGATAGAGTTAACACATTTGGACTTATGAGATGTCCTATGTTGTTTCCCTTTCAGGCATGCAACACAGTTATCTTTGCAGAAAAATTCCTTTTTAGGCAAACCATGTACCAAGTTATTTTTAGCCAATTTATTCATTGTCTTAAAATTTATATGACACATACTTTTATGCCATAGTGTTGACTCATCATTATCAGCTTTGGAAAGAAAGCATGATACTTCACCCATAGGAGAAGCGTTGTTCATATCTAGCTTGTACATATCCCCTTTCCTGGGAGATCTAAGAAGCACTAATTCCGGAGGAATTGTCATCCCTGGTTTGAGAATAATGCACTCATGTTTTGTGAAAAGCATTTGATGCTTTTGATCACAGAACTGATAAACACTTAACAGATTATGTTCAAGCTGTTTGATAAAGTGAACTTTGTCAATGTTTATTCTGCCATTGGATATATTTCCTCTGCCTGAAATATATCCTCCGGTCTCACCTCCAAATTGGACAGGCCCTCCATCAAAGTTCTGGAATTGTTGAAGGAGAGATCTGTTCCCTGTCATGTGCCTGGAGCATCCACTATCTACAATCCAGACATTGTTGTTCTTGTCAAATGGATGTCCCTGCACATAAGATGAGATGGTTAGTTTTGTTTGGAAGCCCAAGCCTTGCTGGTCTTGGGCTCTTCCAAAGATAATGACATAGTTGAACCAAAAGATATACATTGGGGTTCAATTGAGGTCGTTGAAGAAGAGGTTTGGGCTGCAACATCTTTCTTGATCTTCCAATCCATCCCTTGGTTGATCTTTGAGGATGAGCTTGTTTAAGCTTTTACAGCATGGTCTTCTTCCGAAGCTTCTTTCTTTTCGGAAGAAGCCTTCACCACCTTTTCTTCTGAATCAGTCTTCTTCTGGGATGGTTTCAAGGGAGCTTTCTTGTTCTTCCGAACCTTAGAAGCTTTGGCTTCCGAAGCCATTTTCCCTTCGGAAGAAGTACTTTCTTCCGAAAGCAACTTGGCTTCCGAGACCAATTTTCCCTTTTTCATCATTTGAACCGTTTTAAATGGTCCAAATGAGAAACCTTCCCTGACTCCTTCTTTTCTAACATTATTTTCATAATGTGTGCTTGCTGGATTATAATAACAATCTTTAGCCATGTGGTCGTACAGACCACACATTATGCATGCAATGTTAGTCTTTTGAAAATTTGCAGGTTGCTGTTTCTTGGATTTCTTCTCTTTATCAGCAACTTTCCCTTTCAACTTCTAATCCTTTGGTAGGACAGGAGTGCTGGTATTACACTCCTTTCCTGAATCAGAAGCACCTACCACTTGGAATCCGGCAGAGATGAATACACCCTTTTGCTTTGGGTCAATCTTCAGCTTGGACTCTGCAACCTTCTTGGCAGTCCTTCTTGCAGCTTTAGCTCTGCTTCTTCTTGCCTTGGTGGTTAGGATTTGGTCTTCATAGGTGGAGATGAGTGTAACTTCCTGTTTCTCCCCTGTGGTGGCCACTATTTTTGCCTCATCCTTTAATTTCAATGGAGAAGGGTCAGAAGTTGGAACCTCTTGCTCTTCAGTACCCCATCTAGGTAGTCTAATAGACTCATAAGAGTGTGGTGGAGCTATTTCATTGGTTCCCAACCCTTCTTTGTTTTGATAAAACATTTTGGAATGAGAGGATGATGCAAGAATAGCTTGGAAGTTTTGCTCAGCAATAGCTTGCTTCCTGGCCTGAGCCTCAGCAGTGACCAACTGGGCTTGAACTTCAGACAGTTTGGATATCAGATCTTTAATTTGAGTCTTGTAGTTGGTCTTTTCATGTTTTAAAAGAGACACAGTTTTCTCTAACTCCTTAATTTTCTTTTGATAGTCAGATTTAGCTCTTTTAAAATCAGATTCTAAGATATTTAAAGACTCAACATCAGATCTGATTTCCATATTGTAATCCTTATAGAGTTTAACTTTAGCAATACAGGCAGCAGTACAAAGATGTTCATATACCTGATCATCATCTATTCCGGCCATGAGTGCTTGAGCGGGAGTCACATCCTGTACCATGAAGCTCCAGTCAACTTCTTGAGCTATTGCAGCTGTTTCAGTTGATTTCTCTTCATGCTTTGAAACTGGGGGATGTGTAGAGGCCTGTGGGGTTCCCGGGTTGTTCTTGGGAGCCTTGCATTCCCTAGCAAAGTGACCTAGTTGGTTGCAGTTGTAACACTTTGCTTTGCTCTTGTCAAACCCAAACTTGCTGTTGACAGGGTTCTGAGGGAATTGCCTTCCAGTTCTCTTGAAGAACCTCTTCACTCTGTAAGTTAAAAGAGCCATCTGTTGAACAATGTCCACATACTCTACATCATCTGGATTGAAGCACTCAAGATCATCAAAGCAGTATTGAAAATCACTAGAGTGTCCACTTCCAGAGACAAAGGCACAACTATCCTGAAAGGAGTTGTGTTGAGCCTTCTGAGACTTTAGAGTCTCAGGTAGAGTAATGTAGGGTCCACTATGTGAGTTTTCGGGGTAGTACAACAACTGATGTTGTGGTTCTGTGATTTCCCTTTCAACCACATGAAGGGCTGAACTCAGTTGGTTATTGGAGTGACCAGAGGAGTTTTGCATGTTCATCTTCATCTAGAATGCACTTAGGATACCATACAACTCTGTGAGAGAAAGAGTCTTAAAGTCTAAAGTTCTCTTGATTACAACACAATAGTGTGTCCATAGTTTAGGAAGGGAAGACATGAACTTCCTAACTATGTTTCTATTCTCAAGAGATACTCCAATATCCACCAGAGTATCCACTATCTCAACATACCTGAAGTATTGTTGAGTCAAGGTCTCACCAGCCTTGAAAGTGAAGTTCTTGAACTGCTGCTTCAAGAGATCCTTCTTGTTCTCTTTGGTTTCCTTGGATCCTTCATACATAAGCTTCAATGCATCCCATAAATCTTTGGCTGTCTTGCACTTCTTGAAGCCTCTGTAGATGGAGTTTGGGAGAGCAGTTTGAAGAGAAGTCATAGCCCTTTGATCTAGCTCTATTCTCTTCCTATCTTCTTCTGAGTAATCATCAACATCTTTTGGAATGATGCGATTACCAGTAGCAGAAGTAGTGCTTGCTATGAAAGGACCATTGATAATGGAGTCCCACATCCTTGAGTCTTGACACTTGATGAAGCCTTCCATTCTAGTGCACCATGTGTCAAAGTATTTAGGGGTGATCAGTGGGGACTTGGTCATGGTACCGGTCTCCATATCATCTTTAGTGAGAGCGGCCATTTGAGTGAGTGGTTTGTAGAGAGGAGTGAAAAACAAGTTCATTTGGATGGTAAGATCTCACAATCAAGAGCCTGAAGCTCTGATACCAATTGCCGGATCGTATGTTGGTTCACTCAACAAGCGTTTCTTCTCTTAAACTCACCTTGAACGACACTCAGAAAGAGTCTATGAAGAGTTGATCACAATATAACAAGTAACAAGCAGTAAATAAACACAGGATGTAAATTTTCAAGGTACTTTTACATATTGCTTCTCAACTCAAAGGATTACAAGACTCTTAGACTCAATCTCTCTTCCTAATGAGTTACAAAGAGAAGATATATATAATACTACCTATAGCCGGATATACTTTGATACCAGCTGGAAACCTCTAACCAAACATCTATACTACAAGACTATAGGTGAGGTATCTCAGACATTTTGCCTGAGATTTGGTAGTCAGGACATGTCCCTGACTTACCTTTTGTCACCAACTAAAGTTGGTAACATGTACTATCATAAAAAGGTATACAGTAGAATAAAGTATGGTCAACAACATGGTTCTTTTAGGAAGAAGCCATGCTGTATCGGAGGTCTGCAGCGGACTGTCAGAGACCATACTTATATCTACTGGACATAGCAATGTCTTCCGAAGGATAAATTTCTTCGGAAGAATAACATCTTCCGAAGCCACTTATACTTCGGAAGACTGCTTCTTCCGAGGCTTGGAGTCTTCTTTGTCTTCGGAAGTAGTCTTTGTCTTCAGCTCTTTCTTCAGACTTTGTCTTCGGAAGTGTTCTTCAGACTTTGTCTTCGGAAGTCTTCAGACTTTGTCTTTAGCTCTTTCTTCAGACTTTGTCTTCGGAAGTGTTCTTCAGACTTTGTCTTCGGAAGTCTTCAGACTTTGTCTTCAGCTCTTTCTTCAAACTATGTCTAGAGTGCCACCTGACCGAGATATTGAGTTTCAGATTGATCTGATACCGGGTGCCCAACGTGTCGTCAAGGCATCGTATCGGTTGGCTCCGACGGAGATGAAAGAGTTGATGGAGTAGTTGCAAGAGCTGCTTGATAAGGGGTTCATGAGACCAAGTATCTCTCCTTGGGGGTGCTCCGGTCCTATTCGTGAAGGAGAAAGACGGTAGTATGAGGATGTGTATTGACTACCGTGAGCTGAACAAGTTGACGGTGAAGAACAGATACCCCTTACCGAGAATAGATGATTTGTTTGATCAGATTCAAGGTGCCAGCTGGTTTTCAAGGATCGACCTTCGATCTGGCTACCATCAGCTAAAGGTGAAAGAGCAGGATATTCCTAAAACAGCTTTTCACACGCGCTATGGTCACTACGAGTTCCTCGTTATGTCTTTTGGTTTGACCAATGTGCCAGCTGCTTTTATGGATCTGATGAATCGAGTGTGTCGGCCGATGATGGATAAATCAGTGATTGTGTTTATTGATGATATCCTGATTTATTCGAAGAGCGAGATTGAGCATGCCGGTCACATTCGGGAGGTTTTGGAGGCGTAGAGAAAGGAGAAGTTGTACGCCAAGTTCTCCAAGTGCGTGTTTTGGTTGCGCGAAGTTCAATTCTTGGGTCACGTGGTGAATCCAAAGGGGATTTTGGTGGATCCGGCAAAAGTGGAAGCGGTGATGCAATGGAAGTCTCCAAAGACGCCATCCGAGATTCGTAGTTTCTTGGGTTTGGCGGGCTACTACAGAAGATTCATCCAAGACTTTTCCAAGATCGCTTCTCCACTAACCAAGTTGACCCGGAAGGATATGAAATTTGTATGGGGTCATGCTCAAGAGAAGGCATTCGAAGAACTGAAGGCGAGGTTGACCCAAGCTCCGATATTGTCATTACCCGATGGAAGTGAAGATCTGGTGGTTTATTCTGATGCTTTCTACTTGGGATTGGGGTGCGTGTTAATGCAGAGGGGATAGGTTATAGCCTATGCATCCTAACAGTTGAAAGTTCATGATGTTAACTATCCTACTAATGACTTCGAGCTAGCAGCTGTGGTCTTTGCGTTAAAGATTTAGAGGCACTATCTCTACGGGACAAAGTACACCATTTTGACAGACCACAAGAGCTTGAAGTACTTCTTCGAGTAGAAGGACTTGAACATGAGGCAAAGAAGATGGTTGGAGCTCATAAAGGATTATGATTGTGAGATCCATTATCATCCGGGCAAAGCCAACATGGTGGCGGATGCCCTTAGCCGAAAGGAAAGGCCCGAGCCGACTCGGTAAAAGCGTACCAGTTGATTATGACCTCTGATGTGATGAAGCAAGTCAAGGAGTTTCAAGATGAGGTATTGAAGGAATATCATCTTAACTCTGAAAGAATAAGAGCTCTGGTTATAGAATTGGGTGAGAACACCCTTGGTGTTAAAACCCGATTTGGGTGGATGTGGATTCCTCATTTCGGGGATCTACGGGTGAAGATTATGGATGAAGCTCACAAGACTCGATACTCTATTCATCCCGTTGCTACAAAGATGTACCAAGACATGAAGACAGATTATTGGTGGCCGGGTATGAAGCGTGATGTGGTGGAGTATGTGAGTAAGTGCCTTACTTGCTTGCAAGTGAAGGCCGAGCATCAAAAGCCTTATGGGAAGATCCAACCTTTGGATATACTAGAATGGAAGTGGGAGCACATCACCATGGATTTCATTGCGAAGCTGCCGCGTACTCCGGAAGGGTATGGCACTATATGGGTGATAGTTGACCGTTTGACGAAGAGTGCTCACTTCCTACTGATCCGAGAGACATATTCATCTGAGAGGTTGGCTGGTCTATTCATCAAGGAAATTGTAACTCGTCATCTGTGCCGGTGTCTATTGTATCCGATCATGACACCCGGTTTACATCCAAATTCTAGAAGAAATTCCACGACGCCATGGGAACGAGGTTGCATATTAGCACGGCTTATCATCCCAAACTGATGGCCAGTCAGAAAGGACCATTCAGACACTAGAAGACATGCTTCGGGCATGTGTGATTGATTTTGGAGGAAGTTGGGATGGCCACTTACCGTTAGCTGAATTCTCATACAACAATAGCTATCATGCCAGCATTGGTATGCCACCTTATGAGATGCTATACGGTAGGAGATGTAGGACACTCGTTTGTTGGGGTGATATTGGTCATATAGAGTTAGGGAGCGTCGAGGTGATCGAGGCTACGACTGAGAAACTTTAAAGGATCAAAGCCTTCATGAAGGCAACAAAAGATAGACAGAAGTCGTATGCTGATAAACGACGCAGACCAATTGAGTTCCAGGTGGGTGACCGGGTTATGTTGAAGGTCTCATCTTGGAAGGGTATCATTCGGTTCAGAAAGCGGGGCAAGTTGAGCCCGAGGTATATAGGTCCTTTCCGAATCATTGCTTGAGTAGGAGAGGTGGCCTATAGATTGGAGTTACCAGATGAGTTAAGTGGAATCCACCCGACTTTCCATGTATCTCATCTGAGGAAATGCCTGGCAGATCAAGACATGGTTGTTCCACTGGAGGATATCAATGTAGACGAACGGCTCAATTATGTGGAGCAACCAGTGGCAATCATCGATCGAAAGGAAAAGAGGCTGAGAAATAAAGTGGTTCCTCTTGTGCGTGTACAGTGGAAGCATAGGAAGGGATCAGAGTCAACATGGGAGACCGAAGAAGAAATGAGACATCATTACCCGTGTTTTTTCGAGGAACAACATGTTTCGGGGACGAAACCTATATAAGGGGGGTGGACTTGTAACACCCGGTTATTTATCTATTTTGAAGACGACAAAAGAAGAAAAGAAATAAAGTCCAAAGTTGAGGGACCAAACTCGCCAACGTACGAAAGTTAGGCAAATGGGGACATATTAAGGGAGAGGGCAGCCCTTTACCGTTTCCCCACACCCATATTTTAGCAAAAGAGAGAAAGAAGAGAGAAAGAAGAGAGAAAAGGGAGAAAAGGGTTGATTCGGGCTTGGAAATCGTCGTGTAGCGAGTCAAAACGAAGGTCTTCTTCTTGTTCTTCTTGTTTGTGTGAGTTCTAGGACCCCTATTTTACTTGTTTTCAACTGATTTGGGGCTGGAACACATAGTAAACCCGTTTTTTTTATAAATGTGTAGGTTTGACCCATTTGGGTGTGATTGCGTGTGATGCATTTGGAGTGTGTTTTTGGGCTTATCTGTGCTTGAATGGTGTTATAGTATGCATTCCTAAGGTTTAGGATGGTTGATTTGGGCTTAGAATGGGTTTGGATGAGCTTGGAGGTTGAAAATGGCAGATTCAGTTCGGGAGGACTGCATTCTGCACCAGTTAGTGCTGGGCGACCGACTGGAGGTCATACGGCCGACTGGAGGGCGATTAGGGTTCAGTCGCACGATTGAGGTTCAGTCGCACGACTGGGGGTCCAGTTGCATGGGGAGTCATGCGACTGAGAGCTCAGTCGCATAGGTGCTCATTCGCATGAGGTCCATTCGCATGAGGTCCATTCGCATAGTGTCCATTCGCACGATTGAGAGTCCATTCGCACGATTGGGTGTTCATTCGCATAGGTGTTTATCCGCATAGGTCCAATCGCATGATGTTCAGTCGCATGAAGGCCGTGCGGCTGAAGGGTGCCCATACGCACAAAAAAGGCTATTGTACCCGAGGAAGAATATAGTTAAAGTACTGACTTTCGGGGGAAAGTGCAGATGCAAATTTTGACGTGGAATTTCCCATAGGCACACGTAAGATAACCGTAGGGATCATAGAAGTTACGTAGGGCATGATAATGATGATGTTGCGTGTTTATGCATGATGCATGTTATATATGTATGATGATGCCCTGTATAGTAATGTTATAGTGTATATTGATGTTCCTTATTATAATGTATGTTTATCTTTCCCTTGGCTTTACGTGTTATGTTAATGAATGAAACGAAAGTATTATGTAACATAAAGTGAAAGATAATGAAAGAGGAACATGATGAATGAATGCATGCACTAATAATTAATGAGAGTAATAAAGGCTTGCAAGCAAATACAGGAGGTGAGCGACCTTGTGTTGCAACAGACTCGAAATGGAATCCTTGTCTTGTGACCTCAGTAATCGTGGCTGTGTGCTACGAAGAGGGTAAAATCCTGACACTGGGATTAACCATTGTATAGAACCATCGCTGCATATCC
>CM044001.1:75974725-75977225 GCA_024085815.1 Flaveria linearis
TATGGGATCCTTTCCGCTTACCCCGGTACTGTGGTCAGGCCACCGGGCACAATGTATGGGAGTCTATTTATAGACTTCGGCCCAGCACCCGTTTTATGCACGACGATGGGGTATAGCTCGTGGCATTGGCCCGAAATGTGATGAAGATAAAGGTGAATGTACGTTAGGTACAGTAAGAAAGATAACAAATGATAACGATGATGTACGATGATGAATGAACGAAAGTTAATGAACGATGATGAAGATAATAATAAGATTATCTATTTGTACGTATAAGTATAAGCACATATGAAAGTAAAGAACGGTTTTAAATGATAAGTAAAGTATTTTATTTATAAAACTAGAACTCACTCAGCAACGCTGACTTTTATGTATTTTCCAATTGGCAGGTGATTGTTGCTGAGGATGGCACGGGGCAGCTACTTTGTATTTTTGGGATGACATCCATTTGTATGACAATGATGTTTTTGTGATGTAATACAAATTATGATATTTTGTAACAGTTAACTACATTGTATTATTTTGCAAAAGTTATCATTAATATGTGAAATGATTTTCAAGTTATTCCGTTATGGTGTTTTACTAAACTTAAATGAATATTTTATGTGTAACGTGTTATAATTGTCCAACTGTGAGCGTCCCGGGAACGGGGCCTTACACACACACACACACACACACACACACACATATATATATATACACATATATACATACATACATACATACATACATACATATATATATATATACTTATATACATATGTATATATATACACATATATATATACATATATACATATATACATATATATATATATGTATGTATATATATATTCGTATGTACGTATATACATATATACGTATGCATGTATATATACATATGTATGTATATATATATGTATGTACATATATATATGTATGTATGTATGTATATATATACACTTATGTATGTATATATATGTATACATATATACATATATAGATGTATACATATATACATATATATATGTACACACACACACACACACACACACACACACACCACATATATATATATATATATATATATATATATTTGTGTGCGTGTGTACATATATATATGTGACACCTCACAATATCAAGCAAAGAACATTGTGGATTACTGTCACAATAGTGTGACAGTTCAGATGATACAGATGGATTTAATGAACAAAGTCTTAGAAACATTCAAGATATTCCCAAATCAGAAAAGAAACCTAAGATTCTTCTTGTTGAAGTTCATGTGGTGAATGCGATGGTATGTAGCATTTGTCACCAGTAGACTGTCAATCAACATCAAGCTCGTGAACTCATCGTGCGTATTGATTAGCCTCAAGTATGTTCATAATCTATGTATCATGTTAATCGAATTATCTTCATGTACATGTCCCATGTGTGTTAATTATCTGTACATATTTATTATTCTTATATGTATAAAATAATAATAATAATAATAATAAAAATGATAATAATAATAATAATAATAATAATAATAATAATAATAATAATAATAATAATGATAATAATAATAATAATCATAATAATAATAATAACAAAGAATAAATAAATAAGTGCAGGGGGGTATTTGTAATTTTTAAAAACTTCAAAAACTAGTTTATAACACAAAATAATAACAATGAAACCGCAGGGACCAAATCTGTAAATTTGTAATTTTCAAACCCAACCCCCCGCCCCTTTCGTTTTTCCGGCAGCACTGTTCCGGCCGAAGTCCGGCAACAGCTCCGGCGACCCCAAAACCACATAAAAATCTGATTTTAATAGCCCAAATTAACCCGAATCGTTTTGTGGATCAGATTCGAACACTATGCAACCGAAAAACGCGTATAACGGTCGATTAAACGGCTAAATCCTTTTTCCACTTTATTCCCGATCAAACTCAACGGCTAAAACATCCACTGAAACACCCCTTTAATCAAATAATACTGTCAACTCGAGCATTAACAACCTGTAAATCGAATGCAACTTCTAATTACAAACAAAAAACACACACACCATTACCGATCACCATCTTCATCTTCGAACCTGCAACTAATCGAACCACCACCTTTCGACCCATATACACTACAATTAACATAGGGTTTTCAATCCTCAACCTCATTCAAAGCTTTCTGTGCAATTAATTCGAGTTTCATCAGTGTTTAATTCCTTTTCGATTTCAAGAAAACCGCGGCTTGTTCTTGACTGTTCTTATCATCAAATCGACACAATACAGGTAATTAAATGTATCATTTTACTCGTTTGATCATGGGGAACTAAAGCCCCATGAATTTGATCTTCAATAATATCGAATTTGAGTTTAATTTGGGGAAAATCAGATTAGGGTTCATATGGAATTGGGGTAATCGGCTAGGTTGACTTAAAAACAAATAAAACGGGGTTCTATTGCGGCCTTGTGCCTTGGTTCACTGGTTGGTGTGTGGGATTCTGGGCAAGAGGTTCCGGGTTTGAACCCGAGCCTCTG
>CM044001.1:75982225-75994725 GCA_024085815.1 Flaveria linearis
GAGATTATATGCTTAGGTTTTCATTTGTTATGGCGAACTACTATTGGAATACTATTAATTCATGGGCTTGAGGACTTACACAATCTGCATATGATGAATGTTGTCAATATTGTAATGTTGACTTAGAATGTTGGATCTTGATGAATGGTATTAATAATTTATCTTGAAGTGACTAGAGCTTATGTGTTTACTCCTTTTATGATTAGAAAATGCCGCCTCGAAGAATCACCCGCAGTACCAGTCATGAAGGTGAGGCCCCAAGGGGCAGAGGCAGAGGAAGAGGTAGAGGTATGGCACCAGGAACAGGTGGTGGCCCCACCGGTAACAATTAGGGAACTGGAAACCCCGATATAGCTGCCATGATTGCTTAACAGCTAGCCGCACTGATTCCAACTATAGTGGCCCATGTGAGCGACACTCTTCTAAATCATAACCCCAACGGGGATGATGAAAATGACAATGGGGATAATGGAGAAAGAGGTCAAGGTGAGGCTGGTAATGAAGTAGGGAATGAGAATCAGGTTAGGAATGAGGATAACCAAGGAACGGGGGAAGAAACTGAGAATGGTGGAACTGCTGGTAACGAGACTGGGGTTGGTAATACCAGACGGGGATGTTCTTATAAGGAGTTTGTGGCCTGCAAGCCAAAGGAATTTGATGGAAAAGGTGGGGTGATAGCCCTAACTAGGTGGCTCGAGAAGATGGAGGCAGTCATTGATATAATTGAATGCCTAGACAGTCAGAAGATTAAGTATGCCACATGTTCATTACAGGGCAAGGCATTAACTTGGTGGAACACATAGATTCAAGCACGTGGAAAAGAATCGGCAATGCAGATGACTTGGGATGAGTTTAAAGCATTGATCACCGAAGAGTACTGTCCACTCAATAAGATGCAGAAGTTGGAGCATGAGTTCTGGAACCATGCTATGGTAGGAGCTGGGCACGCAGCTTACACTGATCGTTTCCACGAGTTGGCATGGCTGGTTCCACATCTGGTAACTCCGGAATCCAAGAGGATCGAAAGGTACATTTGGGGACTTGTGCCTCAAATCCAGGCAATGGTAATGGCAGCAGCTCCTCCTACTATCCAGAGTGCAATTCTGAAGGCTGGTACGTTAACAAATGAGTTGGTGAGAACTGGGGTTTTGGGAAAAGGAGCAGAGAAGAGAAAGGATGTTGGAGAAGGGAGCAGGTCGAGTACCGGGAAATTTGACAAACGGGCCAAGACAACTAGGAATTTTGTGGCAGTGGCTCAGGGTAAGAAGGAATATGTTGGCCCGCAGCCCAAGTGTAGTAGGTGCAACTTTTATCACCCCAAGCCATGCCGTGCCGGATGTGTGTAAACTGCAGACGCCCGGGGCATCTAGCGAAAGACTACAGAATGGCACCGAATCTGGTTGTGCCGGTTAATACTGTTAACCCCGCAGGAAATGCTAGGGTTTGCTATGAGTGTGGAAGCCCTGATCACTACCGGAACATGTGCCCCAGACTGAATCAGGCACCGGGTCAACAAGAGAACAATCAACAACATGTGATGGCCATAGCCGGTAATCAAGGCCCCGTGAATCAAGGAAATGCTGCCCGAGGACGTGCGTTCGTCATCGGAGCAAACGATGCCCGTCAGGATCCTAATGTCGTTACGGGTGCGTACTTGCTCAATCATCATTTCGCATCCATATTGTTTGATACTGGAGCAGACAATAGCTTTATATCTTTTGAATTTGCTCATCTGCTCGACATGAACCCTAGTAGGCTAGAAACTAGCTACTCCGTAGAAATGGCCAATGGTAGGATTGTACAGGCCGATGAGATTATTAGAAAGTACTCGATGATATTAGAGAACCATGCCTTTGAAATAGATTTGATACCTCTTGAGTTAGGGAGTTTCGATGAAGTCATGGGAATGGATTGGTTATCAAAGCACGAAGCAAAGATTGTTTGTCGGGAAAAAGTAGTACGAATCCCCATGCCAGACGGGGAGGTACTCAGGATTCAGGGAGAACGATCAGAGAGAACACTAAAGCTTATCTCCTGCATGAAGACGCGTCGATGCTTACAAAAGAAATGTTACGTGTTTCTGGCCCATGTGGTGGAAAAGAAGGAAGAGGAGAGGAAGTTGGTAGACATTCCAGTGGTATGGGACTACCCGGATGTATTCCTGATGACTTGTCCGGCTTGCCTCCACCTCGGCAAGTGTAATTTCGCATAGACTTGGTTCCTGGAGCTACACTGGTAGCAAAAACGCCATATCAGTTGGCACCATCAGAAATGCAAGAGCTATCTAGCCAATTGCAGGAACTACTGGAAAAAGGTTTTATCCGGCCGAGTCACTCACCATGGGGAGCACCGATATTATTCGTCAAAAAGAAAGATGGATCGTTTCGCATGTGCATCGATTACCGCGAACTAAATAAACTAACCATGAAGAATCGATATCCTCTTCTCAGAATCGACGATCTGTTTGATCAGTTGCAAGGAGCCTCGTACTTCTCCAAGATCGACCTTCGTTCGGGATACCATCAACTAAGGGTTTTCGAGGATGACATACCAAAAACAGCGTTTAGAACTCACTATGGGCACTATGAGTTCTTAGTCATGCCGTTCGGACTGACTAACGCTCCAACTGTGTTCATGGACCTGGTGAATCGGGCGTGTAAACCTTATTTGGATAAGTTCGTGATCGTATTATAGACGATATACTTATCTACTCCCGATCGAAAGAGGACCATGCAGAACACCTTCGGGCAATACTGGGACTATTACAGGAAGAGAAACTTTTTGCCAAGTTCTCAAAGTGTGAGTTTTGGCTACGGGAAGTGAAATTTCTGGGACACGTGATGAATGAGAATGGAATTCACGTAGATCCCGGAAAGATCGAAGCAGTGAAGAAATGGGAAGCACCTCAGACACCTTCAGAAATACAGCAATTCTTAGGGTTGGCTGGATACTATCGACGCTTCATCGCAAATTTCTCAAAAATTGCTCAACCGTTGACTCTGTTGACTCAGAAAGACAAGGAATTTGATTGGGGACGTGCACAAGAAGAGGCGTTCCGAACATTGAAAGAAAAGTTATGTAATGCGCTGATATTGTCCCTTCCGGACGGATCTAATGATTTTGTGGTGTACTATTATGCTTCACATCAAGGACTGGGATGTGCTAATGCAGAAGGATAAGGTGATTGCCTATGCCTCGCGACAGCTTAAGGTGCATGAAAAGAACTATACGACTCATGACTAGGAGTTGGGGGCTGTGGTATTTGCACTTAACATATGGAGGCATTACTTGTATAGAATTAAGTGCATCATCTACACGGATCATAAGAGCCTCCAGCATATACTGGATCAAAATGAACTTAATATGCGCCAGCGACGATAGGTAGAACTCCTTAGTGACTACGACTGTGAAATCCGGTATCATCCGGGGAAGGAAAACGTGGTGGCTGATGCCTTAAGTCACAAGGAACACGTGAAACCGCTACGTGCTCGAGCGTTAGGATTGACTATTCAAACGAGCCTGAAAGTTCAGATCCTAACAGCACAATGTGAAGCGCTGAAAGAAGCAAACGTTATAGGAGAAGAATTTCGAGGGTTGGATAAGCAAATGAGTTACAAGGAAGATTACATACGGTTTTATGGATCACATATGGGTACCCAAATGGGGAGATGTACGTACCTTGGTTATGGACGAAGCGCATAAGTCAAGGTATTCTGTTCACCCCGGTGCAGACAAGATGTACCACGATCTCAAAGATCTGTATTGGTGACCGGGCATGAAGAAAGACATTGCTATGTATGTAACTAGATGCTTGACGTGCTCGAAAGTTAAAGCTGAGCTTCAGAAACAATCAGGATTACTACAGCAACCGAAAGTTCCCGAATGGAAATGGGAAAACATAGCTATGAATTTTGTTACCAAACTTCCTAGAACGAGTAGTGGGCACGACTCGATATGGGTTATAGTGGACTGTATGACGAAGTCGGCTCATTTCTTGCTGATCCGAGAGGATTACAAAATGGATAAGTTAGCGAGATTGTACATAAATGAGGTTGTGACAAGGCATGGAGTGCCGGCGTCGATCATATCCGACCGTGATAGCCGATTTACATTGTGGTTTTAGCAGACGCTACAGAGTGCGATGGACACTCGATTAGATTTGAGTACCGCCTATCACTCGCAAACAGACAGTCAAAGTGAACGAACGATACAAACATTGGAAGACATGCTTAGGGCTTGTGTAATCGATTTTGGTGGAAGTTGGGACACCCATCTACCTTTGATTGAGTTCTCTTACAACAACAGCTACCATACGAGCATTGGGTGTGCTCCTTTTGAAGCCCTGTATGGAAGGAAATGTAGGTCTCTAGTTTGTTGGGCAGAGGTTGGTGAAAGCCAGTTAACAGGCCCAGAAATCATTCAAGAAACAACCAATAAGATTTTTCAGATCAAAGACAGACTAAAAGCATCCAGAGATCGTCAAAAGAGCTACGCCAACAACCGGCGAAAACCTCTGGAATTTAACGTGGGAGATCGCGTTTTACTTAGAGTCTCTCCTTGGAAAGGGATTGTACGGTTTGGAAAGGAAGGGAAGTTAGCCCCAAGATATGTAGGACCAATTGAAATCACAGAAAGAATTGATCCAGTGGCTTATCGATTAAGGTTGCCACCAGAACTCAGTGGTGTACACGAAACATTTCATGTATCGAACCTCAAGAAGTGTTTGACGGATGAATCCCTTCATGTACCAATTGAGGAAATCCAAATTGATGAAAAGCTTCATTTTTTCAAAGAACCCATAGAGATTATGGATCGAAAGGTCAAACGATTGAGGCGCAGAAAGATACCGATTATCCGCGTGAGATGGAATTCTAAACGAGGGTCAGAGTTTACATGGGAATGGGAAGACCAGATAAAACTCAAATACTCGCATCTGTTCGTGAATAGTACTCCTGGACCTAACTCCAGCTGAATTTCGGGACGAAATTCTCACAAATGGGGGATACTGTGACATCCGTCATCAAAAGGTCCATCAATTAGCGTGATATTCGTTAGCCTTCTTGAATATTCAACCTTATTTCATAATCAATTTGTCTTAATTTCAATTTTGCTTCATTAGTTATGTGTGTTACTTTAAGTGTGCATAAATACTTAAATATTAAAAACCTAATAAAATTCTACCCAATATTTTCCATCTTTTATTTAAATTTTAAGAAAATTTTAGTATGTAAGAGTTATTTTATTATTAATATTACTAACATTGTTATTATTACCATTACTAGTATTATTATTATGAATACTATTATTATCATCATTATTATAATTATTAAAGTCATAAATTATTACTATTACTACAATTATTATTATCATTGTTATTATTATTGTTATTATTGTTATTATTATAAAAACTATTATTAGTAGTATTATTAGTATTGTTATTATTACTATCATTATCATCATTAGTATTATTAATGAAGCTATTATTAGTATTATTATTTGTAATAATATTATTATCATTAATATTGTAAAATCATACTATTAATACCCCTATTATTAATATAATTAACAAAGTTCAGGATTCCAATTCTAATTAACCAAACTTAGGGGATTAATTGTCCTGGAAAGTCCAGGGACTAAAGTTGCCATTCTCACAATTCTGAAATGGGTATGAATACCCATTGTTCAGCCGCTTTTCCCAATATCCAAAACCCTACCATCTCCATTCCCCCCCTGTCTCCGACCATTTTCCTCTGTTTCTCCGACAAATCGTTGCCGCCGGTCGCTCCCTTTCGACATTTCGAAGGTAGACGACCACCGTCGTTCCTCATCTCATCTTATTTTGTCCACTCTGCGTTGGTTTCGGGTGTTTTGGGAGTTTTCGGGTGCGAGACTATTGTCGAGGCTTTTTGGGTGCATCAATTGCTCAAGTACGTTGGGAATCAACTTCTGAACGTGCTGTGGTGCAATTCGAGTGGACACAGCAGCCGAAGGCTGCTGTGCGCACTCCGAGACCCCTGTGTTCTGCGTATGCGACTGTATGCTTGCCCTTATACGACTGAACGTGAGCTGTGTGAATGAACTGTTTCGCACGAATGAAGGTCATTCGTGTGTGAGTGGTTGATATTCATGCACTAATGACTATGATTGTGTACGAATGAATGCCGAGTCGTGCGGTTGAGTGTGCGTGTGCGAATGAATGGTGACGTGCGATTGGAAGTATGTGTGCGAATGAGTGTGTATCGTGTGAATGAGTGTGTTTCATGCGAATGAGCGTGTGTGCGAATGAATGCTATGTCGTGCGAATGAGGGTGTGTGCGTATGAATGCTGTGACGTGCGAATGTGTATGTACGACTGGATATGTGTGTGCGAATGAATACTGTGTCGTACGACTGAATGGCGATTCGTACAAATGAAGGTTGATTCGTACGAATGAAGGTTGATTCTTACGAATGAAGGCTGATTCGTGCGAATGGATGTTGAGTCATGCGGCTGAAGGTTGTATGTGTGTGAATGCATTCTTGTGTGTAGTGTGTGTAGGTCGTGCGATGATAAAGTAATATTGATACAGTTACCATTGCTAATGACATTATTTAATACTAACATCATGATTATTACTAATATTGTCTCAAATATAATCAATATTGTCATTATTACGATTACCAAGACTAACATTAGAAATTACTAATATCCTTATTGCTTTTATCAACATAATCATTTTTTCACACTGAGTATGCTCCTTTAGTAACAATGAAATCCTTAATACTAATATTATTATCAATGGTGACGATTCCTATGACATGAATCTATATAAAATCTTATACTTATGTCTGCTTGTATGTGTGTGTGTCGCGTGACCGATCCAACCCGAACCGACCGAACGCATCTATTCTCTTTGAACGTACCTCTAATACTTAACAATAATTAATAATAGGTGTTTGATCGATTGTTGCTTTCATACTCTGAAACTTTTGTTCATCTATTTCTACCATCAATCAAGTGAGTTTCGTGGCCCCTTTTTATTTTAACTTATTGCTTCAATTATTTACAAACTTGGGGGAAAAGTATGCTCACCCTTTTTCATGCTATACAACTCATATTCTTGGGACTATCGTGTTACTGTTTTGTAAGTCTTTATCTGATACATGCATGAGTTTGCTGTGTGGTAGTTGATTCATAACTATTTAATTCCGGTGTTGGAACCGATGGATAGGTACTGATAGTACTATTGGGTTGACACCCCCACCCTTGTATGTCGGTATACTAGTTAATTATTGACGGCGGCCAAGAACGACCCCTAGGGTGAATATATTCCGACAATATCTTTGTGTACGTCGTAGGTTTAGTTGTGATGCTCATGTTGTCATGTGATTTTGCTTACTTATAACTGTATTCACGATGTTCCGCAAAACTATATACAACATCAATTTTATTTAATTAAAGCTGTGAACTCACCAACAATTATGTTGACCATTTTGAGCATATCTTTTCAGGTGACACTAATAACTGAAGATTCTAGGAGTGCGGCCTTAGTGGAGACCCTAGGATGCATTTTTGAGACTATAACATTACTTTGATGGTTGGTCTAATTGCACATTATCTTACTTTTGAATACTTGTTCCCGGGTTATGGGAATTCTATTACAATGTTAATAATTTTGACTATGTTGTCGTGGTTATTGACTAAACACGACACAAGTCTCCTTGTGTCGGGTGTCGTCATGACACGTTATTCTTTTATACATATATATTGCATCTCTATTGTTTACAATGTGTTATGACGATCCCGTCCGTTACATCCTCGTGTTTCCGCTTTTAGCGAGGGTGTGACAGTTGTAGTCAACCCATGAGTTGAACGGGGTCTGGGGCGTAAGACCATGCAAAAACTAATATTGTAACATTGCAGTAAACATGTTAGTTAAAGAGGCAAAAAGCATAAGACCATGCAATCAAGGAACATTGAAACATTGCAGCAAATTCTATGAGTTACAATGGACATTGATAGTATACCTAAATTTATATAAGAGAAATGAAATTGTTATATCTTTGATAACAATTTAAACGTTATATAAAAATAAAAACAAATTTGAAGTTTATGAAGATATTACAATTAAAAAGTAGTAGGATGAAGAGTAAAAGAAATAGAAAAAAAATGAAAGAATTAATCAGCTTTAACAACTTACATGTTTGTGTTTCAATAGCATGTATATTATGACGCACAACAACGTTTTAAATGAAATTATATCGAAACGTATATAATAATAGACACGTTGCACGACATATTTTTAAAATAGAAAATATTAAATGTTAAAGCTTATAATAGGAATACAAAGAAGTAAAAATATATGAATTTGCCAAGAAAAACAAACACATAAATAAAGGGTATAAAATGTATATATGAGTAATTTAAGGGGCCAGCAAGACCAAAAAAAAGACTAAAAAACAAATGAAATATGCATTAAACATTTGTACTTTATGTAATAAAATAAGCACATAACTAAAGGGTATAAAATGTATATATGATAAATTAAGGGGATAGAAATAAAAAGAAAAGCATGCATTAAAAAACAAAATAAAACATGCTTTAAATACTTATAACTTATGCCTTAATGGGGTTCACTATGGTTTTTAAAAAAATATAACAATGCGCTGAAACCCGTATTAAAGTTTGAACCAGAGTTAGCTTCGGTAGAAGTTTTTCTCTCAAAATGGTATAATTGAAAATTTTAAATATTATTTATCAAAATAGTATATTTTGAAAGTTTATTATTTTCAAACTCATACTCCCATTGATTACTTTACAAAATACTTTTTAAATGTGTTTTTTATTATTTTAGTGATCATATCTATAAATTTAAAAACATGTTCAAGTAAAATGTTTTATTAGTTTTATTATGAAAAGTAAACGAAAACTACCAACCAACTTTTCCTTGGCATGATCTTTTTTAAAGGATACATTTTTTTGGTAGGTTGGATTTTAGTAATTCAAATTATTAATCATTTGCCGATAATAATCCATAATATTGATTTGACGGGTAATAATCTCAACTTTTATTTTTATTACCATTTACAATCTTAATAACATAATTATTAAAAATTTACGCTTGATTTCGACTCGATTTTGTTCACAATAATGAATATGAATGAAATAAAAAATATACAAGCTAAATGAAGTCTAAAATATGTATAAATCGAGTGTGAATGTATGATATTTATACTAATGGAACTGTCGTTGGTAATAAAAATAAAAATTGTGATTATTACCGATGAAATAAATAGTATGGATTATTATCGGCCAATGAGTAATAGTTTGGATTATCAAAAATTCAATTTGCCCATTGTTTTAACAACAGCTAATGGCTAGAAGTTAGTAACATCAATTTACTAATGATTCGTTAATGATAAGGTTTGAACCCTAAAACACCAAGAGAGACAAAACCTCTCACCTCTTCCTTAAACAACTAAATCAAGAGATCATTTGTTGCGAAATTAAATTAGAATTCAGTGGATTCTTTTGTAGGTCAATCATGTGTTTGACTGTTTAGTTTATACATATGTTGAAGGAATTGGAATATAAATACACTTTAAAAGGATTCAGGTCTCTTATTATTCTGAGAAATATTAGATTTAATTAACTCTTTATATTCTATCGATATTATATGTTTTTTTTTCATTTTCACAAACTATGATTGTAAGCTATTAGTCTTGTTGTCCGAAATCTTTGAAGAAACACTATTGAAATTTGAATTTTGTTGTCGGCTTCGAAATCGACCGTTTCTCTCCCTGAGGCGATCTTTTACATAATTAAAATTTGAATATTGATTATCGAGCTATATTGATTGAGAGTAAACTAGTGTTTCCATAACCATACGGTCTGGTTGGACCGAACCGTCTGTTATGCTAGCAGTTTGGTGAAATTTAAGAACTACATAAATTGAAAACACTTATGACCAAAGGTTGATGACTAGGATTGATACCTCATGATAAATCTTAAATTATAATTAGTAGCAGTAATTAAATGTGCTTAAATTCAACTTTAAATTTAAACCAAACTTGCCTTTCGTAGCTTTCATCTTTATCAAAAGTAACAGTACTACCAACCAACTTTTTGGTGGTATGAATTTTTTAGTAGAAAAGTAGATTTAGAGGCGTTTAGTATGTGAAAGTTAAATAGTTATATTAGAATTTAATAGATTCTTTTGAAATCTAGAATGTGATTGATTCTTTTGAAATCTAGAATGTGATTGATTGATACTATTATTAATTAAATTGGAATATGTAAATACCTAAAAAACAAAATGACCAATTCAAATCAATGTTCAAAAGAAAAGTCTTTAAAATTAAAAATTTTTAAAAGTAATCTATTTAATCAATGATTGAGATCAAATTATAAAAAAAATATTAAAGGAGTATTTAGTAATAGTAGCTTTTGTTTAAAATTGTCATTTGCATCCTTGAGGTTTTGTGATTTTAATCATTTGTATCCCTACAGTTTAAAAATCCTCACATACCCCCTAACGTTGCATATATGTCTTCATTTGAATCCAAAACCCTAACACCGTTACATTATTCTTTTAACTTTTTATAGAATGATAAAAATACCCTTAAATCAACCACCACACAATATAAATTTAATAAAAACCTCTAACCCACTACCCCCTTCTCTCTCTAGAGTAAACAACCACCGCCACCTCCACTTCCACATCCTCCCGCCGTCGCCGCCACCTCCACCTCCACCTCCACCTCCTCCTCGATCCTCCGCCTCCCTCTCCCCCTGCGTCACCTCCGTCCACTGGTGCCCTACCCCCCTCCGCTGTTGACCATTAGCTCCGGCACCGGTGACAAAGGTGACTCCGACTCCTCTTCTCTTCCTCCCCTATGACAAGATGTTTCAGCCTCACCGCCTCCCGCAGCTGGTGTTTACGATCAACCTTCTCCACCTCCATCCTCCGCTCCACCACCACCGACCTCGGTGACGACACCGTCATCCATTGCTGGATCCCCAAACACCGCCACCCGAATCACAACGGTCATCACTCGAATCACATCCAGGAACAACTCTGCCATCTTATACGCCAGCATCCCATTATAGCTAAACCACACCCCACACCGCCTGATTCCTGGTGATCGGTCTGGGTTAGGGTTTGTAATGGCGGTGTGGGTTGCAGTAATGGGCAGTTTGGTTGTGGAGGCGATGATGGCGGATCGGCTGTGTGATGTGTCGGTTGTGGTGGGCGGCATCGGATTGCGGTGATGGGCGGTTTGGTTGTGGAGGTGATGATGGTGGATCTGCTGTGTGATGTGTTGGTTGTGGTGGGCGGCAGCGGGTTACGGTGATAGGCGGTTTGGTTGTGGAGGCGATGATGGCAGATCGACTGTGTGATGTGTAGGTTGTGGTGGGCGGTAGGGTGGTGGTGTGGATGGTGTTGCATATGGGTAGTGGGTTTAGTTGGTGTTTATTTTTGAAAGAGAAAGAGAGAGAGAGATTAGATTGTGTATTGTGGTAAAGATGGTGATGTGGGTGGGTCCCACATTTTTTGTTTTTTAATTTTAAGGGCAGTTTAGTCTTTTAACGAGAGAGTTAACATAATAATTTAACGGTGTTAGTGTTTTGGATTCAAATAGGAACAAAAATGAAACGTTAGGGGGTATATGAGGATTTATAAACTGTAGGGATGCAAATGGTCAAAATCACGAAACCTCAGGGACGTAAATGGTAATTTTCTCTATTTTTTATGTTTTTAAGCGCATATCTCGTCATTATGTATTTAATATAGTTTATTTTTTTTGTTATTATTATGTTTTTCTAAATACTATTGTGTTTTTATAAAGTGATAGATTTTTAGATAAATATAACGGTGGAGTAACATTGTTATGTATGTACAACAAAATAATAGTTTAATAACTAACTAATCTAATACATTAGAAACAATGATAAAATAACATAACGTGTCATTGTGTTTTATAATCATCATTGTGTTATCTTAAACGCTATAAGTTTTAAAAATACATTGGTAAAATAACATAACTGTGTAATTGTAATTGTAAAACTTAATGATAAATAATAATAAATTTATATAATCTATAAAAAATAATAAAAAATAATACATTATGTTATCTTCAACAATATAAGTTTTGAAAAATACATTGGTAAAAGTATATCTTTGTATTATGTAATTGTAATTATAAAACACAATGATAGAAAACAAGTTTATATAATCTATAAAAACAATAACAAAAGTAATAAAAAGTTATCTAATATGTAAAACACAATAATAAAACATAACAAATGATGCAAATATTTGACACAATTAGCATAATGTCATCATTTTTAAAATAATAAAAGGACACGTGTCAAACCCATAATTATTTTTAAACTTTTTAATTTAAATATTTTTTTATAACCATACTGTCACGCCGTCAATTGCCACAAACGGAATATTACCGCTAGGCGTGTGATATATCAGGATCTCAGCCGTTGGTTACACCAAACGACACATTAA